>VYZM01011240.1:13507-43491 GCA_013398915.1 Dromas ardeola | reverse complement strand
TCCCTCTGGCACATGGACCGCACCACTCAGCTTAGTGTCATTGGCAAACTTGCTGAGAGTGCACTCGATCCCACTGTCTATGTCATTGATGAAGATGTTGAACAGCACCAGTCCCAGTACGGATCCCTAAGGGACACCACTTGTGACCTCTCTCCATCTGGACATCGAGCCATTGACCACCACCCTCTGGATGCGACCATCCAGCCAGTTCCTTATCCACCGAACAGCCCACCCATCAAATCCGTATCTCTCCAACTTAGAAAGAAGGATATTGTGGGGGAACGTGTCAAAGGCCTTGCAGAAGTCCAGATAGATGATATCCATAGCTCTCCCCTTGTCCACTGATGCAGTCACTCCATTGTAGAAAGCTACTAGGTTGGTCAGGCAGGACTTGCCCCTGGTGAAGCCATGCTGGCTGTCTCGAATCACCTCCCTGTCCTCCATGTGCCTTAGCGTAGCTTCTAGGAGGATCTGCTCCATGATCTTCCTAGGCACAGAGGTGAGGCTGACAGGGCGGTAGTTCCCAGGGACCTCCTTTCTACCCTTTTTAAAAGGGGGTGTTTCTTCTTCTTAAAAACATTTCCAATTATGTTTCTTTCAAAAGAGACATTTTTTATTTTTTTTCATTTTTTTTTAAATTTTTAAATTTTTTAAATTTTTAGAATTTTTATTCAACAGAAAATGGGATAGTAAAAGTGTTTTTTGTTGGTAAAATCCCCCATCAATTGCTGTGCTTTCTCATTTGTGCATTACAAATTTTAACGTAGGCTGCAGAGCGTCTTTCTTTTTTGTTTATTTTTGCGTTTTTGTTAATTCTTTTGAATGATCTTTGTTTGCCTGCATCAGTATGGACTGGATCCTGGGCCCCAGTAAACTATCTTGAAAAGAGCAACAGTCTAATTCTAGCAAAAAACTTCTCTCTTTGTAAATGGCTTATTACATACAATATTGTGCTTTTGTTTAGATTACACAATTGGTATAATGGACAAGTCATTTTAACTTCTATAATTCCACAGCAATACATTTAACTAAAAATCATATGACTCCTTTTTTTGGAGAAGGGCAAAGTCTACATGCTAGCATACAAAAATTTAGGCATTAAAGAAAGGTTTTACCATCTAATGTAATAGAACTTCATCCTGAGCAGGGCTTGGTATAGTGTCCTGAGCTAGACCAAACGAAAGATGCAGACTCCTAAGGTAAGTCTTAGGCAAAGACAAAAAGTTTAAGTTTTTTTTGTCTATATTTAATTTTACATAAATGTACAACACTTCTCACTCATTTCCTTGATTCATTCTAAGCTTGAGATATGTGGGGTTCTCTACATAGAGAGACATTCCTCATTCTAAAAACTTTTTTTCTGTCTTCTTCTAAAGGGGATCCTCACATTAGAAGATGCAGAGAATACACTGTAATCATCAAGACCATCACAAAATGTTCTTGTGATCCCTGTCTTCTAAGACACAGCCATCAAAGGAGGGTGGTCGTCATGACCACTTTTTATATCAGTCCAGAAAAAATAACCCAGAGTCATCTCCGTCTTTCCTAATACAGCTGTGGCACTGCACACATACAAAAAGGACAGACTTTCTGAAGATAATTGCCCATTTAAGTGATGGCCCCTTGTCCTTAGGTGGTGAGGAGACCATTTCTCTTCCTTTCACCCTTCCTTAAGGAAGGTAAAATGGGAACAATCCCCTTACAGGCCAACACACAAAACAAGGAACAGTCCCACAGTGTCTGAGCATGGTGGGCAAAGGCAGGTGCTAGGCAGCAAAGTCCTGAACATCCTCAGACCCAGAAAGCAACAAACTAGATCCATGTAGGGAGTCTAGTCAGAAACAAAAGGGTGCAGGGACAGAGCAAGCTGTAACATAAACCCAAAGCACCCATACATAAACAACATAAACCCAAGAAACCAAATAAAAGCTGAAGACCAGTACTCTTACACTGTAGGCAGGGTAGGCCTAAGCTTGTAAGGGATCCTGGGCCAATAGATAGATGGTGTGGGTCTAGGATAGATGGAGGTTTAGGTGGGGCTAGTCAGGGACATTAAGGGCTTCTTGGTGCCCTGAGGAACATGATTGAGATTATTTCCTCTAATTCCTCTTAGATTATTTGTGATAGTAGTGTCTTATCAAGATCTTATGCTCCAATTGAAAGTTCTTGTTTGTCGTCTTATAATAACCCTGGGCATAGCGCTATAAAAATACCCCAAATTTGTAATTTCTTTGTTAGGTCATTGAGCTTGAATTAGAAATTCTGGATTCAGCTCTCCACTCCAAGGCTTTTTCCCCCTCATATAAGTGCACTTGACACTAAGTTACATATTCTAGACCTCATTTGAGTGGCCTCCCTTAAAGGTTTCCTTTTGTGCAGAAAGGAAGACAATCCTTAAACTTCCTATCCTGCTATTTAGGATATCCTTCTTACAGTTGAACTGGGGATTCCAACTTGTTCAGGCTCAGGTGGTCAAGCATTCTGATCAGAATACTGAACAAAAAGCAGACGGTGGCACCTTATCCTCCAGGATCCGAGGTACAGAAAAAAAACAAGATATACTCAGTTTTTGGTTTTGGTTTGGGTTATTTTTAAGTAATAATAGGAAAACACAATTTCAGGAGGGTATTTTGGACTCAGGAATTGGTTTGCACAGAGCTCAACAGCATGGAGTGTAGTTAAGCTCCTAAACTCCAGACAGGCAATTAATTCATCTGTGCATGAAATTTTCTGTGACAGGTTTTGTGCTACTCCTTAAACACTGTGTGGGTTTTTGGATCTTCCCCTCACTCCCTTTTCCCCTTGAAGACTCTAGTTCTCCTTCAGTACTCTGTCAGAACTTAATACTGAACCCTGGATTCTGCTGTGAAGGTCGACTGAATACAGGCCTTGAAGTAGCTCAGTTTGTAGCATCCAAGTCCTTTACTGGCTTTATCTCCTTGTTGATATATATCCCAGAGTAATTGCATGTTTTTTCATAACCTGAAACCAAGCTCCTAGGGCAGAATAATTGATTGTGCCTTAAGGAAAGCAATTAAAATTCAATGAGAATTTCAAAATATTGGTAGTCTCATGCATGTCTTTCTGTAAAGACCCCTCCCATATGAATTTTCTTTCAGTCTTCTGGTTTGGAGCTTCATAATGGCTTAGATCGCCAGTGAATTGATGTTGAAGACAACCAAGGTTACGAAAGGAAACCTTTGCTTCCAAGAAGTAATGATAATTTAAAAATACTTCCCAAAGAAAATACATTGTTTGTTCCATTTAGATATATGAAGGAATAATAGAGAAACCTGACAAACTCTAATTATAACTTTTACATGGCAATAGAGTCACAAAGCAGTTATAAAGTAAAAATGAATATTGATCAGCCTATATAAAATGGTGCCAGAACTATTACCATCTCACTAAAAAGGAAAATGTATTATCTTTTATATGATGTTTAACATGCAGTTGCCAGATAGCTGTAAAAAAAAAGTCTCAAAAATTGTGTCATTTAACTTAGCTTCCTTATCAGAGGATATCATTTCCAGGAACCACCAGTCACCGGAGGTCTTTTCTATGGTTTGGCTGAGGAAAACTATGAACAAGCCTCAGTTAGGAAGAATCTTAAATCTCATCTCTGTAGCCCTTAAAATTACATTTACAGCGCATCTCATACTCTGATCAATTAACCTTTATCTATCAAACTAATGTTTAGTGCAGAATTGACCTAAGTTGGGTATAATATGTATTTCATGCTAGAATTTATTTACAGTACAGTTTTCCTAACATCATTGAGTTACTGCCATGGTATCTCTGCACTGAGAAAATAAAAGGGGAGTAAGGAATGGTTAATTAAAAGTAATAATATTTTTCTTTTTTTTCTTAGTTTAAATGGACAAAGTAACAGCTGGCCACAACATCTGCCAGTGCTCTAATTTTTGGACAGATGTATTTTCTATTAAATTTTGTGTTCACAAAGACCAGATGCTTCCCATGGTTGCTCTAACCAGTTTCTCCACATTCAGTATTCTGTGATTTGCTTTGAACTAAGGCTTTTGGTCTTCTCCTGAATTTTCCATTATTTGTATTTACAAAGTTGTCAGGCAAGGCAAGAGATATTAGGATCAAAATTGAATTAATTTTGACCACAAATCACTTCTTCTGAAGTATTTTCCTCTTAGACACAGAGGTAAAATTATCATACATGGCACCGTCTTTACAGTTGTATAACATGTGTTCATACTTTGTCAGAGAGGAATTAAAGCTACAAAAATCAATATTTACTGTAAACTCTTTTTTAAAATTTAGAAAATAATTTGTTTTAGAAAGGTCCATGCTCCCAGTTACATTCATATTGAGGAAAATATGAGTATATCTATTTGCTCACATGAAGATTGGACTACTTCCTAGAATTGTACTGGAAAACTGGAAAAGAAAACAAACTACAGGACTGAGTTCTAAAATTTTCTGGGCCAAATCTTGATCTTACAAAATGCTGAGCGAGCTGTCACTGATCCAACAAAATAATTAGGCCCAGCAATTACAACAACTGTTTAGCCTCAAGGATGAGAGGGATGTCTCATTGGATTCAGCTGGACAGTTCCGATGTTTATCTTTGAGTCCAAAACTAGTTGCTCTGCTGGAATGAATCCAGAGCACTTAGCATATTGTTAGATTGACACTTAAATGAGCCACAGATTGATCTTGTCCTCATGTTTAGGGCTGTGGAACTCATTATTTTTCAGCATAGGCTAAAGTGATGACAGACAATTAGAGAGAGGTAATTGCAATGAACGCTGTATATTTCATATGTGATGGGACGTAAGGAGGAGCTGGGTTCCCAAAGTCTGTTGCCAGAGCCCTGGCATAGAGGTAGTTAAGCCAGAAAATGTCAGACCACACCCTTCTCAGTGAGAACAGCACATCCATACAAAATTATTTTGGCTGTGCTGAAAGAAGAATTAAACATAGTCTTGTGCCTACGTAGCAAAGGAAGTAAAGATTAAACAATTTATTCTTTTTTATTTTATGTGTATGTTTTATCCAACTATTCATTCTGTCCAAGAAATGTACAGCATGTGCATCCTCAACTGTTAATAATATTTTACCTATCTGGTGAGGAAATAGAATGACAGGCAATAATTAAAATACCTCGGTTTTTAAATGTTTAATGGTCATACCTGATGAAGTATACCTAATTCATACTGTTTTCAAGAAATATATTTGCACTGCTAAAATAATGGAGGCGTTTGATTATTTAATCCGTGTATGGAAAATATATATATAAATCTCCCAATTTTTCCTTGAGCTATTTATTTTCTACTACCTTCATGTATACCCACAATTAATAAATGGATTGTAGTGTATACACCTAATTTGTATCCCTGTGACCTATGCATCTTGATATTTTTAATTTCCCGTTATGTCCTAGAGGTGACTGCTTATGTGTTTTGTACTTTGTGCTGTCTTCTTAGCTTGGAGGAATGGGGTGTTTTATAAATTTAGTAAATTATTTTTGTGTTTCTTGGGATCTCAGGACCTATGTTGTTAAAGTATATCCAATGACCATCCAGTCAAATCTCTGTTATTGACTGTGGACAGTACAGACAGAATATAGAAAGCAAATTCCTAGCAGTAGTCATGAACAGAATCTGGGTTCCTGCATGACAGCTTTATGCTGGCCTTTAAAAATTAGAAATTAATTAAAATTCTGAAACCCTGCAGTTTGCAAGTTTCAAAAAAATACTGGCTTTTTTTAATTCTCTTGCTGCTTTGCATTGCTTTAACTTACACTTACAGTTCTTGGTATATATCAAAATGCTCCTTTTTTTTTTTAAACTTTTTATCTCAAAGCATATCCATGTGTTAAGTATGTGCTGAGTAACAAAAGATTTATGATCTTTGACTTTCCATCAGTGACCTTTGTCAAGGTGTTGTGGTTTTGGCATGTCATGCACAGTAAAGTCTCTTGATTAACCTTCTGTATCATTATATCCTATAATTTTTGAGACACTTCTTTGGGTATTTCCTAGGAATTGTATTTTTTCATGTCTTTCTTCATCAGTGCCTTTTCTTCTTTCATAATTTCTCTTATGATCATTCCTTGAGCTTCCTTTAGTATTGTCTTGAGATGGATTGCGAACTTCTTCACATAGTCCTCCAGATAATGTCATATCATAGATAATTTCTCATGCTTTGTAAGAACTAGCTAGAAAGAATATTTCTTTTGTAGAAAGAGCCATCTTTTCATAAAAATGCATAAGGTCAAATAAATAAAATGGAAATACTCCTGCTTAAATCATTAATATAAGAGCAATATTTTAAAGACAACCTAGTGTCAGGAACTCAGTATTTCTATGTGTTTCAACACCACCACACCTCTTTCCCCCCAGTTGCCTTCCTGGTTAGACTATACTGAACGTTGTGATGGATTTAATCTCTCTGGAGAAACTGGTTCATAGAAAAGAATTATGAGATATCCACATTATGTGAAGCAATATATCAATACCAAGTTTAAATACAATTGTGGGTTTTTTTTAAAGATGCCCTTTCTATTTGTGTTTATTGCATTTTAGTAGTATATATATTTATTATTGGTTTATGTATCTAAGAGTAGAAGTATAGAGAAAACATTTCTTAAACAAAATGGCACTTTGATGGAAACACAGAACTAAATAATCTTTCTGGGGTCCATCATCCAACAGGAATTTAATTCTAAAATAGCTAGCTAAGGAAAGATAACTATTTTTCTTATGTGGCTAAGAACAGTATTTAACACCAGAGGACTGGGAATTCTAGGAACTTTGAACATGGCCAGATACAGCCATCCAAATGAAGTAAATCCACAAATGTTTATTAAAACTTAGTGCAGTTTAACATGATTTTCTAAAAATAAAAAGGGACCTTTATGATGTAAATTGACTGTGCTTTTATACTTTGATCATTTTGTAAACAGAACCATCACCAGCAAGTGGAGAAATTTGTGTGCTTTTAGAGGAATGAAGGAGTTACATACAAACCATTATATTGCTAATACTTTAAATTGTAAGTAGGGGTAGTGGTAACAAGGAAATGGGAAGGATTTAAGAAATGCTAAGGGGGTTATAAACACCTCATTAACTTCACTCAGCATTATTTCCATGGTACAAATCAGGTGATGCTACTATGAATAACTAACCCCTTCCATCATTCAAGTTTTTCTTTTCACTTTGCATAGAATAGCTGAAGAATGCCCTTTGTTGATTGTTTGGTTTATTTTTCCTTTCTTTTTTAGTATATTAACTGAGAATAGTCCACTAGAAAATAATAAACACATTTTGACTTAAGATACCTGACTCGCCTATGTATTTGACTTGCAATATCCAACTGTATGTCCTTACAGCACACTTTGCAGAATTTTACAAGCACTAAAGACAATTGAACCACTAGGTCAATGTTCCCAAAGATGTAGAACATTAGGCTGCTATTTCAAAAAATATTACCTACCATTTGGTATGCTCAGACAGCTGTGTGTACATAAATGGGTAACTAGTGTTTGACTCAGTTTACAAAAGTAATCAAAATTTTCTGGTTCAATCCATTTCCTGGCAACTACAGTGATTCATTAGTAAATTGTCTGCCTATAAGCAATACGTAAGCACGGCTTCTTCACAAAATTGTTTGCATTATCTGCATTACCTTCAAACTTTAATAGGCATTTCGTGAGATAGCAAGAAATGGAGTCAGATTTATTAGGTTAATCATATGATATGTTCTTTTATGGCTGCATATTCCAGGGGATCAAATGGATGACCCATTTAATGCAATTCCATAGAAAAAGGCAGTTCATACAGTGTTCTTCCATGAATCTGGAAACCTCTTTCTCTGGGTAGAAGATACAGATAATAAAATGTTCCCCAGTGATGCTTCTAGCTAAAAAGGACAGCCTTGTGAACTCATAGACATTCATCAGGACACTGGTCTCCAATAAGGTAAAAACTCTGAAAGTCTTCATGGTCTTAGGAAACATTGCCCCTAACTACTGTGCTAATAAGTATTTCACAGTGCTCTTTGTTCAGAATCACTTCTGATGGGTCCTCATGGATGGTAAGTTTTCAATAGATCACAAATAGGGGTGCCTATGAACTATTAATCTGAAATCTACTTTCCTTTCAAATATAATCTCGATACAATGAAAACTTTCTCATAAAGATGTGTATAATATGATTCTGATGAGATTATAGCATAACAATAGTTAGGCCATCATTATGATCATTATGAAGGCTCCGAGGAGACCTTATAGCAGCCTTCCAGTACCTAAAGGGGACCTACAGGAAGGATGGGGAGGAACTCTTTATCAGAGAGTGTAAAGATAGGACACGGGGTAATGGCCTCAAACTGAAAGAGGGTAGATTTAGATTGGATATCAGGAAGAAATTCTTTACTGTAAGGGTGGTGAGGCACTGGAACAGGTTGCCCAGGGAAGTTGTGGATGCCCCACCCCTGGAAGTGTTCAAGGGCAGGCTGGATGAGGCTTTGAGCAGCCTGGTCTGGTGGGAGGTGTCCCTGCCCATGGCAGGGGGGCTGGAACTAGATGATCTTTAAGGTCCCTTCCAACCCAAACCATTCTGTGATTCTGTGATTCTGTGATTATCTGGTAAGTGCACCCTGAGCGTTGCCAACTTATACTAGAAAAAGATGAAAAGATTAAAAGAAAGTTCTTCTTTCTAGTACTGTGGTCCAAATTAAGTAGGCCAGTTTGCTGATGGTATTAAACCTGAAAAAAAATACTTACTACTTCTTTTTGATTCTTTTTGATTTATTGATTTCAAGATCACACTTTCAAGGTGATGTATATAAGGTCCCATAAGCCTTGCACACTCTCTGACTCTTCATCCTTCACCAAAACAGGCTCATACACTAAAAGAAGAACTTGTTTGCTCTTTGTAGATTAAATTAAAACGATGCTCAAAATACACTTCTGTAGTATGTAGTTGCTGTGGAAAATTGGGAGACTGAAAAGAATTTAAAGGAAGAGGAAACCATCAAGTACATAAAGTCAATGTGTAAAACAGCTGATATATTTCTGATGTGTCAACGTTAACATTTAACGATGTCATTGTTATTATTTAAAAATAATTCAACATATATATTTTATACAAACCAGTACTTCATAATCTGATTTTTGGCTTTCCTCCCTACCCTCCTGATTCCCGATCCCATTTATGTTCAAACATCAAAATTCAAATAATAAAAACTGTCCAGTGACAGTTCAGTTAAAAGCTAGAACTCCCAAGGGGTGCGCATGGCAATATTTTCTTTTCTTGTAATATCACCTTGCAGACTACCTTGATGGGACTGGCACAAAAAACCATCTGACAGTTCTTTGGCATAGCAGAAGGACTGATCAGGTATATCCTTAAGCATCTCTCCATACAGAGTTTAGATAGCATGAGGCAGTTGAAATAGAAATAAAATTAAAATTCACCAAGACAATTTTTTGGTCATTTTTAAGGAAAGAGGTAACATACCATACTACAAGATGAAGTTGTTAGGAAAATATGCTATACTATATTTAGTGATACAATTACACACATTAATTACAAACTAACAATGTAAAATTTTGAAGAAAAGCGTGTCTGCACACATGGTGCATTGTTACAATCCATTGGTTATAGTTCTTCCATCATTTTGTTTGGAATATCTATTTTTTAACCTGAAGTTGAATATGGGATTAGTCATATGGATTGACAAAATTTCATGAAGTACTAAGATTAAATTTCTTGTTCCTCTCTAAACTGATTCTGTAGGAGACAAACTAAACTTTTACAATAACAACAAAAAAAATCTAAATGGCTAGAACGAGTACATGAAACTGAATTCTACAAAATTGTAGAAAGGGAGAGGAAAAGTGTAGAAATGTGTTGTATTTTATAAGCATTTGTGTAAATGAAGGGAAAGGAAGCCTTTAAGTCTGCTTCTGTTAAATTTTATTTCAACTATCCTCAGCCTTCTGAGTGTGTTTTCCTCTGTTATCCAAAGGCTGTAAAGACACTTGCAAGCAGAAGGCTGAAAATGCAGCAAGTATGCTATATTAAGAATGTCTTATTGTCTTATTTTCAAAAGAGATGCACTGAAAGTAAATGGGATTTTTCTTGGCTTTTTCTTATGGTATGTAATCATGAGAGAAATTCTTCCCAATATATTACTTATCTGTACTAATCACTCTTGATCTTAAATATCAGTGATCCAAATGAAAAGATAATGGGTTTTAAAAAACCAATTACCTAGAAAGCCTACTCGAGTTCAATGGAAGCTGAACTGAAATTGAAGAATTTATCCTTTCGTACATGAGTAAACTTTGTAAAGCATTATCAGAAAGAGCACATTTTTACGATGATTTTTTATTTGGTGGGACATAGAAGTGTAGAAAAAGGATAATATTCTTGTGTATCCTGAAGCATAATTTTTTTTTTCCAGAGATAGGATAGTTAATGCCAAGAGTTTCTGTACACAGTACTGTTTTTACTAAGATCATGTAGTTTAAAATGAACAATCTCCTTTTAAACAAATGTTGCAGATAATAAAGGCATTTTGTAAAAAAGAGGAAAAAATCTTCTTCGTTGGCAGGTATGGTGCTTTGATCTGTTGATTAAGCTCCTGTTTGGAATGTGCATTCCTTGTAGTCTCCATGGGGATCTAGAGAGTTGCATATTATATACAGTGCCTAACCATAGAATTAACCTAATGCTAGTGTATTTTGTGCACTTTGGAAGTTATTAAAACAGGTTGCTATGGTGATAGATGTTGAACTCCAGAATAATCAAGATAGTTATAGGCTAAATTTGTTCTAACAATCAGAGCTAGGAACAATCGTTCCCTATTTATTTGTGCACTGTGACAGAGTTGCAATTGCAAGAAAGTCATCCAACCTTATGATTTTTAACAGGACTCCTGGGAAGAATGGAAAGTACAACTTTGGGGGTGTGGGACTGAAACACAGAGAGGCACAGTGATTTGATGGTATCACAGAAAGCCTGGTGGACTGGGGAATTATTACAAGCCATCTAAGTCCAAACAGAAGCATCCAACACACTGCATTATGCTTTCTCTCATTTAAAGTTTGTGTGTGTAAATCCACCATCTTCAGTTTAAGGACAGGTTGAAATGTTTTAGAATTTGTTGCTCTACTGGTGTCTAAAAGCAAAACATATAAACAAGCAATCAATCAAACAAACTCACACCTAGAACCTCACTGCATTGGTTATAGATGCCCTACTAAACTTATCAGGGGCAAGTCTTCAACACTTGCACACAAGTATCTGTTAAGAACACTGACTTACAATAAACTGTTAACATAGTGCAAACAACCTGTTGTTTGACTGCCCAGTTCTTGGCATTGTTTGGCCCAGGGCCACAAATGCTCTCCCAGGCAATACCTGAGCGTGGTATGGAGCCCACCAAGGAGCAGTGAGGACAGTCATTCCCAGAAGGCAACACAAAATTCCACCGTGGTTTGGAGAGTTTTGCCATTTGAATGCAAGGTCAGCCATTGCACTTGGCCTCAGGACCACAGGACAAACCCTGGCCTGTTTTATTCATTAGAGTAGATATAGGCATTTGGACAAGGAACTCTGAATTTCAAATGACATTTCTATTCAGGAACTGAAGCACATTTTCAGAAGCCTAACTTCTAACACTCAAATATGACAAATTTGCTGTTTGTGCCTCATCTTCGCAAAGACGTGCATATCACCAGTGTAAGGAAAATAAGGAAGTTCCAAAATGGCTGTGACTTAACTGAAAAAAGCCCCTGTTGCTAAAAAGATTTTTGTTGAGAAAGAAAACAAGGAGGGCGTTGCATGGAAAACTTGTACCCCTCCCAGTCAGGTCACCCCCTGTGGCCCAAAACGGGTCTTTGAGCTAATCTTTCTCACTATGCTAGAGCACCAGTGTTTGTGCTCTGTTCAGATTTGAAATAGTTGTATTGGGTGCCTTTGGTTCAGAGGCCCTAAAGAAAAGGCATTTAAAGAAACCTTCTACTTACACGATGTTGTGAAAAACCTATTGAAAATCAGATCCTTTTAACATGCTACTAAATTTGGACCTGCAAAGATTCAGAGATTTTGACTGCAATATAAAACACTGTGCATGGAAAATCTGCCTTCATTTGTCAGCTTAGTTTATTTTTCTTTCCTTTTTTTCTTTTCTTATGTCTGTTTATCTTTGTGTACGAGAGAGAACTGTATCCAGAAACAGGTTCAGATAATATTACATCTACAAAATCAACCACACTGAAAGAAGAAAATACCTTAAATAAAGTTTCATAAGCATGTTTAGCATCTTCATTGAGATGCATAAATATATATTGACATTATGAACTTCATAAATATAGAATTTAATTATGTGAACTTCCCCCCCAAGCTTAAAGTACTCACACCCACTCAAACTCATTAACATAGTAATAAAGCAGTATATACAATAAATCCTGAACTTTTTAAGATCTCAGGTATCTTGTAGGCAAAGGGATTGTTTAGGGTAGTTCCAGGGCAGAAAGAGTTCTGGAATTGTGTGTGAAATTGAGCTATAACTTGGGAAGGGGAAAAAAGGTCTGGATATTTAAAAGAATCCTTCCTGACAATCATATTGATTAAAATATGGAACAGTCTGACTGTACGCCATTACTGTTCAGTTATCATGGTTAAAAGCAGAATATAGAACAAAACCAGAATATAGAACAATCCTGACAATTTCAAAACAGTATATCAAAACAGGTCTTACAATTCCCCTTCCTGAGATTCTTAGAAAATTTTTCATCTTCATCTGAACATTGGTTTTGTGTTTCTCAATGCAGAATTTCTAACAAAAATACAGCTAAAGTAATAAAAGCCTACTAGGTACCCTTTATGTGTTTTCAAAAAGAGCCAGATTTTGTAGTGTTATGTTATTTTATTCTTTTTGAATGTTCTTAGAACTGACAAGATAGTGGATTTCACAAAATCTCTCGAAATGCTAACTCTGACTTTGTAGTCCTACAAGTATTGTCTATCAACAAGATCATTAAAACTTGGAAATAAGACCCAAAAATCAAATATTTCTATTATTTTTCTTTCCCCTACTACTGTTTTGAAATAAAAATAAGAGCTTAAAAAGACCCTAGACCCTCGTAACTCCAGAAGCAGCCCTGTTTGTCAACAGTGTGTGTGTTTTTCATATGTAAACATATTTTTGAAACTCTTTCTTGCTCAGACTGTGTCCTTGAAGATTTTTTTGATAGCGCTCTTCAACGAATAAAGTCTTGATATTTCTTCTAACTTATAAGAACAGAAATGTTTAAAGTTCAGAATTAAGGTGATTGACTTGTTTGTATTATGAATTTGTCATCATAATAAAAGCCTCTGACTCTTAAGATGAATTTTTCTTAGCTGATCTTATTAGGCACAAGAGAAAGGTAATACTTTTCTGCCTGATGTGGAGTTCAGGAAAGAAAAAAGTTGACTTGTGGGATCAGTATGGTTTAGGACTGCAGATTGCTTGCAGTGGCAGCCCCTTTTTTCTGGGCCTACGCAACAATAAGGTGGCAAACTTCATCAGTTGCCTGACACCCTCTGCGAGTCTCCAACTCAACAGCCTCCTCCTATGACATTGCTGGAAGGAGCAATGTTATGTATTAGTGCTCCTCCCAAAGTGAAAGGGGATGTGGTGAGGGAGGTCCACTTCCCACAACAGCTGGCTCTGTCCCAGCACTGGCATTTGGACAAGGCCTGCAGAACTGTATTTTGTTGTCGTCTCTTATGCAAGTCATTCCTCATCATCATGGTCACATGCATGCCAGAAGCTAGATGGATGAGTGAAGAGATTCTATTCTTTTGTTTCGCATTACAGTAAGGGTCTGGCCAAGTCACAAATAAATTTATAATAAAATGAAAGCCTGTGGCTTAAGCCATTTTTGCTTTTGAAACAGAGCTATGAGACCAGAGGAAACACGCAGGAAAACACATTTTATGAAGACCTGTATATTCATATGTCCTATGAGAATCTAGCAAGAAAGAGTAGGTTTTCATTCTCTTTCTTATGCTGATCATCTGGTTGAAGAGTTTTAGATCCATTTATATTTTAAGATTAATTTTTCATGGAATTAGGGGACCATTTGGGGATGAGAGGGCAAAGAATGGAGACAAGGCACTGGTTTAGGTTTTAACATAAATATAATGATCATCAAAATCATTTCAGCTCTCGTTCAAAAGGAACAATTGAGTCTGGTAAAATCCATGTAAAACTGGATTGACCACTGGACCATTTTGGGGAATTTGGATTTACTATGGAGAAAAAGGAGAAAAAGCGCAAAGGAAATGAGAAGCTCTGGACAGAACAGTAAATTCTATGTGCTGCATTAAGACTGGTTAAAGGTGCAAGTACACAAGAAAATCTAGATTTTATATGTTATTGTGATAAAAATGTTGGAAATTTCTGTTCAGGGAGCAATTTCAGGGTGTTTGGATACTATTTATTGACTACAAAAGCATACTGCAGTCACTGGTGTTATATGAATTTCTTTAAAAATAAATAAAAAATTCCAAGAACAGTCCAGCTGCTGAGGAGGAGAATTCTACTGTGCATCTGGCCAATGCTCTGCCAAATGACACCAGTTACTTAAAGGGTTAACCTTGATTTTTGAACCCATGTGTTCAAAAGGAGGGCTGGCAGCAGGAGTCTAAATATGCTGGAGAAAGCTAAGTCATAAAAGGGGTCACTTTTACACTGGCTACTTCCTATAAATGAGCGCATCTTCTGTTTTCTTAAATTTGTGCTGAGTTTGCTATTTCAAGCTATACTTATGAAACCTTATTTTTTCTTTTAATGAACTTGATCATGATTTTCATGAAAATACAAGCTTGACAAGCCATAACAATGCAAAAATTTCCTAAGCTAGTGCACCACCCACTGCGAATATTGCTCTATATCTGAATCAGACATGAGTCAACACCTAACAACTATTTAGAAGGGGATATGGTGGCATAATGCAAAATAAAGCTCTTTCTTTTCAGTAACTACAGAATTAAAAGCAATATTTTAGATCGTTGCCATTTCCTTTTCACTTTGCTGTGATCCCAAGGACTAGAGGATGTGGTGCACAAAGTATTATTTTTATTAATTTGCAATTCCTATCATCAAGCTTTGATTATCCAACACAGTTCCCATCATCAGTCAGCAATGACCTTGAGGTTTTGTTGCCTCACCCATAGACCCAGGCAGGTGTAGACTAGAACATTTGTTCTTACATTTAAAAATACTTCAGAAGATGATATTGAGCAATTATTGCAACTCTGGCCTGTAGAAGTCCACTGAACTTCTAATCTGCCACTCATCGTGCTGTGGCTTCTAGGTAGCTGGACTCAGGCTATAAAGAAGAAATATTGCAGGTTCTTCTTCTATTCAACTCTAATAGTGCAGTCTTTGTGCTTTCATAAATGTTTTTTGAAAATGCAGTTTGGACTCAGGTTTGATCCAGAACAGTTTCCTGATAGGAAACAGGAAGAGGAAATGAAAGAGTTGCTTTGCATTCATAGTTTTCAAAGGCTTTTAAATCCTTTTCTGCCTTTTCTTCTTTTCTTTCTGGTGGTAGCAGGAAGGTAAGTGCTTCAAACAACCTTCCTTCTCCTCCAAAGGTGATAAAAAACATAGCTGTGCTTAGTTGTAACAGGAAGTATTGCAGTGTGAGCTGAATTTTATCTTATTGCTCCCCACAGATTGGGGAACATCCCAATATTCCTCCAATAGTAATAAACTTCTATTTTTTTGACATTGCTACATTGCTCATCATAAAATTATAAATGAAAAATATTTTTTTTACATTTATGTATCATTTAAATATATATATACACACTCAAAAATCATTTTGATACAGGTTGCTTGATACAGTTACTCTTTACTTATTTTCTCAGATCCACCTGTGCTCAGCCTCTGCAAGAGAGTTGTTGACTTGCAGAGTGGTTATATTAAAATATATTATATCGTTCTTCTTTTTGAAATCATTTTTTTCTCATATTATTGGTATTTAACATTGGCAGAAAAATTAGGAGGGATGAGGAGGTTAATTCATGTGTAATTAATAGTCTTGAAATCTAAGAAAAATATCATCACAGAATCATAGGATGCTTAGAGTTGGAAGGAACCTTAAAGATCATCTAGTTCCAAGCCCCCTGCCCTGGGCAGGGACACCTCCCACTAGACCAGGCTACTCAAAGCCCCATCCAGCCTGGTCTTGAACACTTCCAGGGATGGGGCATCCACAGCGTCTCTGGGCAACCTGTTCCGGTGTCTCACCACTCTCAGAGCAAAGAATTTCTTCCTAATATCTAACCTAAATCTACCGTCTTCATCATACAGTTTCAACCATTACCCCTCACCCTATCACTACACTCCCTGATAAAGACTCCCTCCCCACCTTTCCTGTAGGCCCCCTTCAGGTACTGGAAGGCTGCTGTATGGTGTCCTCAGAGCCTTCTCTTCTCCAGGCTGAACAGCCCCAGCTCTCTCAGCCTGTCTTCATAGGAGAGGTGCTCCAGCCCTCGGATCATCTTCGTGGCCCTCCTCTGTTGAAAGGGTCGGACTGCATCAGTGTAAAACATCAACACATTCAAGGGCAGACTAGTAAGACTTATTTTAAAACTAAGTGGATCTTCAGTTGAAAGAGACAAAGGAAAGGAGAGATGAAAATCCTCAGTTAGTTAGACAGAGGGTAGAAACAGAAAGTGTATGTTGTAAAAGTCACTGATGAGACTTGATCTGACATACCATACATACTTCAGGAAATATGAATATGAAGTGGAACCAGAGTAGGAAAAGCCACTAAGGTGGTCAGAGGAAAGAAGGATGCATTTATAGGAGGCAACTAAGTTAGCTTGTTTTAATAAGCTTATCAACTCTGAAAGGACTAGAAGGTATAAAATATCTGTATAATTTATATATAAATATGCAACATATATGCAATATAAATATATAAATATATAAATATGTATGTTCTATATATAAATGTTCAAGTTATGCTTAAAAGCTGCAAAAAGTAAGGCCACATTAAAGTATAGCATTTTCTATGAGAAAAGAAAAGTAACATTAATATGTTTAGTCTCAAAATGATGAAAAGAGTAATGAGATTTTGGAACAGCTTTCCTAGAACAGTCTCTTATAGAATGAGAGGAAGGGAGGAAACAACTGATTTTTAAGATGAGGCTTGGTGTGTTTATGATACAATCATGTCTCACAGTTCCCTGACGTAACCGAGTGCTAGGTACAATGACCTCCACAATATTTGTAGCTGTCTGAGATGTTGACCTCCTAATACTGCTAAGCAACATCTTCTGGCATGATTACTGTTCATGACCCCTTTGAATTTGAATGGCCCATTGCCAGACAAAGCCTCAAGATTCATAAACTTATTTTGTATGAATGTCACCCATTTAAATATACATAATTTAGCAAAACCATCACAAGGAAGTAATAATGAAAGTCCATATTTTCATTCAGTCAATAAATCACTCATGCTCCAGGAGATCAAACTTACACATCTTTATGGGGTAATTCCTCTCCCATCGCAGTTAAGACACAACAACTAACCATATATAAGACCTAAGTTAGAATGAGAGGTAAACTAGGGCTAACTTTACTGTCTGTGATTAAACCATCTATTAATGGAGTATACTATGTAACATTATTATTAAAATTTATTTCTTGCAAGCCTATGGCTGATTTAGCAAAGAAGTAAGCTTTATCTTTCTATAAATAGCAGATAGAGAAAAAATGTTTTTTATTTCCATGTGACACGGACTTGCATCAGCTTTACCTTACTATGAAGTCCAAGAGGGAAAAAATGCAAAGTAGTTTTACTTTGAAGTAGGCTAGGGCTATATGTATAAAGTAGAATAGGAAGGTGTTAATATATATTAAAAGCCTCTGTATATGCTAATTCTATGGAATAATGCAATTATAATATTAATATGCAAAATAGACATTTTTTAAATCCTAGGTACCTATTTCCATTACAGAAAAAAACATAGCAAAGGACCATGGTAGTCCCACACAATAAGGTTTCTTAGTAGTTTCGGTCATCTCAAAGACCATTTGTCTCAAACAAGGTCATGTCCTCAGCTGGAGGTAACACGACTGTCTGGCATTAGAGAGAACTGAAAAAATCCCCAGTCTCTGAAGTTTCTTCCCAAGAGTAAATGTTATTTTTAATTGGTGAAAAATAGAGCATACTAATTCTATCAAATCCGTGAATGAATTACATATGTGACTATGTTCACTTGATTAGAGTAATGCTTATGAAGACAGTTTTGGGAAGGGGAATGTATAAATAAACATCTAAGGAAATTTTGTCAATAGAGCACTATTTGCAGAGCAAACTCTGTAAGAACTATACTTTCCTTAGAAAGCTTCTCCTGTCAGTTTTTTAAAAGTCATAAACACCTGAAGGGCTCCCAAAAATATACTTTTTCTCAATAAAAAAAGATTCATTGTAAAGGATTAAGAAATGGTCTGTGCCCCTATTTGCGATTAAGGTAAATTCTGTAGACCCTTTTTCAGGACTCTTTGGAAGAGAAAGATAAATGAGCTTTCTTTCATTTAAATAGGAAAGAAGCAATGGACACAAGTTAAAAAGAAAAAATCACAAACAAATATGAAATTCTGCCTGAACACAATAAAAGAATTTTTTATTGTGAGGTTGATCAATACTGGCACAGGTTTCCCAGAGCCGTTGTAGAATTTCCCTCCTTGGAGATATTCAGAAGTCATTTGGACGTGGTCATGGGCAGCCTGCTCTAGTTGGCCCTTCTTGAGCAGAAGGGTTGGACAAGGCAATCTCAAGATATCCCTGTCAACCTCAATCATTCAGTGACTTTTGTGATTCTGTGATAATCCTGTGTATTTTTCTCAGATATCCGTACTGCCATTTGCTTGTCTAAATCTGTTGTTGTTTAAAAAGCTGCGTGATGACAGTTACAAACCTTCCCTTTCAGCATAATATTTTCAGTAGCATTCAGAATTAGTCTTATTCCTCACTTACTGATACCATTCAAAAGACCTAACATGAGCAAAAGACCTATCCTATCGCCAGTGGTATTAAAAGAAAAAAAAAAAAAAAAAAAAGATGAGACATGAATATAATCAATTAAAAGTACTTCTAGAAGTATAATACAAAAATATACAACAAACCATAATGTCAGCTTGATTCTTCTTTGAACTAATTCTAGATGCTATGGTCTAGGGTTTCTGAGCAACTCATTCTCTAAACTGCCTGTTTAAGTTAATGTGCAAATGGCTATTCATGCTTCAGTGCTTCTATATCAGCTTTTACTGCAGGTTGTTTTCAGAACTATTTTTATTATGTTTGCTGATTGATTAATATTTCACTTCTTAGCAGCAATTGAAAGAAAACTTGGGATGATAAAACAAATTAAACAGTAAACCTTCACCATACTTGGATTGCTGCCCAAGACTTATATAAGTCAAACCAATGATCAACATATGATATGGACTTTATCAGCACAGATTTTTAGTGAGTGTGTTGTGGAAAGAACATTTTTTTTTTTAAATGAATGCCAAGATTTTTATTTATAAGCACAAAACCCCAACAGTAATTTAATAATATTTTCAAAAAGTAACATCTATAACATCAATCATAAAATCAGAAATCCTGTATTTATGACACTGCACAGGCTTGTTTTCTTTAAGAAGACAAGAACTTTATAAAAATACGCCTGAGCAGTATTCCATGCTGCACTGACTGACCTTCACAAGAGTGGACCCCTGTATTTCCAAGTGTTGGGCCTCTGGATCCAAATTTAAAGGCAATGCTTGCTTTGGTGAACAATAGGTAGACCATATCAAACACCAACAGGCAATACTGCTTCCATTCACAAGGTGTTGTGTGGCTCACTTCATTATAATATGTCATTATAATATACCATTTAAAATGCAGAGCAGGACATGGCTCTAATTTGAATCGGGTAAGGAGGGAAGGGTACATGGGTATGGTGCATTGTGTGGTTAGGAGCGGTCAGCAGTCGCCCTGAAGGGAAAGAAGGAAATCTACTGTCTGCTTAAATGTTTTGTCCCCAGTAAATCACACTGTAAAGATCACTTCTTACAAAAACGCTCAACTGAGAAAATTAGTAGCTGAATAGACAGAAAAAGATACAGATATGATATAAAATATCACACACACATATATACATGAATAAGATCACTTGAGCTATATTGACATATATTATGTCCATGCAAAATATATAAATGTGCAAATTTAGAAGCACACATATAAAAGACCACAGATGAAGACAAATGTACGATTGATTTTAAATTACTATTTCTCTCGTACCTGCATTAACAAAAGACTCTTCAGTGGAAGAAAAGATATATTTTACTCAAATGTTCCTTTAGTGAAAATGGTGAAATGTCCATAGAACTGGCTTAAATTCTTCATCAGACTACTGGCAATCATGCATCAGCTTATTTAGCACTCTCATATTTATACTGACTGTATTATTACTGATATTCTGGACCTTATTGGTGTCTAAGATGGTGCACTTTGGTGTTCTCTATGAGGATGAGTACATCAAAGCATTAATTATTATGCAAATAATTCTGGAATTATCTTTTGTCTGAGAAAGACATTAATACCGTAAAATGTTTTATAGAGATGTTTTACTTTTCTGTCTCAGAGGAAGAACAGAATTAACTCCAAAACAAACTCTGTGGAATGGGCCTTCTGCTCTATAGAGGATGTGATTCAACCTTTTTTTTACTAAGTAAAATTAAAGCGTAAGGTTTGGACAGAGTTTAAATACTCATAACTGAAACTGCCATCCTGAACATCCCTGTTCTTCCAGCACCGAGCCCTGGAGGAACTTAAACTGTGTAGAAGATGCAGATTTCTATCTGAAAATTCCTCAGGCTCCTGAAGTTCTGCTTCTGTACATGCCCAGAAATGCCTTGGTTTTGCAGGGTTCAACAGACTGTGCAAATTTCACGTCAAAGCCTGACTGGTATCCCAATATGAACTGTTCCTTACCTTCTGAGCTCAGTTCCTGCTGAAACCTTGCCTCTGTAAGGAAACATGGAAGAAACATTAAGCCAGGAGCAAAGAGAGGGAAAGAGAGACAGAGAGTGGGGGATGATTTTGCCTCATATTAGATGAGAAACCAATAACTTGCAATTCTTGCAGAGACCTATTTTCAGAGATATTTCAATGTAAGGAAAGTCAAAGCGGGAACCAGAAACTGATCTCTGATTGTCTCAAGCGCTGTAATCACTGTGCTACAGAATCCAGCTTTTTGACTGAATGGTTTCTGGGATAAGGCTGAAGGCACAGTTTTACCCCCAGTATTTCTTACTAGCTAGCTCAGATGAAGACTTTGGGCACCATATCTAGGTGCCTAACTTTCCCTGAGTCCATTATAAAGCCTTGCTGTAAGGCTCCAGGCTCATCTTTGGGGACAGGCATCAGGAAATGGGCATTTTGGTACTCTGGGGATAAATTATTACAGTGATTGAGACCTTTTGTTTCCAATGGAAAAGGAAAAGCACCATTTATATATTCATGTGCTTCATTTAATAGACAGAATATGAGGCACAAGTCAAAGGCCCGTATTTATGCAAGTGATCTGTGGCACATCTCGACCTGTTATCCAAACTGTCCCGACTCTTTTTGTTGTCATGCTAGGAGTCTTAAAATAAAAGAATTAGACAGAATAAACAATCTGCCCATTTCTCGGATGATTTATGATCATTAAATTCACACGAAATGTATTACTGGAGTATATTTAAAATATTATTATATATTTAGCTCATGACAGAGACTGACCTCATAAAATCTTAATAGTAGCATAAACACCTTCTTGTTAATTTTTGCTGTTACTTCCCCCCATCTCCCCTGAAAGTAGGCAAAATATCATACCCTATTTATAGTGTTTTGAAAGAGGAATTAAAAATTAAATAACAACTAAAGAAACAATGTTAGATTTCTTTAAACTTACAATTAGTCACAAATAAATTAATTACACACCTTTACATATGTATAAATTTGGCAACCTGAATTAAATTGGTGTTGATTGCATGCTCTGCAGATGTATACTACATGAGCTGTAACTCTTTGGGTCCGCTTTCCTGTCACCTTTTTCCATTTTATTACAGAAAGTCTGGGTGTGATGGCCACTCCTGCATACATTATTCAAAAGACAGGAACTATGGATTTATACAATACTATAAAAAGTAATTTGATTTGATCTCCATTTCTTCACTAATCATTCCTAACTTCCTGCTTTCCATTAGATTTGCCACTGAATGTCAAGTATTTCAGACAGATATCTGCAATAGCCTATTTCCAATATCGTCCTGATAAAGGCAAATCAAATCCTAGTGTATCCAAGTGCTTCTATTACTTTCCCTGAAAGACTCTAATCTAATATCTAAAACACAAGCAGAGATATTTTTGACTTTTTATAACAATCTTTCTCCTAAAATGAAGTTGAGTCCATGATTTCCTGACTCAAAAAATGGAACTACACAATTATATATATGGTTAAAAGTTGTTAATGCATTTTAAGAGTAGAAAAACTCTAAATAGTTTAACTTATTATGGACTTGGTCCATTTTGAATAATCCATTTTTTGCAATAGTTATTGCAATATTCAAGGCACATCTTGGGCAGCACTGCTCCAGACAGCTTGAAATTGAATCTTTGCAAAAATAATGCTGCTGCTGAATCGTTGAGTCTTGTTTGTATCATAAAGACTGGAATTAAGGTTTCTAACGATCCACATTTGAGGGTGATAAAATAACACCTCTGGGTCCTTGAGCTGAAATATATGTTTTCAGTGGGCACAATTAAAATGAAACACAATATTTCTAACGATGGAATAGCTCTACAGGTAGTGGAGTAAATTCATTATAATGATTGGCATTGGCAGGTTACATCTCTGGTGAGTACCTACCCCAGAGAAAGTGTTCAGCATAACTGAATGAAAATAGGGGATAAATAAATTTGGACAAAGCCATTTCATTAAAAATATCTATTTAATAAAGGCAAGCTGTAAAATAAACCGTGCTAAAGAGAATAAAGAATTTCCGTCATAAAAATTATTTGAATTCTTCTAGCATCCCTTACTGGAAGGATACTTTTTAAACATATTAAGTAAACTAAGTCAGAAAATATAAATAAGCCTTTTAGACAGGAGCTCTGCCTGAGGGAAGGCTACATAAACAGATTTTAAATAAGCATGGAAGAGGATCTCAGCTGATACAACCCAGCATGGGTTTACAGATTCAGCAGCGCTACTCCAATTAACTGCTGCTGAAGTTCTGGCAGAGGGAGTTTATTTTACAGAATGTGGTCTCAGCTTTGCATTTTAGAAGTCAAACATGCTCTCTTGCTAGATATGTTTCAAACAAGACTTGAATAAGGATCCTTCTAGGGTGGTTTATTCTGTTAGTACTGAGAATGCTGAATGACCCCGGTTCTAGGGTAAGTAAAAACCTGCGATTTCATAAACATAGATTAAGAGGGATATAAAGGGCCATTATGAATCATGCTGCTTGTCCTCTAGTTTAGCACACACCAGAGAATTATGTCAGTTGAAATACAGTGACGAGCAACCTCCATTGCTCTCTATCTAAATGCTTGTGATGCTTGTGTTGCTGAAGAGTGCCGATGCAGAGCCATAAGAGCAGATAGACTGAGGATGGAAAACACAGTTACTCAGGATCTTCTCCCTCTTCTATTGTAGCGCAACAGAATTGCAAAGGTTCTGCTGCAAGCCTGCCTCTCTTGGGCAAAAGAAACGGCATAATTTCTTTTGTTTACCTCCCCAGGGTCTTTATTAACACATGTACTCGGAAGACATTATGTTATTAGCTGATTAGTAATGCTGAAATAGTTTCAAACATGAACTTGAATTTCACATATACTAATGATGAGCTTTCATTATTCACTCCTTATGGTCTTGTTTTGTCTTTTTAGACAGTTACTTGACAACAGTAATGCTTTCCTTTTGAGAAATTCTGACAATTTATTTTGAAGAACTTTCCTGTAAGAAGATACCGTGCAGGGAATTGGCACAACAGAGCGTTACCGAAATAGAAATCATCCCACTGACTCTGGAGGCTGCACATGGGTTGTGCATGTACTTTTGCCTTCCTGACGACAACCTGACTGGGCAGCCAGCATAATTAAATTCTCTAATGATTGAGTTAATCTTCATACTACAGTTATTGCTGCCAAGGTAGAAGGGGTGACCAATGCAAAGGGAATACAGACAGCATTGCCCAACACAAAGCTGGTTGCCAGCATCTGTTTCAGCCCTGGAGGACATATGTAGCTTGAGTAATTTAGAGCAGCTTTTTTTTTAAACAGGCCCAAACAACTCAGACACAGTTTTGAGAGCAGAACACTTGCAAAGATGAGCTTTCCTCCTTCTCTGTACCTGTGACTATGTCTAAATATTCCTTAGCCATAATCAAGGACTCAGCTGTTTATTTATAAATAATTTCTGCCTGACAGAGCAAACGATCCTGGAGTCAGACCATACAAGAAACCAGCTCCTGCTTCTGAAGCATTTACCTTGAGAAGCAGGGAAAAAAGGAATACGTTGAAACATATATACTCAGACATACAATATCACATCATTAAATCCCAGACTGAGGAACCTCCAGTGTTCTCTATCTTTAACAAACCCCTTATTCTATTAATTTGTATCAGGCTGTTTTTTCTTCTCTTGATTTAATAAAATAGTTCCTAACTGATCCCTACAGAGAAAGTACTGCCTCTGTGGTACAGATTTTCATTAGAGGTTCTTTGTACACCACCTTCATTCCTAGAGCAACATTCAATTATTCTGAGTAATTTTGGGTTATTCTATTTATTATCTGTCATCATTCTATGAATTATTAACTTTGATTTTTTTCAATTATTTGCAAAAATTTCTGTCAGTACATTCATTCCGTTTCAGTCTATTAATTCTTTGTAAAAATAATGAGGTATTTATCTGTCCTTAAAACATATAGTAGTATATTAAAAAGTCTTTTGAGACAAGTGCAAACATATACTAAATAAATGAACTTTCCCTTTAAATGACGGGCAGCTCTACTGAAATGATTGTAGTAGTTCTTCATTCTCCTGTTGCAGTCCAACTGTCCTCACATTAGTGGGGATTCAGTTGGAGGCTAGATCAGTGATGAATGTAGGACTATGCATGCTGAGGAGCCCACGGATATCTAATCCTATATCTCTTTTTCAAGTATGTGAACATAGACATATAGAGGGATACATAACTGCTCGTAATACATACATAGTCATCTGCATTAATTGCAAATGAGGACTAAAATGTCTCAGATATTCTTCTTGATGAAAGAAGAAGGGAATTAATTTTTTAATTATTTTGTAAATTCTTTGTTAGAAGAAAAATGCAGCAACAACAACAACAAAACCTTAAAGTCTGAGGATAAAGAATTTTTTAAAAAGAACCCCTCCTGAAAAGATATTCCCCTCATTCATAAAAATAAAATAAAATAAATTCAAAAACCCTAAGGATAATTATTGCAGCAATGGATGTCCACTGAAGTCATGCCAGGTTTCGTAGAATAGATTTGATCTCCATCAGCATGGGTAGCTCCATTAATGCTAAAAGCCTTATCTGACATAAAGGAACTGTGAAACCTATAATATCTCTCCCAAGTGAAAATATAACCCTTAATTTTGTTCATGCTGTAGGTTTCTCTTTGCAACACCTTCACTTCCATGGCTTAATATAAGTTGATTCGAGTGGTTGTAAAAATGCTTTAAGATCTGTGGTTTTAGAAATCTGTTAGATTTCCTTTTTTTTTTTTCTATAGACTTTAACAAGTTCATAATTAATATATACTAAGTATTTAGAAATTTTTCCTGCGGTATACAAAACTACACTTATGAATAATGCTTTAGTGACGAGCCTGTGTGAGCAGGAGATGTAATAGGATGTGTTTCTTAGACACATAACTTAAATGCATAAACTGTTCCATCTGTCTCTTACCATTTGAAATTTGCCTTTCTATGCTCTATTCATCACTTAGCATATGACTATTTGGTCACAGATTAGTGAGGTCTCTAGGAAACAGCTCATTAATTCAGAATTTTGAAAAGTGAATTGTGAGTTTGGATTTCTCAATTTTCAGGTGTTCCAAGTCCAGCGAGAGGTCCAGATTGTCAGAATGCATATTCCAAGAAATGATCCTTCTTAAGAGTCCCTAAACTCCTGAAAATCCCAAGACAAACACTACTGTCCAGAAATATTGGAAAAGTTGCATTTCTTCATAATTTGTAAAACATAAACTTCAAAGACAGAGAAGCAACTGTTAATTAATTAAAATCATAGCCAAGAGTCATATAAACTCATTATTATGAAACATGTTATCATCCAAAACAGCTTTATTAAGATATTCCAATTATTTTGCTTACTACAGTCTTTTCCCTTTTTTTAGCCTTTGTTTTTGCAGTTTCATGTACCCAAATCATTTAACACAAATAAAATGTGTCTTTCTTCTTAATGTGACTATCCAAATTCATAATTCTGCATTTGGGGGTAGCAGTAAGCTAGATGTCAGTACTTTCTTCATCCAAATTGTACTGTATACGTTGTGAGCACACACATAAAGGTATTTAATGCCTGTTCTCAGTGCCTTCATGTTTACATTTCTTGCATATAGAATTATTAATGCTATCTGCCTCATAGCCATCCACGTATGTTTGTTGGAGATATCTGATAAATGCTACCAAATTCCAGGTGAAGATGGTAATAATATTGTTAAGTTTGTCAAAAGCTAGGCTGTTTTCTTTACTACTAGCTGTTCATCTGCTCACGTTTTTATTAAAGCTGTGATTTGTGGAATTATTTTTCATGAGGAAGGTAATAAAAAACATCAGGCAAAATTACCAGTTTTTAAAGTAAATTTTCTGTATTTCCTTTATTTTAAAAATCAAACTTCCCATACAACTATTGGCTCCCTTGAATAGTTATGTGGAATGTAACTTGCAGTATAGCATTCCTCTAAGCTGGTACCGTACTTCTTCATCACAGCCCCATTTTGTGCATAACACCTAGGGAGAGCATGGGATATTCTGACTCAGAAAAGAAATGTCTTTTGAGCTCCAGAGCTTCTGCTCCTCAGAAGAGGAGCATAAAATCATGGAAAGAATGCTGGAAGGGACTTCAAGAGATCACTTAGTCATTCTTCTTTTCCTCTCTCAACCAATTACGTCTAGGGCTAACTTGAAAGATGTTTGTCTAAGATTAAAATTTCCAATGTGTAATGCAAATCTCTCCTGTGCAATTTAAGCTCTTTAATTTTTTTCTATTGACCATGAACATGGGAAAGGGATTATTCACTTCCTCTTTGAAGCAGTTTTTATGTACTTGAATTCCATTAGCATGTTTCTCTTCTTTGTCTGTAGACTCTGAACAACCTAATTAATCCAGTCTTTTCTAATAATTCATGGTTTTTAAACCCTCAATCATTCTTGTGGATCTCTTTTTCCCACTTTTTCCCATTGGTTTACATTATGTTTCAAGTGCAAAGATGGCAGCTCAGAGATTACAAACTACATATTACATATGACAGAGCAAATATAGTATTTGGATGCCTTAAGTACTAATTCCTTTTTTTGCAACAGCATGAAATTGGTCCTTCACAAGTAGCATGTAAATTTAAACCACAAACCTGTTTTGATGGGCTGGTAGCATCCTCCCCAAACTGTATTTCTTCTCTGAATTACCACCTAAATGTAGATCCTTGCACTTGTTTTTACTAAGTGTATCTTGGCTTCTATGTGTTTACAGGTAAATTTATTCCCAATTCTATATATAAACAATAAAAGTAGTTCTCATTAATTAAAATATGAGCCAGTATATCTCCAGGACTGATGTCTGTTGAAGGTTGGTTCGCTTCAGGTATATTCTGTCTTGAACCACTGATAATACTTCTGGTTTTGATCATCCAGCTAATTACGAACCCAACTCTAAGCAGTTTCATTTATCTGTTCTTATCATTAGAAGTCTTGCCAGGTGTCAGTTGTTTTGTTTGGTTGTTTTTTGTTTTTTTTTTTTAAATCTGTAAATAACCTGGTAAGAATTTAGATATATTTCTGCTACTGTTTGTCCACTACCTACTGAAGATATCATGCAATAGTTGCTCAGCAACAAGTTGGACCAAAACAGTGCTGGTTCTTATTTAGCTTATATTTGTCTAGGAGCTTACAAACAGTTGGATTATTGTCCAGTATTTTTCCATGCTCAGCTTACAGTTTTCTGCTCCTCCTTTTTCCCACTTTTTAAAAAGAGGGAATGTATTTCACTTTTCCAGCCTCCAAAAAATATTGCTCATCATGTTGTTCCTCAATATTATTCACTATTATTTCTGAGATTGTTTCAGACTGATTTTTGTGATCTCAAGATGAATTTTATCTAGGTTCGGGTCTATGAGGCATTCTCTAGCCCTTTCTTTGCCTGTTCTGGACGGAAATTTTATCTGTTTGATTTGCCCTTAATTGCATTAGTCACTTCTCTGTAATCAAACCAGTTTTAGTGAAGACTGATTCAAGAGAGGCATAAACGTCTTTGACGTCCTCAGCATTACCTACTCCCCATTATGTCCTTCCTGATTTTTTCCTTCTGTTTGTATTATTCTTTTATGTTTGTCTTCACTGTTTGAGATTGCAGTCAATGAAAAGCTTGTGACTCAGTGTTTCATTAGTAAATTGATGTCCTATTAAACTCCTATCTTTTCCTTGTATTTACATATCGGTTGTCAAGTAGAAACTTCGACAAACATTTTATGAAGCATTATTGGACTTAATTCCATTCTGTTTCGAAAATCAAGTATTCCGAGTAGGACACTAAAAAATCTTTAGAATTTTTCTCTTCTTAGCTGAAAACCAAAGATAGCAAACAGATTTCTGATTGAAATCTGAATGCAGATTCATCCCAAGTAACAGATCTCTTTTGACGAGCTTTCTTGAATTTTATCATTTTTTTTAAAGAACAAATTGAAACAATGCAAATCAAAATTCACTGCATATCTTAATTTTTATATAGTTTTTATTTATTTAATAATTTACGTGATTTATGTTCTTCACAAAGCTCTATATGTTCTAATTAATTTCACAGAAGAAAGGAAACAAAAATCTGTGTGTTTAATATGTTGTCTGAAGCTCAAGAATGCCTTGATAATCCTCAGAAGCAGGCATTACAACTTAAGTGGGTAATTTTGAGGGCACTTTATAATTGAAAAAGTCAGAGAAACACACATTATTGTATTCAGTATGCTATGTACATCCACTTTTCTTCACTTTCAGCTTATGAATTTTCATGAGTATTTCATTTTCTCTTCTCATCCTGTCTCAGTCATTTCAAGTATTGCAGTCAATTAATTGTATGATAAAGCTGATATTACCTTTTAGTTTCTGATCTTAACAGCGATGAAGTAATCAAGAAAGGTACTGAAGACTGCATTAACAGGGGAATAGCTCTATAAAACAAACAGGACTATCACAGTTCTAAAATGCTGATAATGCCCCATCAGGAACAGAGTGTGCAGTGCTGATAACTATCCCACAGGAAGGAAGTTACCTCAGAGAAGGCGAGGCATAAGGAAACAGTACTATATCCCAGAAGCCTGGTTTGACTTTCCTAGAGTCGGGGATGAGTTTTCAGAAAGCAGAATTATTCTTCAGAATGATATAAATGAAAAGAAATATGTGAATGACTTGTACTTTTTTGCTTATTCATTCATTCTAGTAAGAACAAAAGTACATGCCGTACTAGTATAGTGTAAGATGGGAGTGAGATCCCCGATGATCCTATTAGCAAAATTCAGAACTTACCACATGAGCCAGGAAGAAAGACAGAAGCTAAACTCTCTGAAAAGACGACTAAAAAACTTAAAGAGCATGCTGCAGCTTAGTAAGGATAATTACCCTAAAGTATATATGCTGA
>VYZM01011240.1:0-13430 GCA_013398915.1 Dromas ardeola | reverse complement strand
AAAGTATATATGCTAATTTATTTTTTTTTTTTTTTCCACAAATTAAGTTTAATGCATTAAAAACTCTTCTTGTGAGGTTTCAATTCAGTATTGTCAGCCACAGGCACTCAAAAGTTTAGTACCACACCTTGTGCCCACCCCACCCAAACGATGAGATTTGGAAGAGAGTACGTGTAGGGGTTAGTGAGTTTGTTTGGTTTTGTACCTCACTGGGAATGTTTATCCTCCAACTAATTTTCAGTCTGGAAGGCTAGAAACTTTTTTGGTTTTAAATGAAGGCTGAGGTTTCTTAGGTAATAATCTGTTTTCAGCAGCTCAAGTTTCAAGTAACAAAACAAATAAAGAAGAGAAACCCAACAAAGAAAACCCCACCTATCATATGACTGATAAGAAAAAAAATCTTATATCAAAAAAATTGCCAATGCTACTAATGCTTTCCATATAGGCAACAAATAGTGAAACCATAAGGGTCTTGCAGACTTCACTAAACCCATACAGCAAAGATAGTGCTTGCCCTTTTCCCTAAAAGCGTGAGGCATGGCACTATAAACAAGCCACACACGTCTTTGAAAATCCAGATAGAAAATGGGTATGTGTGTTAGGACTTTTGTACCATTTCTACCTCCTTGAAACAGACGTTGTGTTTCCTATGTCGTTCTGACAATCTAGGAGGACTCCACTATGTACTGAACAGCAAAGAGGAGAGGGATGAATAGTATTTAAGACAGCCCTGTTCTGCCTGTTGACTTTTGAGAATCTCATTCTGAAGCTCTTAACTCCGGTGCAAATTATGTATAAGCTGGCTAGCCACCCACAAGTTATAACTTTTATTAAGTGTACTGGTTTGGGCTAAGACAGAGTTAATTTTCTTCATAGTTACTTGTGTGGTGCTTGTTTTGGATCTGTGACAAAAATGGTGCTGATAACAGGCTGATGGTTTAGATATTGCTGAGCGGTTCTCACACAGAGTCAAGGCCTTTTCTGCTCCTCACACCACCCTGCCAGCAAGTAGGGTGAGGGTGGGCAAGAAGTTGGGAGGGGACACAGCTGGGACAGCTGACCCCAGCTGACCAAAGGGATATTACATACCATATGATGTTGTGCTCAGCAATAAAACCTGGGGGAAATACAGAGGGAAGAGAGGGGCTATGGTGCTTATCTTCCCATGTAACCATTGTGCATGACGGAGCCGTGCTTTCCCAGAAATGGCTGAACACCTGCCTAACAATGAGAAGTAGTGAATGAATTCATTTGTGTTGCTTGTGCACTCAGCTTTTGCTTTCCCTATTAAACTGTCTTTATCTCAACCCAAAAGGTTTCACACTTTTACCCTTCCCATTCTCTCCTGCTGGGGGTTAACCCTTAACCAGCACGGAGGCATCCAACTTCCTATGCACAAGTACTCAGCACCATCTTATAGGCTGTAGGGTATCTGAGAAGGCCAGAGGGGGACAGATATGACCTGTGGCACATCATACATGACCTGACTGGCAGCTGGAGGCAGAGAAAACAGCCAAGTCTAGGGTATCTAAAATGTCACTAGATGTCTATATTTAAGCAGTTGAATCACTTCCTATGAATTTTGAAACCTGTACATTTTAAGTAAACAAATATTTTTACCAGGTTAAAAGCCTAAGAATGTAGTGGGAAGGTAGCTGAAAAAGCAATCTTATCGCCTACACTATCCGCATTGCACATACATAAATACCAACATGAGAAGCAATATAATCAGTAGCGTTAGTTTTGTTGTATTTTAGTACACCCCCTTGCTATTAGCAGACTCTTCTTCTAAAGCAAGGGTAATTCATAAGCAGAAAAACCCTTTAAACAGAAGATTATATAAAGTTTATTTGGCTTTTGCTCCATGTCATAGCACTAAGATAGTATTGCTGATAGGATTAAGGTAGACAATGCCCAGAGTGACCTGGTCTAATTGCAGTTGGACTATATGGCATCAAGAGACCCCTTCCAACCTCAGCCATCCTGTGATTCTAATATTATAGGTTCATTCAGAACACTAAATTCTGTTGTCCTACTGGTTATTAAGCCTGTGTTCAACATAAAAGCAAAATAAGAGTGAAGTCAACCCTTCTGGCCACTAAAACACAGGTATGTGCTTGTGTACAGGTACAGTCAGGTCCATATTTTAGCTGTTTTTATTAACCTTTTAAAAAGTTTTTTCTCCCTTGCTTCTGTAATTTGACATAATAATTTAATTCAGGGCACTATTTTAACCTATTGTACTGATCTCTGGATACACTTGAGACATTTCCATGGCTCTGAGCTTTTGACACCACTGCAGCAGAAACAGCATCACATAGAAACCCTTGTCTTGCCAAAAGAAGCAGCAGAAGGAGAAAAGGTCATAGTGCCCACCCCGTGTGTTACAAGAGCCGCCAGATGCCTGTGGGTTGGAGCATACTCTAGCTCCGTAAGAGACATATCTGTCCCTTCTCTGTTGGTCTGCACAGCCCCACGCTTCCCTAAACATGGACAACGCAAACAACAACTGTGGAGGTGGAACTGAATCAACCCGCTTTTGCTTCAGCCCTCACCTATTTTTTTTGTGCGAAGCAGTAAATGAAAAGAGTCCTTTGAGTGAGTTGCGGCATGCATTAGTTTTAATTTGCTTTACCTGTAGGGGCATATATGTTAACATCTAATAGATAGCTTGATGATTCACCTTTGCTGCTGAGGGCAAAATGATCTTTCACTCAACTGAAGTGAAAACAGTTTGTTCTATAAATCCTTTTCTGCCCTGAGAGCTGTGTTCTTACAGAAATTCTGACATTGTAAGAAATGCTCATGCCCCAGTTTTAAAAAAGCCTCAGAAATGTAGAATCATCTACCACAGCTGATGCTTTAAAGATGAGTGAGGGCAAAACAATATCTGTTATTTCTTGCAATTCACATAGTGAGAAATATTCTGCAATAACTATCAGCAGAAGCAGTTAACGGAATTTGCGACTTTCTGTTCTGATGAAATGTCAAACTGGCCCATTCTTGAGTCCGGGCCCTTCACGGTTAGTCTAGAAGCAAGATGTATCAGGATAGAAGCAGCCTCATCAACTAAATGCTTCAGAAACAACAGCTATCTGAACTACTTTTCCAGTAAAGCATTTCTTTAACTTCAGTCTATATTGACTCTGACACTCTGAAGATTACACAAGATGAGCAGGCAATAAATTTTCTGTCCCTAAATTACAAGCAGACAAGGAGGAAAGTGGAGACGGTTGCGACTTGGTTTTTTTTGGGGAGAGGACATGTGTGGTCTTTTGTTTTTTTTGTTTTTGTTTTTTGTTGTTGTTGTTGTTTTTCTTGTTGTACTTCAAAACACTTGTTGCTCTTCAAAACACTTGTTGCTCTTTTAATTTTTCTTCAGCATTATTCAAGGAGTGAAAGTTTGAATGTTCAGGCATTAGCATGTTTGTATCCATATTCTAATCCAGTTTTTCTTAGCTTTTAAATATTATCCAAGGTTATGCACATTTGTGCATAAGCCTGAAATACTTTGGAAGGTATTGCATTATATCAAAATAGAGAAGCTGGTGGGGAGTAATAACACCCTTGTGTCACTCTTGATGGCTATTTAAAAGGAATCTAAATACAGTGGAGACTGAGAGAAGCTAAGCTTCTGCAAAATTACAAACTTATGCTGAAATTTATAGTTGAGCATAACAGCATGTATCATTTTGACACATTTTCTTAACTAATTAATTATTTTGTTTCATTCTAAATAAGAAGTATCTTTTGTTATTTGTTGTTTATTAACTTCAATATAACTTTGAAAAAGGAGAATTGTCTTGGTCCTTCATGATTGCCACAAAAGTAAAAGACAATTTTGCAAAATACTTTAGTCTACCCTGTCTCTTTCCAAACAAAACCTGTGTATATCACTCACAAAGTACATTCAGCTTTCTTGGATTCAAACAATATCCTTCCAACCTAAACCCGAACAGCAAATTTCTCTCTTCAAATATAATACTCTCATTGTCCAAAGTCTATTTTAGTTACACCAGGATAATGCTATTATGTTAACAGCATGGAACTGTATAATTGATTAAATGTGTTTTCATGCAACAAAGTTTGTCTTTATGTAAATTAATATAAAGTTTGGCTTAGATAATATAAAATCTGGGATTCCACCAAAGAATTCCATGCAAACTCAAACCATATGTACAATAGCAAAGAGTGCAAGAGAAACTAATCACTCTGCATAATGGAAATATCAGGGCTTGTTATGGCAAACAAAAATAAAAATAAAAAAAACCCCAAAAACACGTTAGGCTCAATAAACTGCATTCCATGTTTTCTCAAGACCAGGCAGCAAATGACAGTGGTAAACTGGTTTTGTTTTTATTTCTAACCTCAACATAACAAGTCAGACCCAAGCATATTCTGAATTGAGCAAACTTTCAATAACTGTCCGCGTGTTTTTATTCCAACAATATTTCTGGCATATTCTCTCTTATGACTACATCTCTTACAATGGATAAGAAGCAATGTAGACAAAGTGTATCACACACACATTAAATTCACGACACCTAAAATAAATCTTCTCCTTCTTGGGTCAGAGATCTCAACAGGCTGTTTTCATTCTCTCTGACTTCCCTATACTACTTAAGCATCACAAAAAGACAGTAACCAACATTCACATCCATTTTCACCAAATCTGCTTACATAAATATGAACAAGGGAGGACTAGGATTTCACATTTCTTGTTCCACTGAGAAGGAAAATACAGCTATTTTGGTTCATTCTGTTCTTATGAACAGTTTGTTTACACTTTATTAGTGTATTCTATAGATAGATATAGATATCTATAGATATTCTATAGATGGAATAAAAGCATGCATTCTAATAAGGTCTTTGAAGATAGTTGTTTTTACCTTAATATTATCAGGTTGTAAGGATACTTGGGTTTCTGAAAATATACAGAGGTTTGTATGCACGTGTGTATGTGTGTGTAAAGCTGGGGGCAGGCATCTTGCTATCAAGTGATTTAATGTATTTAAGAAGAGAATTTCAGAGCTCTTCTCTAGGCCAATACTGTGAAGTTCTGAAGACTGGCATTTTTAGCACAAACATATAAAAAAAGTTTATTCTTCCACTCTTCCTTTTAAACAAATCTTGGAAATGATTCCTAATGTTCTCTTTTATAACCACTGTCAGAATAACTGAGAATAATGGTATGAAGCTAAGAAAAAGTAAATTTAGGCTGAGCATCAGAACAAATGAATGGTGAAGAAATAACCAGAACTCCCAGTCGGAGAGGATAAAGCACTTTCATTTGAGTGATTTAGAACTTGGAAATTCACTTCAGAAAAAATCCAGCACTTGGCAAAGAATGACCCAGATTGAGTATTGGTTTCTTAAACTTCTTTCTAAACTGATTGTGTGATTCGTATGATAGGCTATTGTTCTATCTATTTTCTTCTTATTGCTCCTTTATGATAATGCAGTTGGTATCATATAACGTTACAGATTCATCTCTGCAGCGTTTTTAAAGAGCTGCTCAGGCAGACAGTTTTTAATAGGGCCATAATCCCAGCTGAAGAGAAACCTGATATGACCGTTGCTGAAAGGGTAAAAGGAATCTGTGAATTATTTATACAGTTTTCAGTAATCTCTTGTATTTATTGCAAACATGTAACTGAGAATAGTTGTACTAAAATATATCACTGTAGTAATTAAGAATATGGTTAAAATTACAGTCGTATGATGCATTTCTCTACTTTTCATTTTAATATGGTGATACTACAACTGGTTTATTTCTATTAAAATAATCTGTAATGAAACTTAGCGACCCACATATCTATATGCATATGAAAGAAGTGTTCAGAATAGAATTTTTTTTATTATCCAGACATTCCCAATTCACATTGGCGATCAAATACTTTGAAATTGTTCAGGGCTTCTAAGATTCTGCTTTGTCTATATATTTTGGAGGATAACACAGGCACATATGCATACTTTGAAGATTTTGTAAACGGTCTTTTATCTGTCAAAAGACGGTAGACAGATCAAAAGGTGAACCGAAAGTTCACAGCGAGCTAAATTCTTTTCCAGAGTATTTGAGATGTGACTACAAAAAGGTGGTGTTCGTCAGACAGGCCTCTGATAGAATTTTCTGGATCGCAGGTTCATTTATTACCTCAGGAATTCCACTTCCATCAGTGGGGTCTCAACTCTCACCAGAACCATTTCAAATTCCTAAATAAGAGCTCCCTCTTGCCCTTACTCCTTGCATACCATTAGTCGACTCTCTAACCAACTGAAACTGCCAGGTAAATCCATGCAGCTAAGAAATGAACCACGGTATGATACGGATGCCTTTCCAAATTAAAGCCAAACCAAACCCACAAATCAAAACGGAAGACTTTCAAACAGAAGATGGAAAGCATGCGACCTGGCTTGTAGATTTGTTGTAATATTCAAGTATTATTTCCTGCTTCCGAGAAGATATGTCAGATTGATAACCACAGACATAATGTCTAATGCTAATTTTTCTCATATTTTTTCAGCATTTTGGCCTTGGATAAGTCAGTTAGTATTCCACGGCTTTCAAAAAATTATTATCCAATAGTAGAGAAGCAGAATATCTTTAGAACATGAACAATCAAAGTTCAGGTGTCTGATGATCTTTCAAAATTTATAGATTTGGCTTGGTATATCTAGAACTTCGAAAGAAAGAAAATACGACAGAAACAAAGAAGTAATTTTCAAAAGTCGTTCTCTTCACAAGGCAAGAACAAGGATGAAAGAACAACAATGTGACTTTGAAAGCTTTTGGACCCACTGACAATCAGGAATACCAAATGTTCTCTCAGTTAAAATAGATTTGGGAAGTCATTTCTTCAAGTGCCAGTAACAGATGCTTAAGGGTATGTTGTGAGAGAAATAAATTACATTCTCATTTACATACTTCTGTGGAATTTAAAATTTGTAATCAATAGATTTTCCTCATGATTTCTGGATGCTCTCTGATATGTTTTTCCACACCCTTTCATGCTATGGCTTCATAACAGTACTTAACACTGATGAAGAAATAGTTGCTTAAAAGGCTAAGTCTTGTTCACCTTAATTTTAAAGCCCTTGACTCATCTTTCTCAGAACATCTCCCGAATTAGAGGATTACTAATGCAAAGCCATGGTTTAGCCACAGTTTTTCATCTCTTGCCGACCTCTTTCATACTACTTTAATTTCACAAATATTATTGTCCAATTATTTTAGCTTTACTTATTAATCCTTATAATATGGATATTGATACATATACACTAATTTTCCAGGATCACATTACAGCTGGATTTAGCAAAGTATGATTGCAGCAAAAAATAGCTATATTCATCTTTACTTTAAATTCAGTTGAATAATAGCAGCAATAAATTCTGTTTGGACTGACAGAGTACTAGTTTTTTTCACTAAACTGTTCCTTAACTTAGTGCTTTCATAAGATATTAATAGGAGAAAGGTGTACAAATTAAATGGATTAGTAATGAAATATGGTAGTAGAAGTCAAAATATCTTTTTATAAATTTTATTGAATGATGCAATATTTGAATAAACGATGTTAAAAAGCTAACAGTCTTTCTAATCTCATTTATCTTTTGACTCTATTTGGAAATTAAAAGGAACAGTTTGTTCCTTTGAACGATTAATCAGATAAATAATGCAATACTGAACAGAAAGCAAAGAATTAGAATCAGTGGGGTATAACAATATCTATATCCATTTAGTATCCTTGAGTATTCTTATTTACCAGAAAGTGTGAATTATCTACATTTTCAGTGCTTTAGAGCACCAACTAGCTTCCTATACCAAAATTAAATATATTTTGCATGGTGTCAACCTATTTCCTTGTTGAGTCTTTTGCATTGAAGGGTGAGAACGTCAAGACAAGAATAGATGACATATTTCAGGCTTACCACAATCTCTCAGCTTTTTTATAGGCTCATTCCAGGAGAAAAATATATGACTGCCATGTGGATGCTTTCACAGTGAGATTCTCTAAAAACCCCCCAAACTGATCAGGCAAAGGATAATGACATTTCTCTCAGGACGCTTATGCCTCATTCCAAGGTGGATAAAGCATTCACGGAGCCAGGAAGACCAGCAAGAAGCAAAGAAAAACCCAGAAGGGATCACTTCAGGTAGCTTTGCATAAGTTTTCATATTTGTCCTCCAGACTGCATGGGTCGCTCTATACTTTTCAAAACTTTATTGCTGCTTTCTGAAAGCTGCAATTTATGAGAAGGTCATATGTCCTTCTTAGTGCATGAACTTAGATCCTGGGCCTTGTTTGAAGTGTTGCTGTTGATTTTTGGAGATGAGTGCAATATGAGGGTCTGATATATACAGTATGCTGCCTACCAAAAAGACATCAAAATATGTCAGCTCCAGAGCCAGCCAGTTTCCTTGAAGTGATCAGCCAAACAAAGTCAAGAGGTTTCCCACCTCTATGACTATTTTTCTGTAGAAAACACACAGACAAATTTATCTACATCATATAAATAGGAAAAAAAATTGAATCTGTTGAGTGGGACAAGGTTGAAGACTTGAAAGAATTCACGCCCTCCATCCTTCCTTCTCTCTGTCCCTCCTTCTGCAGCTACTGTGTCTGTCTTTCGCAGTTAATCATCTTTTAGTTACTTCTAACATTTGTAGTAGCTCCTAGCTTTTTTCTGTACTGCAGCCGTTTTTCCCAGCTGAGCATACTCACATGTTGTCAGAGTACTTTTTCCTTGTCTCCAGGAGCCTCTGCATCGCCCACCCACAGCCAGAACGCATAACCTGGCACCCCTCCTTTCTGCTGCCCGGCCGCACCTTCTTAAACAAAGAATACAGGAAACGACACATATACACTGGACCAAGAACAAACAGATTTAAAATTTCTGCCATCTTTCACTTAGTTCACACCCTCCTTTTACCTTAATTACTGGATCTGGGATTGTGCCAATGGCTAACTGCTGAATTCTGGGATGGATTTTAAACAACATGAAAGAAATACCATGAAATTGGAAGATTCCTTGTTTACTTGTTTCCTATACGCTCTGGGGATTTAAGCAACAGGTTTAAAAAATCTGGCAGATTATAGTGTGACTCATTGGATTACTAGAGTAAAATTAATAGTTTAAAAGTTGCAGACACTGTGTCTCACTGTTTCCAAGTCTACACCAATGAAAGCAGATCAACAATTAGCCCTTCAAAAGGATATATTTTTTTCTATTTAATCTTATCACTTCATTCCAACTGAAATGCAAATAAAGTTATACTCAGGAATACTTGATTGCTTTCCAGGATTTTTGAAGATAGTCTGTGAGGCTGGTTGTTTTGCTTCAGACTTTGCTTTGGAGGCTTTTAAGATCATATTTCAGAAGTTCTGAATATTTAAATAAAAAATGGGCACTTTCCCAAATATAAGAGGTACCTGCTTGCTTCTGATTAGGATAGATTTTTGGCAACTGCTAACACTTGTTACACTTGTTACCGACAGGTGATAGCATATCTCGTATTGTTGAGATGACATTTTTAGGTCAATTAATATTACACTATAGAAAAAAATGTGATTGCCTACAGGAAGCCAAATGTAATACCTGATTAAAACCATTTGGAACATTGTGTGGAAGTAAACTTTGGTGAAATACAGGATTTTATCAAAGCAGCAAAATTTTAAAGGCATACATCTTTTCCAAACAAGTTTTTAATGAGAAAACTCTAGGTTTGAAACACATCCAGAAAGTGAAGAAGTGACGCTTGCTTTCTCAGTATTTCTGCATGTTTCCCACCCACCAACATATAGAATGTGACTGACACATGTATTTGTTGACTGATTTCCAGTTTTACATAGAAAAGAAAAATAAACAAGCAAATGACATTTTTGATCATTATAGTGTGACAGTGAAAAAGAAAAGTAAACTTTGAAAGCTGTTCACAAACAAAATCATTAGTTATTACAGAACATTTTTATATGGGTAGGCTAATCTTCCTATGCTGCACATCAGTAACTGAAATTACACAGAGGAAAGCAATTACAGTTTTAGAAATATTTTTAATACATCAATATTTAGATTTCAATTATATCTAAACACATTCTCATGTTTCCATCAGAAAAAATATTTTTCCCACTTTAGTTTCAATTTGTGTCCCCAAGTAGCCTGGGACCTTCCATAAATATTCAGTTGATAACTGAATTTAAATGGATAAATTTGCATGATCTAAAGTTGAAAGGCTTTTTTCTTTTAAATGCAATTCTCATTTTCAGTTTAAAGTCACATTAGCAGGTATTTTTTAATTATGCTGGAAGAAGGAGCTTATTCCAAAACTAGTGCCCTCATGGAAAGCTATGTTCTTAGCTGAACAGTGTGAAATAATTTTACTGCTCTAACTTTCTTGGAAACACTGGAGATTCTGGAGATTAAGTATGGTTTCTGTTAAATTCCATTCCGTTCACTGTGGACAAGTAATTCAATTTCCCTTTGCAGTTTGCCCCATCTAAAGCATCTAAAAGTGTATTAGACTTTCCCATCTTGTCTAGTTGTCTTGGAAACTATCACAGGAGGGAACCGGCTCTGATTTTCTACATCTATTTTGCTTTTCAGAATTCTCTGGTTTAGATATCAAGTGAATTACTGAACATTACTACAATATTAAAATAAAATGCTTACTGGCAGGCAAAAACTGAGGGACTTCTGCAAGTTGGTTGTTAATGAAAAGAACCCCCAGTCCAAAGGAAGATATTAGGAATCAAAAAAGAAAACTTGGATGCATTAAGTTAAAAAGTGAGTACACTATTTTTTCAATGGGTATGAATTTGAATGTCTGATTTTGATATTTTAGGACAGATTTAATTAGTAATGTTAATTACTTAAATTAATTGAGATTCTCATAAATCAAAATAGGGAAGTTTCACAATAAAATTTTCATTAAAGTGTAAGCTTCTGAAAAGTTTGGTCACAGTCTGGTATTTTGGTTTAGCATATGTGCTTTCTTATTTAAAAAGCACAAAAGTTTGCTTTCTTAAAGTCTAAAATATGGTCAAAATCCAGATCAGCTACTAAGTTGTTTATTTCCACATTCTATGTTTATGATTGCCAAGTAGGGTAGCACAAATTGTAAAATGATGCACAATTTGGCATTTTGCTACTCATTGTAGTGTCTTCCTCTCTCTACTGTCATCACCAAGTTGGCAAGTTTACTAGCTCTGAAGAATAAATAATTACCCACAATAGGTGTCTTTCATTTAATTATGCTAGACGCTACAGTTAAGGCTAACTTGTGACTAACATCACCAAATTAAATGCTTCTCCAGAAAATATTGCAAGGAAAAAAAAATCATTGTTTATCCCCTTTTTGAGTGTCAGGCTAGTGATAACCAAAAAGAAAATTAGGGCTGGTGGTGGAGCTGAATGACACCAGAAGATGTGTTTGCAGTCTCCGTTCAGCCTGTACATTTTGGGAAAAGTGAGAGATGTATATTATGGCTGCTCTATTTTTGGACCTTTTAAATTCCATTGTGAATTTGGGACCCACTGTGTTCAGTGGGTCACCTCAGTTAAACACTCCAGCTCTTTGTTCTGTGATGAGCTCTGACAGGTAACAAGCTGGTAGAGTTATCCGTGTATATATATGGAGTTTGAAAGATAACTGCAGTTTTTAATTTATGAATCAGAAAGCTCAACATATTTTCATGAAAATGATCATATTTCACACAAGTACATTCGCGAAAATGAATGCAATTACTAGCACATGAACACGTTCCATGTCTGGCTGACTCTTCCTTTATATGAAAGTTAGTATTAACAATTCCAGTACGGCCCATATTCATGGACAATATTTAAGCAAAGATGATCTAAACACCTCTAGACAAGCACATTTGTGTTTTCCCTTCTCAGATGAGGAAGCATGGTCCTCTGAAATGCACAGATAATCTTTTGGAAAAGACACATGACCAAATCCCTGCAGAATCCCCTTTCTGACAAGTGGGGTATGGGTAACCCAGTTCATGACACACAAAAGCAGAGCATGGAAGTAAGAGCTATGAGAGCAGGTCCTTCAGAAGACTGGAGGTGGAACAAAGAACAAGCAAGAGATCAAAAGCAACAGTCTCATATTCCAAGAGAAAACATCTAGATACATAAAAATATATGTGCTAGTACCAAACTAGTCCAGTAGAATGTAACATTTGCAGTCTGTTACTTAATAAAATCCATTAGGATATTCAGGATAGAAGACTTAGTTTTAACTTATGCTAAATTCTTGAATTTTCTTATAAAGGTAGTAGATACACAATATGAGCAACTATTTCCCTTTGTACGTTTTAATCAAGACAATCTAGTGTGACACATATATATATTGTCCTTCTATATATCTATATATTTACACTGTGCTAACATGAGCAGGCACATACAAGTTGTTGAAAGAGAACAGAATTCGAACAGACTCAAAGTATGGAGCGTAAGTGAGATGTGACCCAATAGTATGAGTAATTGGCTTTAAGAGAATTGTGAGGGTTTTTTTGACATAAGAGCATAAAATAAGAACAGGGGAGAAAGCTGTTGAAAAATAAGGAGATTGTAAGAGTCCTATCTGTTTTTCTATAGTATATTTCCAAATTGCCTGTCCATGAAAGGAAGACACTCGGTAGCCCTACTCAGTGCCAAATATTACATCAACAGGTAGTTAGCAGTTTTCCTGTCTCACAGTTTTGTTACACTTCGATTATTAGAGTGATTTATTATTTCCATTTGTGCCACTTTTCTTGTAAGGAAAATAATTCATAGGTTGACCAGTTCTGGGGCACAAAGAACTGTGAGACAGAACAGGCAATTACATTCTGCCAACTCAAATTTTCTCACTGACTTTTAGTCACTGGTTTTTGTAACCATGTTACTTGTAATAACCAGTAAAAACACTGATTATGCAATAACTTGGGTGGTCTACAAACTGACAATCTTGGCTTGAAAAGCTAATATAGAAAAGAAGTGGAAAAAGAAACAAGGATATTCCGGTTGCCTTCTTGAGAGAGATACAATAGGCTAGTTGAGGATCTAACAGTAAAAGCTAGTACTCTTGAACCCCAGTTCAAAACCCTACATCTATCAGACCAGAATCACACAATCACAAAATGGTTGAGGTTGGAAGCAACCTCTGGAGGTCACCTGGTCCAATCTCCCCGCTCAAGCAGGGCGATTTAGAGCCAGTTGCCCAGGCATTTGAATATCTCCAAGAAGGGAGATTCCACAACCTCCGTGGGCAGCTTATGCCAGTGTTCCATCACCCTCACAGTAAAAAAGTGTTTCCTGATGGTCAGACAGAACCTCCTGTGTTTCAGTGCCCATTGCCTCTTGTCCTGTCACTGGGCAGCACTGAAAAGAAGAGTTTGGCGCTGTCTCCTTTACACTCTCACCTCAGGCATTTGTACACATTGATG
>VYZM01011238.1:27702-41033 GCA_013398915.1 Dromas ardeola | reverse complement strand
CTCTTCCACTTCGTGTAAACAAAAAGTTTAAAGCAGTATCAGCAGTAATGGATTAAGTCAGTCATGGTTTTGCCTTGTAAATCCAGGAAACCTTCAACAATGGACAGTTTGGAATCCACCATGATCCTCAGGCCTCTTCAGCAGGGTGGTCCCCAGACCATATGGATACAGAGGGCTGCTTGTTCCACCTCAAGTACAAAACTTTGCACTTCTTGTTGACCTTCATGAAGTTTATGTCAACTAAATTCTCGAGTACGTCAAGGGATAAAAGCTATACCATTCAATGTGGAAACAACTTGTCTCCATGACTTTAGCATCATCAATACTAAATGCAATTAATAATGCACTGTTTTTAATATTTTAACTTTACACTATTTATTCAATGAGAATTACCACAGAAAAGAAAACTTATAGATTACTAAGTAAAAATATAGACTTAACTGTCAGGAATCCAATCCTAATAACAAAACACTAATCTAGAGCAGTTGAGAAGTTATTCTGTAATTTTTTAATACACTATTTTGTATAAATAATATTAATTTATACTCTGTATAAAAATAATGTTATTAATTTAGTCTTCATTTTGCTATATAAAATCTGAAGAAGATGTTGCCATTTGTAGGAACGGACAACAAGATTAGTATTATTTCTGATATTCATTTCTGTGATTTCTTTCGTAAAAAAAGAAATAAATTTGGATACCTAAATGTGTTACTCACCTGTCAACATTGATTAATAATGTTGTATTGCTTTAATAATATGTACTATATAGATGTATTTTTTCTCTGTGAGCAATCCATTCCCTTCTATTAAAAAAAAAAGATAGTAGGTGTATGAAGAAATGCACACATATTTTAGCTTCAGAAGAAACTAAGATATTTTTCAAACTATTTCTGCTGAAAGTGATATAGAAGATTTTGTCAGATACAATATTCAGACACCTTGACCAATTTTATTTATTTCAGCATACTTAGTCACAGGAATCTATGTGGAAACAGGAATTATCTAACTAAATCTCCACATCAATTTAAATGAAAACATTTATATAAATCCTCCCACACACGCATACAGACTTCCTGTCTCTACAAAAATAAAAGTACAATGTATGTAAAAGTAAAAAAATAAGACTGTCTCTCATGTGATGTTGATTAAAACTACCTGAACCTATTTTTCAATTAAATCTCACCAAATATGCAATACATTTTCTTCCCTACTCATGCTTGATTTGTGTTTCTATGAAATTGATTTTTACTGCACATATTGCATATATTGTATATATTTTATTATGTATATTTTATATATTTCACAAATATTCATTGAAAGAAAGTGACTGAAACGGGAAAGTTTTAATCTTTATTCTAGAAGTTCTTTCAAAGCCAGTGACTCAATAAAGCTTAACTAGCAAAAAATTCAGAAACAACAGAGATCATTTTTATCTGTACTAATAAGATAACCCCAAATATTAGTAAGTTATATATAATATTTAAAAAAAAAACCATATCTACTTACAGTGATGAAAGGGTTTATATAAAGAGGCTGACCTTCCAGGTAATTAATCTGTTGCAAGGTACTTGGTCTGCTGAGATGTGTTTACCACTTAATTGTTGGGGCCACGGCTACCTCTTAGAACCCAGTCTAGATCTCCAATCTTGTAATTTTCTTCTACGTAAGTAACATGCTTCTCCTTTATGACACTGTGGAAGTCCACTTCATTAGCTCAGTAGCCTGCCCACGTGGAGTAGATTTCAGAACTGGGTTGCTTACCTAGAATGATATAGCTATCTCAATTATCTGAGGTACAATTATTAGTAATACTAGTAACAGTATACTACATATATAGTCTGTATACATATATACACTGTACAATTATTGGCAGTATAAAATGTGTGCTCTTACAGGAATTAAGCAGGTTTCTTACAGGATTAAGCGGGTTTCCTGTCAGGAGTCTTGCTGAAGAAGAGAATATATAGTAGAAAGGAAGAGATCTAATTTTTAAGTATGGAGTCTATTTTTCAGACTGTTGAGAGGGGAACTGGCACTGTAAATCAACTAATTTTAGACCCTGTGTACACAACACCCTTAAAGGCTGATTAAAAATCAAAATAACCTCCCCATGTTTCTCATTAGTCATATGGAAAAGTAGGGGGATAGGGAAAAGCGATCAGACTGTCACAAAGCAAGGGAACACTCAGGTTGTTACCCTTAAGGTGATGTCCAAGGAGGATAAACCAGATTTACCACCTGACAGACACAGAGGCAAGTTGCTGCTGTGCTAGCCTGGGGAAATGGCCAAAAAACCAGATAACTCCACTGAAAACAAAACACAAAAAAAAAAGGCTTAACAAGGAAAAAGTAGCCTGGTGCCTCAGTTTCTCTGGGAATGGAGTACTATCATCCACCAATGATTATGTTAATCTTTGTAATACTGAATGCAATTAATACTTATAGGAGCATTTGTGTCAATATATTGATTTCTTCAGGCTTTCAGGTATTTTACAATATTTTTTCAGGGAGAAAAGTGTACATGTTTTGCAGGTTTTGCTAAAATGTGATCCTAAACCAAGAGGCCAGGAATTTTATATACAGCCTAGATCTATGATACAGGACTCAAAGACAAGAAGTGTTTAACTGGGATAGATACTGGTTCATCTTAAAAAAGGTATGCTTCTTGTCAAAACTCTTCGTGGTGCCTTTAACTGTTTCAAATTTTACAGATAAAGAAAAAATACCCAGGCTGTTCCTTTTCTTTAACTCATTTCACTATTTAGTAAGTCTAAGTAAGATGTATCTCAAAGTAATAGAAGCACATAAAGTTAAGAAACCTAGTGGAGATAAAAGTCCATTCCATTGACAAATAATGAAATTCTTTTCAAAGATAGCACAAAGGTTGATGTGTGTCCCCCCTCCCCTCAGCTTATATTTTTTCCCATATTTGTCTGGTTTTTTTTTCTCTTAAGATTCTAAGGAACTTTCTGGGCTTAGACTTTAATATTAGTAATCTTATTAATCTTTTAAACTTTCACAAGCCTTAAGTGCGAAAACAACATATGGCTGTGCAACAGGGCACCTCTGGAGATTTTATTCTCCTCGAACAGCACATAAAATCTTATGTTGTGTTCATTCTTATTCAATGCTCGTCTGTCCATATTTTAACCCTGCAAGTATCAAGGTATCAGTCTAATTCATTATGTTTTATTCGGTACCATCTGCACCTTACGGACTGTATTCATGGAAAATTAAAATCTCCTTTCACAAGGGCAGTGCATAGGTGTTATCACAGCAACAGATCTACTCCTGCAATGAACTGCAAGATATGTGACTACTTCATTGGCCAAGGCAGTCACAATTTTGCCAGGCCAATAAACTTCAATTGATATATAACACTGAATATTCAGTCAGGATCGTGGTTCCTGATACCGAGGAGAAAAAAATGCAATTACAGTCAGAGATGTTTTAGAGTCTAATGACCCACTCTTGCAATTTATTAAACAAGGGAGGACCCTTGTTTATATTAGGTGATTAAAGTATGACACTACTGAATGCAGAATCCCATTTAAAAATTATATCGAGAACATTAAGGATGCATAGTTAAGCATGCATGTCATTAAAAGCTAGTGCTTTATCAATTTTTAATAATAAATGGAAACTGTATAGATGTATATTGCATACAAAAGACATTAAAAGAACATTAAGGTTGCAAAATCAAACATTCAAAAGTTAGGGAATGACAGGCTTAATTAGCCCTCTTGTGCATAGGCATTATGATAGTTTTTCTCAACAACACATAAGTAGTCTGTATCAGAGCAAGGAAGGAAGTTTTCCTTGGTTTCAATTTGAAGGCTGAGCTATAAATGGCTATCTTTTCTTTTTCTACAGTCGTCTTATTCGTACTCTCTTCTTCACAATATCTCTGGTCCTGCAGAAAAAGTGGCTATGATCAAGTACAGATAGAGACATCCTTTCCTAGAAGAAAGCTACTGTAGCAGCTGGTAAAAGCATAAGCTGGGAAAGATAATATAGAAGGGTAATACAGAATAAGGCATAACTATTTCCTTGTGCCAGCTTGTGCCTTCATGAGAATCCTGTCCTTGCCCCAGATCCTGTTGGGCCTGTGGAAACTTTTGTGGCTGAGTAGTATTTTTGTAATCCTGAAGAAATACAATAAACATTTCTCAAAAGCACATTGAGAGACCACATCCATTCTTGGGAGAGGCCATTAGTCCTGATTAACTAAAACAAAGTAGAAATACATTTTGAATTTAGCCCTGTCAATGAAATATAAGGGATTTTTCTTCAAAATGGTTGATGTTGTCCTTATTCTATTATGAATTTTCAATCTGCATTGCAAGGGATGATTTGAAACACAGATGAGAGTGATTATATAAGGAGGGTGTCTTCTGAGATGATCATTCATTGCCACAGGAGCAAATATTACTTAGAATCATAATAGCAGTTATGATTATTTATATCAGTCCTTTATACAAGTCTTTTCTGCTTTCTATTTAGCTGCAAACTAAGGAAAAAACACAAAGGGTGTACACAGATACCACACGCTTGCTTATTCTGCCCTATGCTTTATAAGCATTACTGTTGCTGAGAAAAACTGAGTCATGTTTTTAATAGGACTACTTTCATGCTTGATTTGATAACCAAGATCTTGGGTTCCTTGACCGTACTAAGTACATTTGTTCCCCTTCTAGGGGGGATCATCAAGAATCTACAAACCTCTGCTGTGCATGGATTTTTTTAAGGAGCTAGCAATTAAAACAATTGCAGGGTACTTTACTGTTTTGTCTTTATGCTAAGCACATTGGCATCCACTGTAAACACCCAGAGGCATAAAGAGTCCAGCATTGCTCAAACACCATGGAAGAGCCATCAAAAGATGTAACTCCAAATTCATATACTTAAACCAGTTCCAACTAAAATAAAACTATTCTAAGGTATCACGAATGACTGTATTAAAGTAATCACTCTTCCAGGAAAACCAATATCAAGTCTAAATTCTTTATTTTATTTACTGTGTTGTGCAGAGGGATTAACATAAGCTTTGAAACATGGGGAAACTACATAAGTAGAAATTAAATTAAAATACCAAAATGACTAATGGACATTTTTATTGATTTATTTCTTTTGTTGGTATATATTATTATAAAATTACCCATGTATGGTTTCATTTTCTTTGTATTTCCCCTTCTACATCGCAAACTTCATCAAAGATCAAAAAAAAGGATAAAACAACAAAAAGTGTGTAACTCTTTCCATAAATAACTGTCACTGGATATCTAAACAAAGTCACAATTCATCTCATTCGCAGTCATTTCAGTCTTTAGCAGATGTGTGCTTTGAACAACTTTATTGGCCTTATGAATAAAGATTAGCACTCTTCTGTTCAACTCAGTTGGAGAGAACATTATTCTACAGTAAATGGACATGAAATTCAACAGTGGGGATATTTAAAATGAAATTGACCATCTTCATCGCCTACATTTTCAAAGCACCACATGGGAGAGATTCACACAAATACTGTTAATAAAAAGCTTTACAAACGTGCACTTTTATCTTTTTTTTTTTTTTTAAACTAAAGATCATTTCTAACTTCTGTGAGTGAGGAAATGTAAAAGATGGAAAGAAAATGAAGTAAAAACTACCAAATAGAGCTTTTAAGGTTAAAAATACTCAACCGTGTCCAGTTAGGTTATGAATTTGTAATTCTCCTAGCTAAGGACTAAATATTAGTACTAGGAGGGAGGTGATCGCAAGTCAGAGGAGTAGGAACAATTTGGCTACATTTCGTAGCTAGTTATAATAATAGGTTTATAGGTAAACGAGTAAAGGAAGTATAATGAAACAACAGGAGGTTAAATTTTAGATCCTGTTAGACAGCATCTAACTTCAGCAAGAGTAGCTGTTGCTAACAACTTATCTGCTGGTTCTCCTTGTGGTTTAAGCATTGTTTCTGTTATACCTGGATGAAAAGCAGATAGTGAAGTAAAACCTATGTAAAACTCAATGACATTAAATGAAAATGGAAGCAAAGTATACATACCTAAAGTGACAGGGCATATTTTCCAAAAACCACACATTTTTTTTAAACCCCAAGGACTTTTATCTTTATCCATATCCATTGGCTTCTCAGATCAATAGCAGGTGAAAAAAATCTTCCATCAATAGCAGACTGGAAGTTTTGCTGGATGCTGAATTGTCCAGAAAAAAAAAAACAACAAACATTTATGACTTGAAAGCTGTATTAGACTTGTAAATAAGGTTGAGACTCCTAAAAAAACCAACATTTTTTTTGAAGTGAAAGTGCCCTTAAATTATAGAAGAGGAAAACGTAGGGGAAAATGATCTTTGTTTTCTGGACAATATCATCCCTCTATATTAATACTAGGTTTTAGTCAAGGACTGGGGCTTTATCATCAAAGACCAGGATATTTTGGTCCCAGGCACCTATAGGCTATTGCTTTCTCTGCTACACTTTTTTTTTCAGGAATAATTTATACTGCCAGCCCCGAAGAATAGAAACAGGGAGGGAAAAGCCAACAAACCAACAAACCAAAGAAACCCCCACAAGCTTGATTTCTTCAAATCTCATTATCACAGGGAATTTTAATAATTTCAGAATAAAATGTATTTCCCCCCCAAGACTTTTAAATAAATAATAACAGTGGTAGTAATAGTAACAATATAATAAATTATTGCCATATGGCTCTAACTCCTGATCAGGGGAATGAGAGAACCACGCACGATCACTTCTATGCTCAGAGGGTCCATAGTTATTTATGATTTTTTTTAAATTACATTATTGATGTGGAGAATAAGAGTAACTGATATTAGTTTTTTAATTAATGTTCATATTACCTGCTGGCTATTATTTTGTTTGACTTTCTGAAGTTAAATCAAAAAGACCTCTAGCACAATTAAATTGTGATTAACAATAACATACCATGTAGGAAAATATCCTGTGCCCATAGAAGAACAGTGAATTTGCTTGTTTGATAATCACCAAGATCACAAAAAGGTTGGTTATTTTTGACAGTGAGGGGGGAGAGGAAGGGGAACCTGGGATCAAGGGGTGTGACTGTTTATAGCCACTGCTTGATACAAGAATGCCACAGCCAAGCAACCAGTTTCTCCAAGCAACATGGAACCAAAGCAGCCAAAATGCCTGGACAGTTAGTTGCTATAGCTGTGTATCACATTAAAAGCTGTCTGAGATACTAGGAAGGATCAAGATCAAACAAAGCAGAACCACCTGTGGGTTTGTTTACCTTGTTTCTATCTGTAAAAGACCCCAAATCAAGCTAAACAGTTCCTAGTACCAAAGCCACTTTGTGTCTACAGAAATTATAGGTAGCTTCTACTCTGCACTGCAGTATGTAGTATAGATATATCTAGTAACAGAAACTGAAGAAAAGTATTTTATGTCCTTGAGACCACAACTCAGTTTGCTTAGAAGAGCCACATTTAACACATTGTTCCAGGAAAGGCAAGGTTTAGGGAAAACTGAAGTGAAAAAAATTAATTGTTTTAACCTTTCCCTCTGCTTACTGTTTAACTGAAGCAAATGAATGTTGTTTTGTTTTGAAAAAAGAAAAGCTGATTTGCATTGTTTTCTAGATGCAGATTTAACAGAAGTTTTTACAAGGGCTTACAGATTAAGAGGGTGCAGCACTGCTGTATGCCCATAATCACTTCATATGCACCTACCATTCCTATATTCATCATGTGTTATCTTTCAGCTGTCTAGGTCAGGTAATCTAAATCACTTCACTTATGCATATTGTTGTGTCATGTTAAGACTTCTCTTCCCTCCCAACTTTCTCAGGTAGCCTTTTTACTAGGGATCTGCTTGTTTGATCAGAGCAAAGATCTGCTGGAGCTGGGTCCTCTGACTGATTCAAGTGTTTATGCACAGGAGCAGTCATTCAAATAGATGCTCAAATGCCCTTTTAGGTATTTCTGTGGTTGTTCTGGATAAATACGGCTGAAGCATGTAAGATACGATGAACTATTGCCCTGTCCCTCTTATACACTAGCCCTTGAACAAGAGAATTGCCCTCCTGTAACAGAGAACTTTTAACTACTTGTTGCTGTCTTCAGAAATGTGCCTGATATAATAACTGGCATCTAGAATGTAAGTTTTCTGGGATGTTCTGAGACTGTTACTGGACCATCGGTGCTCTTTAAAAGAGGGAGTGAACATGCCTACACAAGGGATGCCATCACTTGTTTTTACTGGGCCTAGTGTACGGCCAAGACCAGATGAGGAAGTCAGCAAACCATTAGCAGGTTTGAGAAGCAGCAGAAAAATGACACAACCCCAGCAAACAGCCAACCAACAAAAAGAAATGGTCAACTAGCTGAAAAATCAGCCAGTTTTCCATTTAGGAATTACACATGACTGACCACTCATCTCTCTAACTGGAAAGTTTGCAGTGTCTTTGACTACTACTGAAACTGGGCTGCAGAAGTACAGCTGGGATGTGTACCCATTGCTGGAGAGATCCCTGGATCCAAGAATGCAAGATCACTAAAAAGTGTTATATATGTTTTCACATGTGTTATGGCATGTCTGTTTTAAAATATTGATTGTTCTGTACACTCAAAGTGGCTGACCTACCTGAAGTTTCTTGTTTTCATTTTATTTAGTTAGTTATAGGACTGCTAGTTATGGCAAGGTGCATTTTATTGCCTGATTAGTTTTATGGATTGTGTAACATGAGAGGTGATTTATTTGCTCAAGCAAGTACCTATTTAAATGCAACTATCCCTGCTTGCTCATCTGAGACCATGGCATACCACTTTATTGTACTGTGTCAATTCCTTGCTGTTTTCTTATGTTTGTAAAATATTTTTGGTATAGCTATGATTTCTCATTTCCTTAAAATAGAGTGGACAGCAAAAATGACAAACAAAACAAAGCTTTAGCAAGCTCATAAATATAGATAGGGAGAAACCACCAAGAGGAAGAAAATGAGGTTTTTATGTTATCTAACAATCTGGTAGATTTAATCTGAAAAAAAAAAAGAGAGAACAGTGAAATCAAAGTTTAAAATAAAATCAGAGGAAAATTTATTGATCTGTCCGTACTTTTCCCTCATGTGTTTGTTGCATAGCGACTGAGTGAGAGGGAATTTTTTGCCACCACAGTTGTCAGAGCTCTGTCAGAGCACTTGTGAATATGCCAGTAAAGTGATGGATGAAAAGATGTGGGTAGTTCATAGAATCATAATCATAGAATGGTGTGGGTTGGAAGGGACCTTTAAAGACCACCCAGTCCAACCCCCCCGTTATGGGCCTGATGGATAATTTGGAAAAGGACTCAGAAGAGTTTTGTGGGAAAGCCATAAGCAGCAGACCTGACAAGGCCCGTCCTTGAAGGGAGGCAGCCACTGCTGTAGGGCCATCCATGGAGCTTGCTGTGATTTTGGAGCTGCAGATGGCCAGAGAAGATCTATGCCCTGATCTGGGTGGGCATTGCAAGAATCCCTTCTAGCCTTTCCTTGCTTTCCAAATCTTCTTGCCGTCCGTGCTTCACTTCTCCTATATTTTTTGGACCTCCAGCAGCTGACTGAATTCAGCAGGCATTTTTTGCATCTCATCCTGTATTCTGCATGGTCTGAGCTCCAAGAAGGGATGATCAGCAAAGGCCTGCAAAAGTAAAAGAGTTTATTTAGTATTCCTTCAAGAAATATAAGAAATTAATTTATTTTTCTGCAGTAGGTAACCTCTACCATTTTTGGGATACTATAATTTCTAATTTCCCAGATTGGCTGGTTGGAAATAACCAGTGGAATAAGAACAAGACCCATTAACGCATTGTGAGTATATTTTTAATCCCTCATCGCTCCTCTTAAATAAATAGGAAAATTGCTAACCTATAGCACAGTTGTAATGCTGAGGAGTTGTACTACTGATCTATAAATGCTATAACTAAAAAGTTATATCTATAAAAATAACAAGCTATAACTAAAAAGTTATCTATCTCTTTTGTGTCTTTTTGTTGAGGTGTGTGATATACTTACACCACCATTGCCCCAAATTGTGAATGACCACAAGAACATGTGACTTCAAAGTGTATTATAACTTCTACTGCAGTCATGAACTGGACAGTACTTCTCAGGTATAATTCTCTGAATGTTGAAAATACCTACTTGGGTTGACAGAAAAGAGGATACCCGGCTTTTTGGGACCATCTATCTGATGCATATGTTCAAAAAATAGGTTGTTAACTGAAGAATAAGGAATTAAAATCCAGGTTAAGGTAACTTAAGTTACAGTCAAAAGCAGATGCTGAAGGATATCAAAATGTTATCATTTGAGTAATACATGTATTTGGAACTTTAATTCAAAAATTCGCTATGATGATACAGTAAACCAGTTGCTTGCAATGGTAAACAGCAGATAACAAGATCTCCAAGGAAGATTTCTTTCATTTTGAGAAGGAGTATTTTTTTCTGCATGAATAGTAGGATAGTGTGGAGAACATGAAGACAGAGATCCCTTACAGTATAGCTAGTCCTAAGAACTGCTGAACATGAGACCCTGCAGAGAGAGGAAGCACCTGATGGGTACTCTCAAGAAATACAACAAAAGATCTTAGTTACACCGCCACTCCTCCTAGGGCTGCCAAGGTAGAGAATTGACCCCTTCTTTTGCACTATTCATCTCCCATAAAAACAACTCCTGCCTTATCGCACACTGATAAGCTATTCAGTTTAGAAACCATCGCTCTAGGATTAACCCAAAATACCATATATTTTGCCACTGCCTCAAAGAGACACAGAACACAGAAGGGAGGAAGGAATCTCACAGACAATAAGATTCACTCATAGTGAGTTATGACATGAGAAATTAAGTGACGTATTATTAGACTATGAAAAAAATTTTTATGGGCTGTGATATAAACATGGATCAGAAGGTTTAATCTGGCTAAACTAATTGCATTCAACAATGAGAAATTCAGATGCAAACAATATACAATGAGGTTATTTTATAGAGTTAGTTATAATGAAGACCAAGAACATTCAAAAAGATAAATTGGAGCGCGTAACACTCTACGGATGGGAGATTTTTTCCAAAGACAGTATTCCTGTTTCTGAAAGGCCAAGAAACTAGCCAATAAAAATTATTATTATTATTATTATTAATAATAATAATAATAATAAAAATATTTAAAAAAAAAAACACAAAAACCTAACAAAGTAAATGAACTTTAAATACAGTTTCTGCAAATCTGTGCTGTTCCAGTCATCTCTGACTGCCAGTTTTAACTCCCTTTAGTGGTGCTTGTCAAACCATATTTGTGGATTATATTCTTGAAAATAATTTGTGTGAATTATTCAGAGCTTAGTTTACCATAATTAAAAATTAGATTTGTTTTATCTTTCTCAGTCCAGTTTTAGGCTAGATTAAGTTTGTCCTCTACTGTCCCTGTATGGTCAATCAGGGTAAACACTTCCAGAGAACAATTCAGCGTATTCTACAGAGACATGTTTGAGTCATCCTCTGATAACGCTCATTTCTCTCCATTCTTCTTGAATGAGAGAGACTAAGTAGCTGCTTTACAGGAGGTGCCTAGTTTAGAACTAGATGACAATAATCCCCGACTAAAAGTCCGTAATATTTACAAAACCTTTAAGTCATTGTTTTACATTTATCATTTAAACATACATATTTTAACAAAGTGCTTTACCATAGTTATTTTAGGTGGTACTAAGAATCATTGAAGTAGAAAATAATCATAGCTAGAACTGCGTAAATTAAAGTCTCAGCTGTTCACATGACATGAGAAAGGATTTAAAACAAAGCCTTTATTTATTATATTTACTAAGAGAACATTTGTCAAGCACATGTGCAAGACTGACCAGAATATGCCTTCAGAACCTGAAAAGAAGTTAGAATACCAAAGACTAAAAACCTACATTTTCTTAAATTTTGTGTCTACTCATATACTGCTACCACTTCACATACACACAGTCACTCTTTCTACAGCTTGTATTTGCATCTATTTAAAAAGGTCACTTAGAGAAAACTAAATTCACTAAGAATTTCATAAAGGTTGAAAGTCATTAATTACCAGATTTGAATCCCAGAAATCACGTATGAAGAACTGAAACAGCACAAAAAAGCATAAACAAACAAACAAATAATCCAGCCTATTTCACACAAAATTTCTGTGCAAAACTAAAGTAAAATATGTGGTTTTTTTCCTCTATTGGAAGTCATGAACTACAAAAACATTTTGCTCAATAAAAGGTCTAAGCTACAGTTTTTGTAAATCTCTATAATATCACTGACAATTTATGGAACGGGAATTACCAGGGAACACTCAGGAAGCTGTCCTCCAACATTGTGAATTTTAAGGACTGATTACTTTAGACTGCACTCTGGATTCTTCAAGATACTCATGTTAATCCTTACACCCTTCAGACTCACAACCGTGGTTAAACTTCTGTTATGACAGAAAAGACAGGAGAATATTTTCTCCCATACTTAGAAATAATATTGTTTTCATCATGATATGTGGATTTTCCCTCAATCCAGGCAGAATTTTAATTTCTGTGGATTGAGTTTCCATCAGCATGTTATTTTCATTAACTCTTTTTTGCTAAGTAGTGAGAAAATGGAGGCAGAGAACAGTTCAAATGCAATAACAACTATATCTCCATATTCTGATGTGCGCACTGCTCTCCTTAGTATGTTCTCTTCTGTGAAAGTATGAGAAATTATTGATTAAAACTTGGTAGTATTACCCGTAAGAATGAAAAAGCATTGATATAACATGGTATCCCATTAATTTTGTAAGATTATACAACTGGGACAACAAAACTCTTCTGGAAGTGGTAAGCACGTAAACACAGAAAAAGGCAATTCTCACAGTGTGTTGTCTCTGCACTATAATCCAGATTAAATTTAAATTGGTGATTTCTGAGATTTCTTGAGGTTCCTCCTTTCTGATTCCTTTTGCAAATGAACAAAGACAGTTGCTAAAATCATGAATCTAGTAAATGATTTCTTGAGCACTGAAGAGCCCCTATCTCTTTTCAGAAATGTTGATGACTATAACTTGTTTCTTGTCATGAGAGTTAGGAGTTCAGAGATGACAACTAGAAGTATTCCCTGAACACAAAGGACCTCACAATAAGAAAATAAAAGGATGAAATTAAGAAACAGAAAATAAATTGTCCATTCTTTTCTCCAATAATTTGTCAGACTCGTTGACTATGACCTTATGCAAGGCAAAAAAATAATTGCAGAATCACAGAAGTACAGGTTGAGGTAGGAAGGGACCTTTGGAGGGCATTTGGTCCAACCCCCCTGCT
>VYZM01011238.1:0-21670 GCA_013398915.1 Dromas ardeola | reverse complement strand
TTTTTTTTTTTTTTTGATGTTGATCTGATATTCTGATATTTGCATCCGGTGAAGTTTCAAACTGAAATGAAACCTGTTCCACACTAGCCCGCATGACTACAGTGACTTGGTGAACTGTTTTCTCATTTAACAACAATGGGAAGCAGTGGCCAATACCCCATGGTCCCCTGGCCATGAGGGCCCCTGAGGCAAGAACTGCTTCTGTTTTTGAATGCGGATGAGCTGCAGTGGATTATTGACTCAGTTTAAGGACAAACGAGAAGTTCATGAAAGGAAGTTAAGATTATACCACCTTGATCCCCTTCCCCCCCAAAAAAGAGGTGATAACATGCTTTCTTGTATTTAATGGATACATAACTAACTGCTGCTAAAGAATTTGAATAACATGAAACAGGCTTGAATAGAACAGGCTAAAAAATTTTTTTTGTGTAAAGAAATACTTTGTGCAACATGACCAAAACAGTATGGTATGTTAAAGCACACAGCTGCATAGAAGCAGAAAGAATATTTCAGGACAGAAAATAACATAAAGTTATTTTAAATAGATTTTAAATAGAAACCTTATGGTTCACATTGTTTTCAAGACTAAGATGAAACTTTGGCAAATGTCCTAGTTTTACTGGCCACATTGGCCTTGTGGCAAGTACAGAATTAGAGATTCTGTTTAAGAACTTTCTCAGTAGGTATTTACATGTAAAATTAGTCCTATATGTTATTTCTTCACTTGGTACCTTCTCTCTTCCTCCTTTGTGAACTTACTTACATCTGAGCAAAGACATTGGAGAATGAGGCCCAGAAACAGTACTATACAGGGAGATAAAGGGTTATAAATAGCAAATGAAACAAACAAACAAACCAGCTTTTTGCCAAAAGGAAGTAGTACAGAAAAATAATTTGTGCCTGCCTGCTTCACAACTCACAGTGTAATTTAGGGCAAATGTAATTTAATTTGAACTAAAACATCTCTCTTTGCAATGAATGACAAACTAGGGATTACATGAGTTTGGCTATTCCATATTTAATATGAGCATACACGGATATAAATAAAGTGCATTTACATATATAAAATTCGAAAGCAATATAGCTCCCTAAAAATTTGTGCTTATCCCCTTCAGTCACTGCTATGTTTTAATCGGATTGACCTACAGCATATAATCAGACAGCTTCCATTAGGAAACATTTAAGATCTTATCCATTTCATCTAGAACCTAAACTAAGTTCTTCCAGTCACTTTAACCTAATTACTAACAGATGAAAAATGACTTGTCTAACACAATTCCTGTCAAAACCATTCCAAATCAGGCATCTAATATAAGCTCTGAGGAAACAACCATGACATCCTAAATGCTGACTTTAAAAACACTTGCTTAATTTGACCTTTTTCATGTTCTTATATTCCTCCTAATAATTCAGAGTTTTTCAATATTTAAATATTTCTTAAGAACAACTTTTTATTTTAAATTCATTAAGAAAGGATTAAAATTTTTAGCAATGCTATGTAATATCTTTACTTCAGTTTGATGTTACAGGTCCTGGACTTTGGCCCCTCTGCACAGGCACTGATTAATATTCCTGTCCATTTTGACTCTGATTCTTGAAGTAACCTTAGTACTGAATTTTACCTGAATTCCTATTTAATAAAAAAATAATTCCTATTTAATAAACAGATTGAAACATGTAAACTAACAAGAGGACATTTGATTTCTAATACAGATATCTAAGATGGCAGTAGACAACCCACATCCCTTTGCTATGCTTACACATTAGCACAGGCTTCAAACTAGAGGAAAAATGGTTTTCGAAAAAATCAAGTAGTAACTGTGCCTATATCATCAAAAAACTCCACAACAGTGCACTTAGGGATCCCTTCCTCAGTTCACTTTCAGCACTATTCATTGTATATGCAAACATAAAGTTGTTGTACAAAAGTTTGTACAATCAAAAGATTTTTCTATTTTTAGGCAGGCAAAGCTGGTCTCTCATACAGCCAAAGCAGCAGTTACGACTCTTTTTTTTTTTTTTTTTTTTTTTTTTTTTACAGCTAGAACTCAATCAAAAACAAGTATTTAGATTTGGAATGCAAGAAAATGTTTACCAGGCAACAATGAGGCTGAGGAATTCTCTATAAAATCTGAACTCATATTTCTGAAGTATTACATCTGATTGTGCTGCAGAAAAATCCAAACCTGTTCCTACTGCAAAGTCTGTTAATATAATCTTTCTACATTTTACAAAATTTACGATTATCTACGCTTCACAAAATTTAAAATTAGGTGTTTCTTTTACACTGACATTAGTGCAAAATTTAAGGTCACGTGCACATACAATCAAAGAAACAGAACTCGCCTTTCACAGAACATAAAGACTAATTTTACACCTAGTAAAAATTTTTGCAAAGTTTGCTATTGCAATCCAGATCTTTCAGATTCAGCAGTCTTATGCCAGTTTTCAGTATAAAATAATTAGAAATTACTGGTAATAGTAACATAACTTTTTTGTCTGCAACCAAAAAAAAAAAAAGTAGTACTGTAGTGGGAAAAGCCGAAATATTATTTACCTATTCCTGGGCTCATGAAATACCACAAAATTGTATTTCAAAAGTTCCAGCTTTAACAGCTGATGTTTGTGTCTATCATGTTGGAGATACTGTATATATTACTGAGAGTATTACTGAGTATCTATTACTGAGAGTACTAGGTTGCTATGATTTCCTCTATAAGTTTTCCCAGGTATTACACCTTTAAAAAAACATTTTTCCTAAACTTTTTTTTTTTCCTCAGCTCTCAATTTTAAATTTACTTAATATTAAGCTGATCCCAGAATTTTGCTGGGTGGATTTTGGTTGCTTTTTAGTTATAGGTTTAGAGGTATAGAAAAGAAACTTGTTTACCAATGTAATTCTCCCATCTTTCCAAGTACGTTATGGAAAAACAGGAACAAATGCAGAACCTCATCAAATATGACTAGCCCAGAGAGGAGAGGAGAGAAGAAAAAAATCCAACTGTTGCAGAATAAGAACTGAATACTTAAAACTTGTAAATAAAATGTGTTCCTATGACAATACTAAATTTTTGCATGAAACAATAGCAGCATAGTATGAAAAGGCAGCAAATCCAGAAGTCCGAGTAAAGAATGCTATATCTTGTTTCCTTATAAATAGTGCTAGGCTTCTTGGACTCTTTAGCATCCATTTTACCTTCTTCAGGTTATTTATAAAGCTGGTTTTGTTTGAATTGATAACTTGTGAGTACATGAGCTTTCTGTTCCTTAGCAAACTCATTCAGTGTATGTATTTCAGAACTGCTCATTCAAATGCCTCCAATATGAAAAAGGCAGTGTCACCAATATTTTCACATTTAACTGGTCCAGTCGTAAAAACATAAATGAAAATTAGGTCCTTAGCTTTCATCTTCCATATGTGGATGCTGACATACGTGTGATTTTGAATTCAGTTCCCTAAAAATCAACCAGGGAGAGCTGAGCATATACTGTTATGGATTCTTTTAGGTAGGAGATATGGGAAATATGGTGACTGTTTATGAGACTACCTAGATTTAGGTGCCAAATTTGAGAAAAGAACAAGAACAAATGACCACCAACATGGTTAGCTAGAGTTAGCAATGAAACAGCACTGTTCCATGATATAACTAAGTTACTACACAAACAGATCTAGTGGGACAGACTTCACATTTCTGTTTAGCTTCAAACTCACTTTTGAGCCTTATACAGCTTTGCCTCTGGCTTTGGCTACTCAAGAGCTGCTGTAACGTATGGCAGGATGTAACAAAACCCTGCTGAAGTTACGACACTGTTTAAGGAGTGTAAAGGACTGGAATAGCTCTGACTACTTCCCTCTATTTTATAATTACAGTCATGACTATCTATTCTGTTGGTAAAGAGTAATTCTAATCAGTTTTCAGAAAATGTTTAAATAACATTAAAGCCACACAATACTGTTAATTCATTTAACTAACACAAAGAGCTCAAATGAACATTGAAAGGAAAAGGTAATCAGACATTAATATTTCAAGGTGCATCTTTTCTTCAGAGCTAAGCCTCAAAAAGGAAGGAAATCACAGAAGTAGGAAAAGTTCAGAGAAAGCAGACAAGGATAATCAAATGCTTACAACAGCTTTTGCATAAGGATCAACTAAGGAAATTCCAGCCTAGGAAGTCCTTCAGTCAGAAATTATTGCTGGGAGAGTCTAGAAGAAACTCTGATCAGATGATTCCTCCAGTGTAAGCTCTTTCCCAAGAATCTGCTTTCTGTCAATGGCAGATATGGGATACTGAGCTGAATGGAACTTTTCTACCATCCAGTATTCCTGTGTTCTTAAGACCAATGAATGTAACTCAGAAAGAGAATGTACAGAAGCAAGCAAACAAATAATGTTTCTCGGTTGTCACCTTTACCTACCTATACCTTGGACAGATGCTTCCATTTGCAGGAAAATTTGTTCTTTATTGCTTCCAGTTCTGAGTGTGTGTGTTTATGCGTATGTGTGTGTGGTTGCATGCGCATACATACATATATACACTCACATATATATGTATGTATATTATAGCTGGTTTTGACTGCAGTTGCACCACACAAACTTACTCTGGATCAAATAATTTTTATTAATAAAAATGAACAATATAGTCATTTATTTTAATTTCCTGGCATCCAAAGAGATTAATCTAATCTACTTTAATGACTCCTACCTGGATTAATTAAATTTCAATTAGATTTTTATTAGAAGGAAATGACTAGAGGGGCTGCCACTCAAGGAGAACAAAATAGCCAGCAACACTGCCCTAGAGAACTGTGAACAAACCACAAACCAGAGGGCAGCACTGCTCCGTGGTATTTTCAGAGCCTTCGTGATTGTAGCATCTTTTACCATATACACTCTGAAGAATTATGTCTTTGATGCTTCTGTCCTCTTGTAAGGGCATTCTCTAACATGTTCTACCCTACAATTTCCTGAAATCCTTGCAAGTGTTAAGTCAGAGTGTATGTTTAGGTTTGCTCCATGTAAGGACTATGAGATAGCTCCCAATAAAAAAATAAAATAAAATAAAATAAAAATATGATAAATAAAGGTTACAAAAATAACAGATAGCTCAAACAGAAGGTTACAGAAATGCAAGAAATGAATTTTAGGTAGCAAAACATACGTACCTTCCCTACAGTGGAGTGGGAATATATGACACAGTTCTGACCTGGACATAAACATGACAAATAAACTGCTGCTGAACCCTAAGTGTAATCATACTTTCATATAAACATGCCTATACATAAACAGGGAAAAAAAAAACCCAACAAGGTTTCTGAGAAAGCATATATAAAAAGCTCACATTACAATTGAGCAAAGTACAAAGAGCTAGATACTTCAGAGATGATTCAGATAAGCATCCCAAAAAAACCCATTATAGAATGCTTACTCTGAATCCTAAATCGTTTTTGCAGCAGTCATTAATTGGACATCTTAGTTCCTGGGCTGTATGGCAGTTCCTGAGTTATTTCCAAATTGCAGCACATACATCTATGCTTAAATTCCACTGCTTTGAATTTATCTTTTTCAAGTTCTGTTTTAGAAATGTGGCTGACCTGGCAGCTCCTGCCTGCTTGATGTTACTAAGCTTTAATTCCAAATAGCCATTAAAATTCTGCTTGCTCTACAATCCCTCACCTCACTGCCACAGGCTCACAGAGAATGATTGTGGAGGGAAACTCTGTCTGAACAGCTAAAATCCAGCTGGAGTTCAAGTCTCCATTTATATCAGCAAGTGTAATTTCCTACAGTGAGAGCAGAAAATGGCGTATACACATGCAAATAAATACAGTTGAAATTAGTGCTACAAAATAACATAATAGTATTTTGTACTTACACGATACTTAATCATCAAAGCATTTTATATGAAATATTTAATCCTCAAATTACTTCTTCTAAAGGTATCATCTTCCACATTTTTCATACAGATAGAACCATGTTAGAGGTTAAGCAATGGATTATCAAAGAACTAAGTTTACATTTAGGCAGCACTTTTAAAAACCAACCTTGTCTGGCTTACTAAAGGTCACAATGCATGAAAGCTTTAGACCTCTCAGCCAAAAAAAGGAAGGTAAAAGAAAGTGCAACCCCCTTGATGAGCAAAACTGGAAAAATGGTAACAACAGATGAGGAGAAGGCTGAGCTAATCAACAACATTTTTGCCTCAGGCTTCACTGGCAATCTTTCTTCCCACACTTCTTGACTGGTGGACCACAAGGCAGGGACTGGGCGATAAAAGTCCCTCCCACAGTAGGAGGGTTTGTGACCATCTGAGGAACCTGAACATGCGGAATTTTATGGGTCTTGATTAGATGCATCCCAGAGTCCTGAGGGAATTGGTTGATGTAGTTGCCAAACCACTCTCCATCTATTTGAAAAGTTGTGGCAGTCAGGTGAAGTCCCTGGTGACTGGAACAAGGGAAACATTGCACCCAGTTTTAAAAAGGGCAGAAAGGAGGATTCTGGGACCTATTGACCTCAACCTCACCTCTGTGCCTGGGAAGATCATGGAACAGGTCCTCCTTGAAGCTATGTTAAGGCACATAGAGGACAGGGAGGTGATTAGAGACAGCCAGCATGGCTTCACCAAGGGCAAGTCCTGCCTGATCAACGTCGTGGCCTTTTGTGATGGAGTGACTGCATCAGTGGACAAGGGAAGAGCTATGGATGTTGTCTATCTGGACTTCTGTAAGGCCTTTGACAAGGTCCCTCAAAACATCCTTCTCTCCAAATTGAAGAGATATGGATTTGGTGGGTGAACTGTTCAGTTGATGAGGAATCGGTTGGATGGTCACACCCAGAGGGTAATGGTCCACAGCTCAATGTCCAGATGGAAACTGGTGACAAGTGATGTCCCTCAGGGCTCCGTATTGGTATCAGTCCTGTTTAATATCTTCATCAATATTAATGCAACATAGACAGTGGGATTGAGTGCATCCTCAGCAAGTTTGCAGATGACACGAAGCTGAGTGGTTCAATTGACATGCCTGAGGGACAAGGCGCCATCCAGAGGGATCTGGACAAGCTCAAGAAGTGGGCCCATGTGAACTTCATGAGATTCGACAAAGCCAAGTGCAGGGTCCTGCACCTGGGTGGGGGACGAAGGGATTGAGAGCAGCTCTGCCAAGAAGGGCTTGGGGGTACTGATGGATGAAAAGCTGGACATGAGCAGACAATGAGTGCTTGCAGCCCAGAAGGCCAACTGCATCCTGAGCTGCATCAAAAGAAGCGTGGCTAGCAGGTTGAGGGAGATGATTCCGCTCCTCTACTCTGCTCTGGTGGACCCCACCTGGAATACTGTGTGCATCTCTGGAGCCCACAGCACAGGAAAGATATGGACCTGTCGGAGTGAGTCTAGAGGGCCATAAAATGATCAGAGGGCTGGAACACCTCTCCTATGTTGACAGGCTGAGAGAGTTGGGGTTATTCAGCCTGGAGAAGAGAAGCCTCCAGGAAAACCTTATAGCAGCCTTTCAGTATTTAAAGGTGCTTATAAGAAAGATGGGGATGAACTTTTTAGCAGGGCCTGTTGTGATAGGACAAGGGTTAATGGCTTTAAACTAAGAGAAGGTAGATTTAGACGAGAAAGAAGGAAGAAATTCTTTACTGTGTGGGTGGTGAAACACTAGAACAAGTTGACCAGAGAGGTGGTAGATGCCCCCTTCCTGGAAGCATTCAAGGTCAGGTTGGATGGGGCTCTAAGCAACCTGATCTAGTTGAAGATGTCCCTGGTTATTGCAAGGAGGTTGGAGTAGATGACCTTTAAAGGTCCCTTCCAACCCAAACTATTCTATGATTCTATGAAATAGAAGATCCTTAGTCAAAATTTAAATTAGTCCAGTAAAAAGCGTGTCTATGAGCATTACATATGAGGCACCTTTTAAGAAACTGTTAACAAAAATTACCCAGAATTAAAAGACAAATTGCTTTGCATAGGCCAATGGGAGCAGCAGTTAAAGTGAAAAAAAAAGAGAAAAAAAAAAAAAAAGAGTATTTCTGTAGTGAAACCAAATGTTTGTGTGGTAACAATGGTTAGGTGGAAAAGAAATACAGAGCGCATTCCAAATAGACAAACTGAAATCATGAATAGAAACTACATTTACCTCTCTAGGAGATGAAAAAATAGCACATCTGCCTCAGTGATGAACCACCAGAAGACAGAAAATGGAAAAAGTAAGAAAGGGATTATTCCAGTTACCTTGGGCTAAAAGATGTGGACATCAGTGAAATGCCTAATGCCTGTCTAACTCTAAGGAATGCTAGTTGGAACACACTAAAAATATGTTTAACTAAGAGATCTGCCTGGGTCTTTTTATTTAGATGGGCTTTTCTCACACATCAGCAGTGTCATCACAGAAACTGGCATTTGGGAAAACATCAGCCCTTGATTCAAGAGCATCTATCAATAAGCACATAATTGTCTTTGTGTCAATTGAGCCTAAAGGAACAAAGGAAGTCCTAATTCATAAAATGACTTGTTAATCAATTCTTTACCAGAGAACTGTAATCTGAAAACTGAACGTTCAGTTTGAACTGTCTACAATCTTGAACTTCTGGACGCTGTTGTTTATGAGCTTTGGGAGGGGAGGTTAAAAATATTCTTTTAAACCCTTAGAATTTAAAAACACAAATTAATCCACCTATATGTGCCTCCTTGGTCTTCCTTGAGCCCCAGCGCTTTCAGAGCACACTGCAGAAGTCCTGATGCCTGTGCTCACAGGTGCCCAGCAAAAAGAACAACTTACTGGGTAGATTGTACTTGTGATAAGTAAACAGAAGACCTGGGCAAGGAAAAAATATTTTATTTCTTGGAAAATTAAAAAAATTCTGATTTCTACCCTGAATGAAAAAAAAAAAAGAAACAACAGTCAAAATCTTTATATAATCCCCTGGCCTTCGTAAGTCTCAGAATTTTATATGACTTTTTTTTCATTTTGAGTTACTGATCACTGCTGTTCACTGCAAATCAGAGACCTTTTTCAGCCTTTTAAAACTTAGGTTTACAAGGGGATTATGATTTGCACACAAATTTAGAGAGTTTATTTAAATTTCTATTTTTCTCTCACGGGATATTGCAGTTATAAATAGTCAAACAGGGAAGCTGACTTAGCCGCACTAGTTGCTCTGGGAAACATTTTTTTAATCATCATTTCAAGAAAACAGAGTACTGCAACTCAGAAAGAGAGTTCAAATTATAACAATAAGGACTTGCAGTGGTCCAATGTTACCTTTAATATTATTTCCACATCTAGTCATAATGCTTCCTCCTTTCCAAACGTTTTCCTCCTTATTACCATTTTCAAATGAGGAGGCTGCTCTGCCTTTTCCATACTGCTTGTAAAAGCAATCTGCCTACAGTCAGGACTGAAGTTAAAACTCCTTCACAAGGGAGGAGGTGGTGAATGTTATTCTACTGTATGCATTAACTCACTTTTCCAGAATATTTTGAAGGGTGGCCTTGAGATAGTTCAATGACAATCAGTGTTTATTCAGTAGACCAACTCACTTACTAAAATCCCCTGTTTTGATTTATATATTTCAGAACTATAGAGAGTTATCCACATATAGTGATATGATATATTTAACACTGTGGTCTATGCAATATGTTTTTATACGTGTAGGATGCTATATGAAACGGGTAATAGCCTACTGCTTCAAAATAACGCTGCATGAATATGATCTATGGGAAAGCACACAAGGTTAGAAAGCTGTAGTAGGTACATTTACTATGAGGTTAGAGCACATTAAGTCTTGCTATGCATTATTCACAATTTACTTGCTTTATCTCTGATCATGGTCTCAGTTCATGTGACTTCATGTGATTTATTTGTAGGAACCACTTAAACGACAAATGTTTATGGTCACATGTTCATTAATATCAGAAGCACAAGTGGCTACATGAAATTGAAACTGTAAAATGGACAACTGTAATTTCTAGGTGAATTTGATACAATAAATTAACATGCAAGGAATTTGCAGTAAGCTGCTTTTATGAAAAAATCAATAAACACTTGTAATAAAAATGGTAATAAGCATGATAGTCCAGTAAATAATGCAAAAAGTAGATTATATGTTTTATTGGACTAATTAAGAAAAGCTTTATAGGATCAAATGTTCTCATCAAAATTAAAGAAATTCCTTTTTGAAAGAGTCATGAAAATAATTTCAGTTTTGTTCCTGAATTGAACTGTAGTTGTTCCACAGACTTTATATGGTTCTTTTAAATGGGATTTTCATTTGTCTAAGGGATTGTCTTTTGTTTTTCAAAACAAAAAATCCCCATCTAAAACCCTGTATGAGGACAGATATTCTGTGTTGTGCTTGGTAGATGTATCAAAAAAGAAATATCACAAATTTTAAAAAAAATAATTTTATATTAAAGGAGCTTTTCTCTGTTAGACAGAATTTTGTTGCCTGGATCAGTGCCCAGCTATGACTTAAGATATACATTCAGCATGGAAAAAGCACATAAAGGAGTGAGAGTTTGCCTGTTTTATTGAATAGGGTTGCAATTACATCTCTGCTTTCTCTTAAATATGCGCTTAACTTGTTTTGCTGAATCAAGGTGGAAACTGTTACCCAGAAAGTGTATTGGCTGCTCCCAATTAGTTTAATAGCAACTGTCAAGAACTCAAAGTATTCTGAGAAAACATTTACCCTGTCACCCTTCTATTTCATGTTTAGCTGTTAGTGACAAAGTATATTCCTGTACATTCACAGTTTCAAATGATTCTCTTTTAATTAGGCTTACTCAAAACCATCTGTGACTGATAGAAATAACAATAGTTTCAACTTCTTTTCATCATGCAGCCTGAACTTTATGTATCTTGTCCAGAAGACTGAATGTTTATGGCACAGCCTGTCCATATGCCTTCCAAAACCATTAAGTCTCTTCTGACATGTAAGAAAACTAAAGGGCTAAAATGGACAACCTGTAAGATGCAGATGTTTTTGAAGACATGGAACTTCTACTGAGACAGAAGTTCAGATTGCTGCTTCTTACTTTCATGAGTGATAAAACTTCTCAGATTTATATTTTATCTTTTTAACTTTTGATTTAATTTTATCAGATGACTTTTATTTTTATGCTGGAGCAAGGACCAACTTAGAAGTAAAAAGAAGTAAAGGAGAATGTGTTGTTTTACATAAAGAAGTAAAAACATATCCCAAACCTTTTTTCTATTGCCTTATCATACACAATTCACATTCTCCCAAATTCCTTAGCTATTTCGTGCACCAGCTACATCATAGCTATACATTTAATCCCCTATTTAATACAGCTGCAGGCAATAAGATGTGGGTTTTATACCTTGACAAAGTTTACAACTAATCATAGGCTAGTTTTACCTCTGACATGTAGCTGCTTTGCCACATAGTACCTGAGTGTAAATCAGTGCAGCTGTTAGTTCACCAGTCAAACCAGTCGAAGAAGGAACTGAGAGCATGCAACTGGTTTTAAAGCCTCTCACAACACTTCTTTTTGCTGCTGTAAAAGGAACAGTCAAAAAGAGGCATAACTAGAAAATCTAGCTGGAAGGCTGACCTTCAAGTATTTTTCTGGCTGCCATGTAGAGTATCAGCCATATGGGAGACTCCAGTCACCTTAAGAGGAGGACAGACCTGTGGCAGACCAACCACAGGGACAGAGAAATGGATACCTCAGCTTCATGCTAGATATGTACATCATGCCCCTCCAACAAAACCCGGCATGTGAATAAGAGAAAGAACTGCTCTATTAAATGTAATTAAATCCTGGTTGGAAATGTCAAGTATTGCTAACTTGAGCCTCTTAGGTGGTTTAGCCAAAAGAAAACAAACCCCACAATAATAACAGAAAACCCTTATATTTGATTTTTATGAAAAAGGCATTTTCTGCTGCAGCAAATATTCAAGGGGTTGTACAGACAATAAAGGAGAATGCATTTCAGTGCAGTCTAGTCTGCAAGGAATATAAATTAGGTTTCTATAACTCTGAGTCTCAAAATCACATATTCAAAATCTGTAACATTTTTAATTTTGCCCATAATATTATTGTCTAATTGTCTACAATGTCCCCCCAAATTAATACCAAAATATCATTATAGTCTTTTGTAATCAAGTTTCCTTTCATTTTGATTAGCTTCGTTCTGGGCCCAATCCATGGCCATTTAGTTTAATGAGAGTTGGAATGGGCTCATAATTTGCCAGCTGTAATTTTCTAAGTACTGCTTTTTTTCCAAAATATTCTGTTTTTCTTCTCATAGGCATATACATGCTTTTAATCAACACCATGTTTTCTCTAAATCATGTACTAAGTGCCATTATATATCAGCAATTAGGAATCCAAATGGTTTAAAATAGTGTAGTTCTTTCCACATACTTGTTTAAAAATAGAAAGAAAAATGTCTCTCTACACAGAGATACATTTTTGCATAGGATAGTTAGTACAGTAATGAAGTATTTTTTAAAAAAGACAACAAACATAATTTTTAATTGCTTCCTGGTAAAACATTGAAAACACACACACTTTCAAGAGCCACTAGACATTCTAGGATTGTGAAGTCTATAAATTCAGTTTAAAAAAAAAAATAAAGTATCTTTCTACTTTTCCCATGTATCATTTTTAAATCACATTCACCTTAATGCTCTAATTATAGTCATATTTAGATGAAGCTGGTAACCACATTACTTAGGCTGATAATCTACAAGTGCTCTTCTATTATTCCATAATCTCTATTAATCAGTACATTTCATACTGTATTATCCAATCTGTAGAATGAATTGGGAGGATTATGACTAGAAAATTATGTGGGAGTTTATTTCAACATTTTTTTCTTCCCTAATATAGCAGCTTATAAATATAACTGGAGTTTAGGTGCTGTTATTAAAACTTAATCACATCACCTTGTAAGATATTTTTCTTTTTTTCCCCCAGAATCCTTCAATCTTTCAATGTTTTATATGTGGTCAAGGTAACTTGCTCTTCTTTATAAAAGTGATTTGGATCTTTTGCAGTCTTGAACTATTGAATTGTTTACATGAATTTTCACCTTCTTTATTAATTTCGTTTAGAAGATTCACAGATTCTCCTCTGCATAATTCTCTCAGTCTGTGTACTAAATTATCTTCCCACATATTTTTAAGTTTTGGCTTAGTTTGAAGCTCTCCAGTGTGCTGAAATAATCTTTATTAACACAGCTGTAACAGGTGTAAACAAAACAGATTGGAAATCTCCTAGTATTATGGCAGTAAGGCACTTGAGAGAAGACTTTGAACATACATTTCTTATATGGTCTGAAAACACACTCTATGCTAATCTCATCATGACAAGAGTTATTACATTTTGTAGCCTAAATAAAGGTCCTTCTTGCCTTATTCACTTTATTGGGTTTACATGGCAAGCCTTTGGTAGTGGAGGTGCTGCAACAGTGGCCTCTGTGAGAAGCCACCAGAATTTGTCCCCGTCTCTGACAGAGCCAGTTCCAGCCAGCTCCAAGACAGTCCTGCTGCTGGCCAAAGATGAGCTCACCAGCAATGGTGGGTTTCAAGATATTTAAGAAGGGGTAAAAATACTGCACAACAGTACCTGGGAGAGAGGAGTGAGAATATGTGAGAGAAACAACTCTGCAGACACCAAGGTCAGAGAAGAAGTAGGGGGAGGAGATGCTCCAGGAGCTGGAGCAGAGTTTTCCCTACAGGCTCTGGAGAAGACCATGGTGATGTAGGTTGTCCACCTGCAACCCATGGAGGTTAACGGTACAGAAGATATGCACCTGCAACCTGTGGAGTACCCCATGCCAGAGCAGGTGGATGCGCCCTAAAGGAGGCTGTGACCCCGTGGGAAGCCCAAGCTGGAGCTGGCTCCTGGCAGGACCTGTGGTACATAGAGAGGAGCCCATGCTGGAGCAGGTTTTCCAACAGGACCTGTGACCCCGTGGTGGACCCACACTGGAGCAGTCTGTTTCTGAAGGACCGCACCCCATGGAAGGGACCCACGCTGGAGCAGTTCATGAAGAACTGCAGCCTGTGGGAAGGATCCATGTTGGAGAAGTTCACGAATTACTGTGTCCCGTGGGTGGGACCCCACACTGGAGCAGGGGAAGAGTGTGAGGAGGAAGAGCAGAGATGCGTAATGAACTGACCGCAACCCCCAATCCCCATCCCCCTGCGCTGCTCAGGGGGACGAGGTAGAAGAGTTGGGAGTAACGTTCAGCCTGAGAAGAAGGGAGGGGTGGGGTGAAGGCTTTTTTAGTTTTGTTCTCGTTTCTCATTATCCTACCCTGATTCGCAATAAATTTATTTCGCAGAGTCAAGTCTGTTTTGCCCATGACAAACGTTGGACTTGAGGATCTTAAAGGCCTCTTCCAACGAAAATGATTCTATGGTTCTATGATTGTAGGTACAGCTTTCAGCTGATTCACCTTCTGGAGAAATTCCTCTTCCTCCTTTTTCAGCTGTGCAGACACATAGATTTGGGCAGGGAAAAGGAACATTGGATTCCCTGAAGTACAACTAGTCTGGGGAATATTCCTCTCTGCTGTTGAAACATACACAGCCGTTACTTCGTAAGTGCTAGGTGTTTTGTTTACTTGTTTGTTTTCATTTTATTTTAATGATTTACATTAATTAGTAAGCAAGGAAGAAACTAGTTTGTTGAGAACTTTCTTCCCACGCTTTTCAAGGATTTGGAAGAGTTTGTGCCCTACAGTTCTCTCTAAATAAGCAACGTGGCAGAAGAAACCATAGCCATAATGTAATGCATATCTCAGTTCAGAGCATCCTCTGCTCATGTCCTCAAAGTTTAGTTTTACTTTAGTACTAAAACAGGAAAACATAGGCTCATTTTTGTTACCTGGAATATTCTCCTAATTTGATTTTGGTAGTTTGCAGGAGTTTAGTAAATAGGGGTAGTAAATTGGGTCATAAATTGAGATATTTAATATCCAGAATTCAATGCAATATTCTTTTTCATTCTCTCCAGCTGAGGAGAAGGAAATACCCTCCCGGTTTTCTTCCTGATGAATGCAAAGTCTAAAACATAGCATGGCTGGAAGTAGAGGTGAATGCAAACATTTTGTTTGCTGCCCAGTATATCACTATGTTTCTCAAAGTGATATTGACCTCACGTCGTTTCCACTGAGTGGCTGAATTTTTTATTAACTGTCCACAGATACACTGGCCCACGTTTCTCCAAGATGAATCTTCTTTTGTTATTTTCTGCCAGTATCCTAACTGGTGGTCACAACATTTCTCCACTGGGGATAGCAAGGCAAATTTCACCAGAATGATGTTAATTCTGTTCTAGTTCATCAATGACAGTGTTTACATTGATCCTTAAAGCACTCATAAAATGTGATATCTGTGCCAATTAGTGTGTAAATATTGTAGGCATTTCCAGCTCACAGTTTCTCAAATATTTTAAAAAATATTTTCTCACTGAAAACAAGATAGAAAATGTGTTATCTCATGAGTTACTAGGCTTAAATGTGGAAATAGGGAAAGAATATGACTACAAAGCAAACTAGTCAGGAAAGGAAGGTATCAATAGCCGAGCTACTACTTCCTACAGTGCCCAGCTGCTGTACTACTAGCATTAGCTGCTGTTGTACTCCTAGCATCAGCCAACATGTGATAAATAAAAACACCTCTCACAGGCAGTATATGTCAACTCCACGTAACACAAATTTTGTACATTGAACCTATAAAACTCTATGCAGCCAGGTGAACTGAGCTTATCAGCTATCATTGAATACAAACACAGACATGGAGCAACTGTTTCTTCCTTACTTAAACCAATTACTTCTCTTTATTAGTTCAGTTTTGCCTTTAGATGAGATTTTAACTTTCTTTGACTATCAAGTCATCATATATAGAATTAGGAAAGCTATCTGGCTCATCATAAAACTGGGATTGTTATGCATGGCTGTTGCCCACATATGCTTAAAAATCAGAGTTTTTCCACAGTAATCTGACTTCATTTGAACTTCTGAAGGAAAGGGGAAGGGGAAGGGAAAGGAAAAAGAGGGGAGGGGAGGGGAGGGAGGAATTAAAAAAAGTTTGACAGGTTTAGTGATTAGTAAATCACTGGGTCATGATGGGTCAGACCATGTGAAAGGTATATACAACTGTCCTCTAAAACTGCATCTTTAATTTCTTTTTTCTTCTTTAATTAAAAAAATATTCTTTTATATGGGTGATTTGGATAGAAAAAAGGAAGGTATGTTAAATAATAGTAATGGTTCACCTGTTATGTGCTAGATGTCTCTTTTCTTAGAGTAGGTCTGTGTTCTAATTTCTACCTGAATTACACGGAGAACACCTTTCTTTTATAATTCTTTTTCCAGACTATTTTACTGCAAGATACTCTTCTTTTATCTGTTTATAGTGTGAGCATTTCAGAGATTACAATAGTCTTATTCTGATTTAGATTCATTCTATTTAATTTAAACACTTGGAGGAAATGCTTAATTTCAGAGCTTGGTCTCTTTAGGATTCCTCTGTAGACAAAGAGAAGGAAACAATTTCACATTTGAAAGCTAAATCTGTATGTCATATTCCTCTCAAAATGAGATCTTATTCTAATTCCAGACTATTATTTGAAACTATTGTAATATAAGTTAATATATATTTGGCATTTATTGGTGATAATACAACACTTCTTCATCAAGTAAAAGTTATGGTAAAATACGCTTTTTCTATCATAAAGAAATACAGGAATATTTTTAAGAAATCACTTTGTAACCCCATATACTGGAAAGAATGAAAGAAGGAAGGAAATTAAAAGTATTTTTAAAGAACAAGCTAATTGAAAAAAAAAGTGATTAATATTACAGCGGGACCCTCTTCAGGACACTCCAAAATATTATGCTCAGTACTGCTCATACCATTTAATGTTGAAATTATTATATTTAAGTCAACTTCAAACATCTCCTCTCTTAAAAGAAAATGAGTCATTAACAATGCCAACAGATTTCTACTGTCATATCCAACTAAATTAGGGTGCTAAGAAGATTGCATAAATATTTATGAGAAAGGTTTATTCATAGAAGGATGTTATTAACTCCTGATAAAAAGAAAGAACTCTTACAAAATTTTTATGAGGTATTGAATAAAGAGTTAAATTTAACATAGTGAAAATAGGCAGAAAAACCTATATAAGAAACATACAAAACACCCTTTATTTTCTAATTCATCTATACAAAAGCCATTCATATCACCTCCTATTTATTACAATCTGCTTCCTTATCAGACAGGTGAGACAAATAAAGCAATGCACTAAGATTCAGAAGACACTGACAGATAGCAAGGTACAACTGCTGTCTTTGTGGATATAGACTATAGGTGCTAACGTATTGATTTTGTTTATTTTCCTTTTATTTCCATTCAACACAATTCAAGGACCTTACAAAACACTATGGTGAGGCCATATTGGACATAGAAAATGGACAAGTTCTCTTTTGTTTGCAGCAAACCTTTAGGTACCTTCATGTATCTTTAGGTACCTGGAGACTTAGTCCCCCCTCATCTTTTCCCCTAGGGATTCCCCTTTCCTGACCTAATATGCTCAGTGCTTCTTAACAGGATTTAATTTTTCATCCACTTATTTTTTTTAGTGTCCTACTCTGGACTAATTCAAGTTAAACCACACCTCTCTCAAAGCGCAGTGACAAAAACTGGATACTGCTCTGAAATCTTACAGAAATGAAAGTAAGAAGGATTACCACACCTGCCTTGCAGAGTTGCCTCTGTGTTTTGGAACTCTATGATTGATTACATTCATCATGATCCCTTAATTCTTTCTACAAAACTGACCAGTTGCTCACAAGTCTGTATTTGTGCACTTCATTATTTCTGAGTAAGTGTTGACCTTATTGGATTTCATACAACTATTTAAGATTAAGTGTGGTGAGTAAGACCAGGGAAGAGATTGTCCCTCTGTACTCAGCACTGGTGAGGTCCCACCTCAAGTATTGTATCCACTTTTGGGCCCCTCACCACAAAAAAGACACTGAGGTGCTGGAGCAGGTCCAGAGAAAGGCAACAAAGCTGCTGAGGGATCTGGAGAACAAGTCTTATGAGGAAAGGCTGAGGGAGCTGGGATTGTTTAGTCTAGAGAAAAGGAGGCTGAGGGGAGACCTTACTGCTCTCTACAACTACCTGCAAGGAGGGTGTAGAGAGGTGGGAGTCAGTCTCTTCTCCCAGGTGACAGGCTATAGGACAAGAGGAAACGGCCTCAAGTTGCACCAGGGGAGGTTTAGACTGGATATTAGGAAAAAAATTTTACACTGAAAGGGTTATTAAACATTGGAAGAGGCTGACCAGGGAGGTGGTTGAGGCTCTATCCCTGGAGGTATTTAAGACAGGTAGACATAGTGCTTAGACATATGGTTTAGTGGGGGTTTTTGTCAGAGTTAGGTTGATGGTTGGACTAGATGATCTGAAAGGTCCCTTCCAACCTAGGCAATTCTATGATTCTGTGATTCTATGATTAATTCTTCTGATTTAAGACCATTTTGAACACCTGTTCTGTCCTCCCGGCATCCTTACAATCCATCCTACATGTTTAATAAGCAAGTTTTCCACTCCATCATACTGGCTGATGAAACACTAAGCAGAACTGAAGGTAGTAGAGACCCCTCTGATATCCTGTCCAGGACCTCCTTCCTTTCTAGCTGTGAAGTACCGATAAACGTGAATACCAGAATTGTGCTCTTCAGACACATACAAAGTAGTTTTTTCTTACCTATTTAGAATGATATCATGGAAGGTAATATTGTTAAACTTAATATCAAGATGGTATGACTTCTAATGCTTCCCATATCTACCAAGTCTGTTACCTTTTTGCAGAAAGAGCTTTCAACTGTTCGATGTCATTTGTTGACATGTCATGTACTACTAATGTCAGAAGATTACTCATCTTCTTGTTGTCTTCTAGGTGTTTCATACTTTATTTGTTGATAAGATTGTCTTCTGCAATTATTCTCTCAATAATCCTCTTAAACTGTAGAAAAGTATTTCCAACCAAATGAGAACTTGTATATTTTACCAGAACACTTGTATTCACTTTTTTCAAAAAAATTCTCAGAGCAGCTTTCTTCTTTCCAAGTTTTTTTCACTTTTTATTTTCTATTTCAACTTCATATGGTCCACATTTAAAATGATCGTATTTCTACAGTTCCCCGCATCCTCATTCGCACACTTCACTCAATGTCTGGTTTTTTATATATTTCAAAGACTTGAATTTTGCTTTTTTAATCTCCAAAACTTTATGTATCTTTGTCATTTCTTTCTTCTTAGAAATAGCTGATCCACAAAAAAATAATTGTAGTAATAATAATACCTATTTAACAAAAAAGAGATAATAAATGTTTGGTGTTTTCTTATCATAGAAGTGTTTGGGTGATACCCAATTATAAAATAAATTTTCTTTTGTTCCCTATTCTATAGAGGAACACAATATCAGAGGAACACAATATAAGTCAATATTGGTGAAAACCACATTAAGTCTTGTCACCCATTTTTACAATACCAGGTTATTGAATTATAACTTTTCAAAGAGCTGTAGAAAGTCAGAAAGCACATCCTTAAAAGTATGGGTTAGTCAAGGATACCACTGCTGCTGCTGCAAAAAACAGATGAGAGAAGAAAATGCCTGTACTATTTTTCACTAAACAAAGGAGAATGTTACTAAGGAAGATACACCATTATTCATTATAGGAATATGGGTTCCAGCATCAGTTAAGGAAGCATTGTTAGGTGGAAATAAAACAACCCACTCCTTTTCATATGTCCCAGTTTTACCTCTCCTCACACCCTCACCCACAAGTTTTGCTTTTCCTCTGCCCTGGCTCCACAGTTGATGTTCAGTAATTCAGGTGCTGGATACATCTTGCCCACCATAATCGTGCCACAGAAACAACATTGTCCTCTACATGCATGCACTGGTAGAGTAATGATGCACAATCCAGCTGATGTCATTAGCATGGGTACACACAGTGTACTGGTACAGAAAAAAAAAAAAACAAACACACAAAAAAAACAATAAAGCATATCTTCTAGTCATGGACATGTAATCATTGTTATCTTAAGACTTCAGTGAGACTCATTAGCACTTTACTACACTGGAAATACACTGTTCTTTAATTAATAACAGTAGGATACTGAATATAAAGCTATTTGTGACCTATTACAGAGAACATGTAGTAAAATGGCAAGAAAGACAAACTGTCTGCAGAATTGTTTTGCGCCTACCTAGGACCAGCAAATAATGAAAACTATACTACAGTCAAGCAGGACAAACCAGCTAAAGTTGCAGATAGTCAGTTCAGTATTTAATACACACATGTCCTTCCTAAAACTTACACTAATTTATTTGCAAATTGATTGCTGCTTATTCTAAACTCTGAAGCAGACAACACATTTTAGGTATAATTTGGAAGGCTGAAGGGAGAGAAGTCCTGATCCTCTTTCATAATGTGGGTGACATAAACTGGACATACTGTAGTAATATTCATGTTCTAAGGAGATGACTCATGGGCAACTTACACATAGTCTTTACTCTAAATGAGCTGTCAGCTATTCCAAAGAGTTAGCAAAGTTGCCTCTATCACTCTGATGTTATCAGCTGAATAAATTACTATTATTCTGTCGTGGTGAATAAATGGAAATACTTATCTGCATTAAAAAAAAATAAAATTAAGAAAACCCAGGTAGAAGAAAAAGCGTATTGCTCTTTAAGTACTACATATAAGAGCTTCACAAGAATGTCTCAAATAACTATCTATAAAGATCGTCACAGCCGTAAGCAATATTAAAATATTATACTTTAAATAGAGGACATATGCCCACAGTAGCAAAAATTCTCCTTCATTTCCACAGCATTATTTCTGCAAGTTTTTGTTGTTTTCTTTATTTTCTTTGGAATACTTTGAATCACACATGCTAGCTCTCCAAAATGTCATGTTTTATCTCTGAGTTTTCCTAATGATCACATCGTTGTCTGGGGATTTGGTTCCTTGTTAGCCTTTAGTCCTAAACAGCCCTGCTGAGCTCTGTTGCTTTCTAATTATTTTAAGCATATCAATTAAAGCTTCTCCTTAGTGTTTACATCAGAGACTTCTGTGCAAGGATGGCAGAAACCCTCTACAGAAAATCTTCAGCTCAGTTCGAAGACTGGTGACAAAGGTCATTAAAGAAATGACTGAAAGAGAAGGGTTTCTTTCTACACAGTGTTGAAAAGGAGAGAAAACATAACGAGAAAACTACTCCAAAGCTTCACTTTCTCAGTGCTAGCTGTAGCCCTTAAAAATACCTGATTACAAGGAATCTATTCAAAGACCTTTCTTTGAAATGGAAATAAAATAACATGAAAAAAAAAAGGGCCCCCTGTATGCCCCCCCCCCCCAAAAAAAAAAAAAAAGAGGATATGTTTAACCCTACTTCAACTTACCAGATGTCTGCTGGAAATACAATACAGCAGAGAAGAAACTGTCTAGGAGGTTTCTGGAGTGTGTGGAAGTTAACTTCCTAACACAGCTGGTGAGTGAGCCAACTAGGGAAGGTACCTTGCTAGACCTGTTTTTTGCAAACAGAGTGAGTGATGTGGTGGTTGGAGACCCTCTTGCATACAGTGATCACAAAATGAGTTTTCGATT
>VYZM01011237.1:64685-216275 GCA_013398915.1 Dromas ardeola | reverse complement strand
TTTTTTTTGGTCCCCAAGCAGCCAAGTTCACCTCGGCTGCGGCACCATGCTTACATGCCCGGCATCTGAAGTTCCTGCACTGGGATCTTTGGGCGACACCAGGCCCATGTTATCTAAGGAACTGCTGAGCTCATTCATCTCCTTTTCACGGCCCGCTTCCTTTTATTTTTAGCCAAATCCGTCAGGCCTGACAGGCGGGTAATTTGAGCCAGAGAAAGGGCAAAGCTCCAGGTCCTTTCCACAAAGCAATTCTTCTCCTCCCTCCTGGGAAGGCTCCAAACTTGGCCCGCTCCAGGCAGATGGATTTGTTGAGTCATGTGAGATCATTTACACAAAAACACAGCGAGGCAGTGAAAAGGAAAAAAAAAAAAAAAAAGGAAAGAAAAAAAAGAAAGGTGGGGGGGAAGGGGTGGGAGAGCGTGCGCTGCCGGGGCTGCTGCGAGCGTAGGAAATGTGCTGCGAGGCAGCTAGACAGAGGAATGCAGCAGATTCATTCTTGTATAAGGTAATGTCTCGTTTACAGTACAGGGTGGAGCCAGCACGGAGGAGAAATCACTCGAAAACAGATTACTCATTTAAAACAAAAATTCTCCTTAAAATAAATAATAATAACAGTTGTTTTGTTGTTTTTTTGTTTTTTTTTTTTTAAAAAAAAAGCCAAAACAAGAAACCAACCAACAAGCAAGCCGCGCGCACGGGCGCGCAACAAAGGCAGCGTTGTTGACAGCACCGGATTACAGTAGCGGTAAACTCCGGGCTGGGAGGTTGTTGGAAAATGAGTTTGCTCCGTGATGCAACCAGAGTTTGCTTTGTCTGGCCGCCAGCGGGAGCGGGGTGGCGGGGACGGGGGAGCCCAGCGGCAGCTCCGTCCGGGGATGGGTTCAGGCAGTGGGGAGGGATGGAGGGATGCGATGCAGGATCCCGAGCGGGCAGGCTGCGCTGGGGCATCGTTAGCGGTGAAAATTTGGGGGGTGTGGGGTGTGGAGAACCTCTTCTTGTTTTGGTTTTGAACTGGTTATGGCATGATCGTCATTACATCAGGGAGTAAATTGCATTTATTCAGTTGAATGTTGATTTTGTTACCGTTTGCAACCTAAGCTAACCCCAGCGTGTTGGTTTTGGGTTTTTTAAGTGGGTGGTAAAGACAGAACATCAAACTTGGAGTTTTTCAGATCTTGATGCATCCTGGAGAATTAAGTTGGGTTAATTTATGCAGTGTTCTAACGAGATGCGTTCAAACCTTTAAATAGACATGGACTGTATTTAAATATTGTTAATATAACTTCCAGTTACTCCAGATTTCTTAGCAAGGCAATATCTGAATATTAGTGTTTTTTCCCCCATGATGATTAAAAAGCAGAGTAGGAGCAGAAACTGGAACTGGAAATTGGTGGAAAACGTGGAATCAAACAAGTCCAGCGCAAAGCACTGGATTGCATTAAATTCTCAGCTGCACTTAAGGAACTCGCGGGAGCATGTAAACGTGGGTTTGTATTTTAACTTGACCCTTTCCCCCACTGAGCAGCATCTTGTGCAGACTCCACGGTGGTGTCTGCTGAGGTGCTTTTCCTCTGGGGAGGGGATGGTTTGTCTGGAGCCTGCCTCCCTCTGCTTGACCTTGTCTTCCCTTTTTTTCTCGTCCCGCTTCTTTTTTGCACTTTTGTCTGAAAGGCGGCTGGCTTTCCCAGCCCGTGTGCCGCGCCGGGCTGGGCCGCCAAGCACGTTCAGCGTGGGGAGAGCCTTCACATCTCGCGCTTAAAGAGGTTTTCTCACTTGGTGGAAACCTTTTGTCTTCTCTGTCTCCTGATCGGGCCGCCTAGTTAATTATGTTGAAGGAGCGCTTGGCAGCACCCCGAGTCCCGGCTGGGATCCCGCACTGCACAAACCCGCAGCGGGGTCCCTACCCCACAGCTTGTGGCCCATGTCCGGGGTAAGGATCAGCAGAAGGATAAAAGTATAAGGATGGGAAGTACCGCCAGGTTTGGGACCTAGATCGTGCACTGAGCTGTGGCCGCAGCACAGCAGCTTTAAACGAGGAAAGGCTGTAGATTGCTCTGAGGTCCTCGGAAAGGTCCCAGAGAAGGAGAACGTTGTTATTTATATTGTTTGCATAGTTACTGTAACTTTCTTTCCCCTCTTCCCCAAAATACCTAATTGTCCTACATTTTCTGTTGCTGTGAGCAACGTTTCCCGTAGTTACCCAGAGCTGCAATTCCAGTTAAATTTTCACTTTATAAAGCTAATCTCCCCGCAGTGGCTGTGGGATTTCCAAAAGAAAAGATGGTTGTGAGGAGCCAGAGTTTTTAAGATTTTTGTCTTAGTGAACAATTCTGCATAACTCCTCTGTTAACTATTCACTGTGGTTATCAGTTGAGACCTTAGTAGCTTCATCTCTATTTATGGCACTTAGAAGACTTGTAGTTTTTTTAATTCCCCTGCAGAGTGCCCCAATCCCCAATATCTCCTTTTCTGCTCCAAAGATGCCACGTGTGTTGCTTTTTGCATCTTTACATCGGACAACCAGCCTTACTAGACAGGTTTCAGGAACTGTTCGTGACCTGACTATCAGGAAAATCAGCTTTACTCTTCCTTCCCTCTCTTTCACGGCCGCTCAGCTTCCTCCCCTTCTTCTAAAAGTGTGATGCTATCAGCCCTGTAATTCTTTTATCTCGCTTCTCCTATCGCTTCCATTCTTCTGTTCCTACTGCCTCTTCCTCTATCTCATGATTAGACCAGAAATTTCTCTGCTGCTGGCATCTTCCCTTCTCGCACATACTGTGGCGCTGCCTCCTTTGGGATCTGAGGAAGGACGAGTTTAGAGTTCATACGTGTTGTATCATGTCCCATGCTTGGCTTCAGTTTGCACAGGTAGAGGGCATCGGCTATGGTACTTTCATTGCCGCGTTACGCAAACAACTCTCACCACCTAGGATGAGCAGGAGGTCCTCAGTGCCCCCCTCACTCTGCCACCTTGGTGAGGGAGGCACTGAGGACCTCCTGCTGAGGTTGCTCAGCCTCCTGCTGAGGTTGCTCCTTCCAAAGCGATGCAACCCGTAGCCAGGGGTTTGCTTGCTTTCTTCCAGGCATGAGAGCACTGTGTTTCCTTCCAAAGACCTTACTCTGTGCTCTAATTGTATAACCTTCCTCGATCTGAAGTTGTGCCAAGGAGAGACGCTCTGGGAGCGAGGTAACCCTCTAATTTTGAGCTCAATTTATCCTGCTTGACAGGATCAGACAGCAATTGCCTTCTACAGAAAACTTGGGCAAACTGTATAATTCTCTGCGATGGTATCTAAGATGAATGGGGTGGTGACCTCCCCATACCACAAACACTCGTGTATGGGACTTATAAAATAACCTCAGAATAAGTAAGTCTCTAGCCTGACAGGTTCCCCCTTACAGAAAATCGTAGAAGTTCTGGTGTAGTGGTGGCAATTTCCTTCTCTTCATGTATGCATCTACAGGGCATCCCAGGGGAGAGGCGAGATTTGTTCTAAACAGATTAATCTAAATTTCCATGGAGCTTTTTAAGGCATTAAATCTATGTAAATGTTTCTCATCCAGCAATGAAGTAGTGCAGCGGTGAAGCGCAGGACTGTTTGTAATGTATTCGGAAACCTAGCCGTTTTCTGGTTGCGGCCAAATCCCATTAACTGTGATTTCCCTGCTTCCTTTTTCCTCCTGTCGAGCCTTCTGGATAGTGGCGTCTCTTAACAGTTTGTTTGGAGAATCTGCTCTGAAAATCTTGCAGCCACTCTGCTCCTCTCAAAGCAAGGGAAACTCTGGGAGCAGCTTATCACCTGCTCATCAGCTGACTTCCATTTCTGCTAGAAAGTCTCCATCGGCCATAGACCAAACAAGCTTAAATCTCTTTCCCTTCCGTTAGGTCGAGCGTAGCAGAGGTAGAAGTCCTTTTGCAGATTAAACTTTGTTGCTTTAGTGAGACATCAGTGCAGACAGCACAGCGTGTATAAAATTGGCTTCTTTAATTCCCTTGGAGCATCTTTAGGGATCCTTGAAAGTTGTCTGAGAGTTTCTAGTGAGGATGCGCGAGCACCCTCTGACACTGCCCTTGCAGTAGTAGGTTTTTCAAGTTTGTGTTAAAAATAGTTCTTTTAAGGCTCCATACACTCCATTAGCTTTTAGCTGATAGTTCCTGCAGTGTTACTAACTGCTAATGTGATCCTTTAGTTTTTTGCCTTGATTCTGTTACAAATTAAATTGGTGTCGCCAAATGCTGCTTCTGATCACACGCTGTAAAAAGATCTTTTTTTACCTGTTTGCAGCCTTTGTGCTATTAATGGGAACATACTGTTGCTCCCTGATAAATTCATTCATGTTTAATAGATATTTGTTGGCTGTATTTGGCTTTAAGTGGATGTATCACAGCTCTTGAGGCATTTTCGTGGCTAAATAGCTGGTATTAGACACTCTGTTACTCATGCCAGTTGTTTTCCTGTGTCCACACTGAACTGTCTGTGTTACACAAATATTTTTAGTTATAACCTTGTCAGATTTGTTTAAGGAAAAGAGAGGTCCTCATTTTTCAGAGATGTTTATCTGTGAGTGAGTGGAATTATATTAATGTTTTTTTCTCGGTTGATCAAATTATAAGTGCTAAGATGAAAGGCCCACTATTACTTGCAAAAGTAAGACTTGCTTTGGCAGGAGTAGAGCAATTTATCATCTGTATCTGTTTCTGTAATTGCAGCCTGTGAAGGCCCTAAAGAGTCCTGCTAGTCAACGATTTCCTTACTGCAACCAGTGAAAAATCAGATTTGAAATGCATTTAACTGGTGCTCAGTTCCACATTTAATACCTCTTGATTACTACGGTCACAGCATAAATAAATACGTTTCATAGCTTACTCGATCACTCATTGAATGTCTTTCTCCTTCATCAGAATACTCCTTTTATCAAAGATATCTGCTGTCATGGAGCCCCAAGCTGTTGATTAGGTAAAAGGGAATGCTACATGTGGGAAAATAAACCAGCACCCACAAGGTAGCTTCTTACTAGAAAATAAGGAGATTTCTTTTAGCAACTTCAGCTTGTTGTTTTCGATTTGAATGCTTTCTCAAAATTAATAATGAAATACTAGAAAATAAAGTTGTCATGCCTTCTGGGAGGATGGCATAAATAATTAACATGAGATATCTGTCTACTCATTTTCAAGTTGATTGCTTATTGGCCTCCATGTAGTACCATGAATGGGTCTGAAGCCCCTGCGGTGGGCTTGGACTGTGCTGGACCAACTCAGACTTGTTGCTGCCATTCTCGATGTCATTCACTGTGATTAACGGTGTCTGGATGGACGGCAGAACCCAGGTGATTATGACAAAATAATTGTCTTCTCCTTGGACGCGCCACTTGGGCACGAGCGTGAGTGAAGCTCGTTCTGCAGTCGGTGATGTTGGAGGCAGCAGGACCGCGTGCTGGTCTCAGGGAGGACATCTTGCATGGGTAGCACTGCGCTGTGGGGGGTATGCATGGCACAGCCAGACTCACTCAGCTGTGCTTTTTGAGAGCGAGAGGTTAAAAGGACAAGGGTAAACCACGGTCTGAAGCAGACTCTTGCATCTGGCGGGTCTGTTCTTGGGTGATGCTCATTTGGTTACGCAGCTCAAGTGCAGCGAGAGTTTCACCCCTGCCCACGGGCTGACAGTCACACACCCAATGGGAAGTTATTTTTCTGCTGGGTTTTGCCCCTTCTGAGTGTTGTCATCGGAAATAACAGCAAATAAAGGGACTGAGGTTTATGGGACATCATGGCCTGTTCACCGCTTAAAATAAATCTTCTGTGATTAATTCTCCTTGGGGCAAAGGGAGAGAAGGGTTGTGCCCTAAACTCTGGAAAATTTTTAGTATTTAATCATGGAATCATAGAATCGTTTGGGTTGGAAGAAACCTTTAAGATCATTGAGTCCAACCGTTAACCTAGCACTGCCAAGTCCGCCACTAAACCATGTCCCTGAGCACCACATCTACACGTCTTTTACCTCCAGGGATGGTGACTCCACCACTTCCCTGGGCAGTCTGTTTTGATGCTTGATAACCCTTTTGGTGAAGAAATTTTTCCTAATATCCAATCTAAACTTCCCCTGTGCAACTTGAGGCCATTTTCTCTTGTCCTATTGCTTGGGATAAAATTAATGCTAATTTTGACCCTGAAGCATCAGTGAGTTAAGTAGAGCTCCAAGTGCTGCATTTAGCCTTCATCAGGAAACACTGGATAGCACCCCTGGAGGAGTTGTGACAGCAGGGAGTTCCCACATGTACGCAGTGGTACTTCTAGAAGAACTAAAGGTTGGTATGTCCAAACAGAAGTGGAGACGCACATGTTGGTGATGCATATTTTGATTTTCAGCACAGTAGGTGGCAGGAGAGACAAAGCGACAGCTTGGCTGAGGGTAGTTTCTTGTCCAAATGCTGCAACACAAGTGAAGGCTGCACCACATTACACCCAATACCCTGGAAAAAAAGTGACATCGTGTTGCCAGGTGCTTTTGTGAGGTCCGTCATCTGGTGTGATAAACATGGGGACATGGGAACATTAGACATGTGTATTGCAATGCTGGTGTTAAATGCCACACTGCGCACTGTCTCTCGTGTTCCTGCGATGTCTTCTGGTAGGCGTCAGGCACTAAAGATTTCATGGCAGCCTAAGCCCGTCCCAATTACGGCTCTTCATCCTCTTTCTCTCCCCAGTGTGCTTCGCCAGGACATCCCCCCCAGCCTTCCCTCTTGCACCTGCTTTGGTGCTTATGAGGTTGTACCATGAGCTGCTTGATGGGGTTAATCCAGCCAACAGCTAACTAAACTGAAGACGTGGTTGGATTTTGGGTAGCGTGGCAGAACCATCTCACCTCGTGCTCGTGAAACTAGGGTTGAGGCAAAGGAGCAAGTGACAGGAAAAAGGGACTGACATCTTCAGGCTGCAGTAGAGCTGCACCCTTGATCTACCACCCCATCAAACTGAATGGAAGAGGTACTTCTTTAATTTTTTTCTTTACTTTCCTTTCTAAGTTTGCAAGAGTCTTTCCTAATGGAGAGGCAAATTGAAGAAGCGAAATTAGTGGTGTTTTCCCTTCTGTCTCTTAGAAGTATGTTTCCTTTTTAAAGGTGAAAGGGATGTTCCTCATCCCACTTCAGTTAAGATGAAGAGATTGTTTCTTTTCTTATTTACGGGAGATTTGGCCTCCTGTTGCATGCCGGGACAAGGTCTGCTCTGGTGAATGTGTAACTCGAGCAAAGTCAATGAGGTTGTGTTTGTAAAATGGAGAAGGTGCGTTGGCTTGGGGTTTGTAACTGGAGAAAGGAAGCGCTTTTGTCCGTTGATTTATAGCGAATTAGCATATGGCTAAAATAGATCCAACCATGTGCTGTGCTTTTTTTCCAAGGATTGTTCTCTGAAGGACTTTTGGTCATGGTGGAAACAGCTTCATCGTGTAGACCTGCTAGAAGGCATTGAATTTGCCTTCGAGCCAAGAAGTGCGGACAGTGTTTGATTCATACTTGTCAGAGGAACCTTTACTATACGTACCAGCTTCCAGCGATGACTTTAGTCCTCCTTTTATCTGTACTTGGACATAAACTTTGAATTCTGGCATATCAAAACACGTAGTTGTATGATGGCCTAAATTCTGCATATTCATTTGATGCGAAGCCCAGTTGAGCAACTCCTTTTCATTACGTTCTGCTTCTGTGCCTGCTGGTTTCGTAATATTTTTGTCGGCATCTTTTCAATACGTTAATGTTTTTTTTTGTCGTTGAAGTATACTGAGATTTGAACTGGTGTTGAAGTTGTAAAACTGTCGGTGTGATGTGGTGGCAAGGACAAGATATCTGTTTAGGTACATGCTCAGTTGTCTTTGCTGGAGAGCCTGTCTGCCCCATAGATAGAACCTGAGCGCATCTGGGCATCTAAAAGAGGATGAAATATCACCCTCGCACTGATGAGAAACGGAGGCAGGAACACGGTGATTTATTGAAGGTCACGGAGGAAATCAGAAAGGTTGGCATCTAGTTCTGATCCACCCCACCCCAGGAAGCTGAAGCCTGTGATTTCTAGTATGATTGCTAAGTTTGCTTCCTCTCCCTTGAGAAACATGAGAGTCTTCCCATTGCTGAGATACCTGTTCTTATCACAGGAGGCATGGGCACGTGTTTACAACTTGGGAATTAAGTTTAAGTCTCATTGCCATGAAAACTGGCACGTTTAGAGAGTAACTATCTGTAGCTGTAGTGTGCAGTATTTCAAGGGGAAATGGTCTGAGGGGTACAACCAACTGTTAGTAGCTGCTCTGTTGTTGCCTTACACACACTTCAGAGAGTTTAGTAGCTGGAACAGAGGAGGGACCTGGGCATACGTTGAATTTTAGCAGCTTTTGGGCCACTTTATCCATGAAACCATGCGGTTCCATGCAAGGGCAGGTCCTTTCTCATAGCAAAGCCATTTGTAAAGAATGGGACCTCGTTGGCCAAATTTTCCTTAAATAGGCTGGTATTTTGCAGATACGGCTATATTGATATAAATTGTATGGCTGCAAATAGTTAATTGTTTCTGTAACGGGGTTTAACTGTGGAATGCTCTGCTTGGTGAAGGAGATCAGGAAGGAGTTCCTTTCAAGCAGTAGCTGCCTGACACTAATTATAAGAAACATGCCTTGTTGAAATAGTTATTTTTTTAATGAATTTCCATAAGGAGCTCATATACAGGTTTATGCTGTGCTGGAAGGAGTTTGACTGCACTTTAATGTAGATACCTGGATCGGTGATTAGGAAAAGATTGTTAAACAACTGGAATTTAAATACCGGTACAGCTTCATTGTAATAATTTCCCCAAAGGCACATTGGTAATTCTGCTAAATAGAGAGTTTAATAGACTTTAATAATGTGTACTTTGGAGACCCTATACACAAAGGAATTATGCATAAAACATTCATTACGGTAAACTGCTACCTTTGCACATAACGAGGAATCTGTCAGAACAAAACCAGCACGTTGTGTGTGGCAACACGTTGTTGGGCATTAACAGGGGGAAGTTATCGTCACCGACTTACCTATCGCTTCACCTGTTGTGATCAAAGTTGCAGCCCATATTGTTTTACCATCAAGCAATGAATTAGCTGAGGCAGACATTAGTTTATTTTCTGAGAAGGCGTTTGCCGACAGGAGGGCCGTGATGGTTCTTTGTTTTCCTTTGATGTGCCCATTCGCTATCAAGAGAAGAGATACCTGATAGGAAACACAAGCTAGCCACGTTTAAAAAAATAAATTAAAATAAAGAAAGAGAAGAATAACAAAAAAACAACCTTAGCAAGGAGCTCTAAACGAGTTTCGGGTTGGATTTTGATTTGATTTCTCTGTGCGGCTGCTGAGGGCCCTGCTGGAGAACAGCGAGAAGGAGGAAGTAGCAGATGCTTTTGGTAGAACAGTAGGGCATTTATCTCTTTTAATGAGGTAACATCATTAGTGCTGACAAAGTGCTGCAAATCAATACATGTAATGGACTGCTGCTGTCTTTCAGTAGCGCACAGGCTGTTGTACTTCTGAGCATTCGAATCTGCTGAATCACAGGTCAGGCTTTATCTCCTGTCTGATGCTGTGTGTTTTTGGTTTTTTAACCATTTGTTTTTTCCCCCCTCCCTAATCTTTGCCTTTGATCTCCAAGAACTGGAGCACACCTCCAGGATATGTGTTGGGACGGGCAGAAGTATACTGATTCTACCAGCACGGGAATGCATTGAAATGCCGCATACGTCCGTTGCAGTGCGAGAGACCTTCTCTTTAATTGGAAAGGGTGATGTTGCTAGTATCTATTTGAGCCTGATTCCTTCTGCCTAAAATGGCGGCAGGTTTTAGTTTTGTTGGGTTTTTTTTTCCCCCCTTGTCCCCTTTGCCTGCTTCTTCAGAGCAGAGGTGTCATGTCAGCCACACTAATCATGTCAGCTGGTGGCACCAGTGACCCTGACATTCAGCAACAAAGAGCTGCAGAAGAAAGGAGAGAGCGAGGTGGCTGCGGCGCAGGACAAGGAGCAGCAGCGGGTGGGGGGAGATCTGAAGGTCAAAGCGTTTGTCTGTACAAAATCCGTCGGTGTAAAAATCGCATGGACGGTTGTACACAAGGTGACCAAGGGAGGAAACGAGATGGATGTCAATGAAGATCCGTCCTTTATTCCTCAATTTTCAGATGGTAAACACGACCGCACATGACTATAATAGTATGAAAATAATTAAAAAAAAAAAATCTACATTTGAAATAACATGGAGGTTTTAATAATGCCTCTTTCAAAAATTACTTTATTCCCCTGGAACTCCCATCAAAACCATCCTCTACCACAAACAGGTAACATAACTTAAACGTTTGAGGTACACTGTTTATCAGAGGGCCCAGGAGTGACACTTGTGCATCCGTACTGATTCCAGGAAAAGAGGCTGTCGGTAAAAAAGATTCATCTGAAAAGATCACGCACGTCAAAAAAAAAAAAGTGGTTCCTCTTTCTTTATTTATCTGCATGCCCCTCCCATCCTGGGCTTCCCAACACCTGCTTGTGGTGAAAGAATATAAACAGAATTGCAAGATTCCTCAGCATTAACTGTTGCCTGACAGCTCCAGCTAAGCACTGCAAGGTCATCTGGTTATTCCTCTTTATTTTTGTTTCTTGCTCCCCGGCACACATCCGACGAGCCTCTGCAGTATCCCCAGGTGGTACCATCCCTGGTGGAACACCTCCCCGTGTTTTTGCCCTGCCGTGATCTGAAAGTCACTCATGTTTGCCAGAGTTGATATGAATCCAGAGTTGGGGTCTCTCATTGCCCACTCCTCTCGTTTTACCCTCGGACCGAACAGGGGGACAACGACTGAGAGCCAAATAAGCCTTTCGGTCACAGTTGGTGGGACCACATATTAGCACGTACTGAAGTATCACCCAGTAGTAACACTGCTGAGTGTCAGTTTGGGTCGAGACTAGGTAAGTCTGTTTTAATACTTGTTTCTTTTGTTAAATTTAATCGGTGTTCCTGCTGGAGAGATCAGAGGGGTACGCTTCAGCGACACCCGGAGTACAATCAGCATTCCTCACTGCTGAAATGAAAGCATCGTTCCCGCAAAGCAAAAATTTCGCCAGCAGTTTGTTACCTCCTCGTGCTTTCGACCCTCTTGAACTGGCAGAAAGTAATGGCCAACAGATGTAGGAAAGGTATCATCTTGGGAGCACTCTAAAGACCATTTTTTGGTTCCCCCCCCACGTCCCTCTCCCAGAACATCCCTTTTGTAAATCATCGTTTCTACATCACATACCACAGGCTTTCTGTGCTATCTTATTCCAACAGTGAAACCAAAGTTCACTTACCTCCCTTCCAAGGTTGGGATTACAGAAACCTTATGCACATCTCACCCTCCTCTCGCTGCAGGCACTCCAGTCCAATAAATAAATACTTGGCTGAGTTTTACTGCCCTTTACCCAGTTAACTAAAAACAAATGCCTTCTGCTTTGTTAAAGGCAAGTCATGCCTACTTCTGTTGCTCCAGCCAGCAAAGTTTCTCAACCAGCTTGGCCTCTGAGGGACTGATTCCTTTTTAGTGACTCTGAAACAGTTACTAAATCTTTCTGTGATCAACATATGAAAAGAAAATAACATAATCATGAACTCTAAGGAGAGGAAATAGCTGGTCATACCCTTCCCCAAGTCTACAGATGACCCACCTTTGCTCTTCTTTCCTCAGTAAAACTGGGGCAAAAGTATCGTGATGGAGGGCAAAGGGACAGGGGATGGAATGGTTTGAGAAGTAAAGAGCTGTTAATGTTACAGGCTTCTGTATTAAGATTATCTGCTCTTTCTTTTCCTTTTTTTTTCTGTGGATGGTGTATTCAAACTATTTTAGCACTGCCTCTGAACTTGCCACAGCTTCTCAAGAGGAGAAAACGCAGGGCTGCTCGTTAGTGTTGTTTCAGAGCAGGCGTAGAGGTGATCCTGCCGCAGGCTGGGCCGCTCGTAAGGCTTAGTGGTTACCTCTTATAGCAAACATAGGGCAAAGCGCTGATAGAGAAGGGCGGCAAGCGTGCCATTGCAGCACTGGTGGGCCAAACTGTGTTTGCCCGACTTTCCTGGGTGGTCGCCTGGCTTGTATGCAGCACATGGAAATAGATCTTCTGGAATGTGAAACCGTGCTCTCTGCATTTCTCCCACAAGTATTTTATAGTTTTGACTGGCATGCGCGAAGGAAATGGAGAATAATAGAAGAAAAAACTTCTATAACCCTTCAGCTGTGCTTCCTTTACATATCAAGGTTTTGCATTTAAAGTAAAACGACCAGTCTGTGTTATTGTGTAAGTCCTTTTTTTAAGTTTAGTGATGAGTTTTTTGGTAAATGAGTGAAGGGGTATTTTTATTTTTTTTTTTCTTAAACTCATCTCCCGTTTAGATAGTGGATACTTCTGTGTGTCTTCACTCAGAGAAACTGAATCGATGTGGGTTTAGTGATTGGGTAATCTGATTCTTAAAAATTCAAAGGACCCTTTTGTCTAAGATAGACTTACTTGATTCCTGGTTTTACAGAAATAGGTTGTGAAGGGATCTCGAGTGTCTGGGGATTTTTTTTTTTTTTTGTTCTTTTCTTTTTAGTAATGATGTTATAAACCAGTAAGTATCCAGGCTTTTGTAAGTCTCATATGTGAGTGCTGTATGTGGGATGAGGAGAGAAGAATGTATGATCAGCATCTCTCTTTCCTTGTTCTCTAGATACGGCTGCCATGTACTCACTAACTCTGTGATCATGGCTCTTAATGTTCGGTGTAAGATAGAAGCAGCAGGTCTTTTCAGTCCCTTCATGGAGAGAAAAGACAGGTCCTTGCAAGCAGGACTCCATTCTCCCTTGGGTTCAGCTGCACAGCCTGGAAAAGGCAGCCCGCACACGTGAGGAGTTGTCCTTTCAGAGCATGTTGAGGGTCCAGCTTTGGTCCGACCGTGAATCAACCACTTAAGGCTGAGAATCCTTTGTACTGCCAGAGAAGTGTCCTCCTCGTAACAGTGGGATCTTTGCCCTGGAAGCGAGAGCTTAAAAAGACACTAACGTTTGGAAGGGCCATTGGAGCAGCAATGGTACATAGGTTAACAGCAGTAAAGCAGGAGGCAGGGGGGTGAATGGGCGTGTGCGAATGAAAAAGAAAATGCTTGCGTTTCCCCCAGCTCTGGCCTTGGAGCTGGCCTCGGTCTCAAGGGACGTCGTCCCGGTTTTGTGAGGGATGCCCGAGCGCTCAAGTCGCTTAGCTTCTGAGCTTTGTAAGTCTGGGGATAAGTGTCTCATTGTTTGCAAGGTGCCTTGCAGTCCTCCGCTATGAACGTGTAAAAAGTATACATGTAAAAGTTACCCCTGCCTTTGCAGTGGCTTTCAAATTAAGTATCTTTTGTTTCGTTATCATGATGATTCCCCAGCCTGCTTTGTCAGGAGCTCACTGAGATGCTTCCCAGCGGCTTACAGCTTTTGGTTTCAACTGGCAAGAGCAATGTATAATCCAGCAGTGTACAGGTAAGAGAGCCTCTCAGAGGCTTGTGGAAAAGGAGCGATGCGTTCCGCTTGATACTTAGAGAAGGTGAATATTCTGATGGTTTCCCACTGTGTCGCGCTATTCAGTTTCGAAAATTGCGGCTTGCATTTATCCTCTCAGTAGAACAAGGCACTCCTCTCGGGCTCCTGGAGGAGACCAAGAAGTGTACACTTAATTGCTTTGTGAATGATGTGAAGTCTTGGAATGCAATCTAGCCATTGCTCATTAACTAGCTGAACCTATTAAACCTGGACAGCAAGCAGGACTGAGTCGGCCGCCCTTGATTGCAGGCAGCTAATGGAGCTGTGGGAGCAAGCTGTGACTGCCGAGCGGAATTGGCAGTAGACTCCCATCAACCTTCTCTGTTTTGAACTCGCCCTACACTCCATTTAGACTTCTGGCTTGGAGACAGATGATTTCAGAGCAGCCAGGAGGGGGGCGAAGGCGGAGGGTGGAAAGCATTGTCTTCCCAGCTATGTTAGCTTTGATCTGAAGTTAAAAGTGAACCAGAATTCGAATGGCATCGGCCATTTGATATTTAAACCTGTGGGAACAGAGAGATTTGTCATCTGGCTGTGGCTGGCTTTGATTATTGATTGGGTCTTGCACAGATGGTTCCATTACGCAATGATAAAACAAAAGAAAATGCCCATATAATGTGACTTGGCATCTCCTTGGTGTTTTTTAGCTCTGAAGGAATCAGCTGCTCTTATGAAGCATGCATATAGGTGGTTTACTACCGATGAAATATATCCTGCTTTGCAAAAGAGCATGGTAGCACTTTCTTGCATCTTCATGCCACAGTAGCAGCACAGAAGAAAACAAAATTCACCCAGTGTTAACTGGATAATTGACGGTTTGCTGTTTTTCTGGGTTATTTAGTAGCTTGAGGAAAATGAACAGAATTGAGATTTGCTCAGGAAATTTGAAGCGTTTAACCTTTTAAACGCACGAGGGCCTCAACTGGAGATGGATGCAGCCCTGGCTACGCAGCATTTACCTCCAGCGCGCTCTTGGCATTGCACTGGAGCGTTGTTTCTGAGCAGTTTGTGCTGCTTGCTAAATCGCCAGCATCTCGCCCTTCAGCATTCGCATGCCTCCCATCCAGTCGCACTTTGTGCCCAACCTTATTTACCTTGTGGGTTTTGCCAGGATCACAGCTTGGTGGTGTGGCTCCGGGCGCAGTCAGACCGTCTGTCAAGGAGAAGGGGAGGAGAAGTAGTGGTTTTGACATGTTGCCTGAAGAAGGGCATGCCCAAATGTGCTTTGAAGTTGTTGTTCTACTTGCTTGTTCGAAACTTTTAAGCTGCTGTATATTGTGTGTGGGGGGATTCTGTTGTTTTGCGTTAATTTCCCCATTGTGGAGAGATCATTTCATTTCTAGTCTGGATTCGTACATTTTGTTTGTGCTGCTGGCAGATCCTATCAACACCCACTTTTCTGTGATATTTAAACTTTAAAAGATAAAATAAAAATCCTTGGTGTCATAGAACACTGACTTGCTTGTAAAATAGTTCCATAAACTGGAGATGCTATTTAAAAATATTGTAGGAGTCTAGTAATACATTAGCATTTTATGCATTTCACTCCAAGCGGTCCCAAAGTACTTCAGCTGTAGTGCAGGCATGCAGCCCTGCTGAGATGCAGTCCCTAGGACGGAGGCTGTACACCAGCCCTGCGTTTACAGAGGGTGCAAGGAGTGACGGATGCAAGCAGCTTGAAACAAAGCGGTCAGAATAATCTGTCTTCTGGAGGAAAATGCTATGAAAATCATCAGTCTTGATGTACGACAGCCAGGGGTTCGGCTCAGGGTGCTCTTTGACGTGTCCACCCTGGAACCTGCACCAGGAACCCCCAGGCTTTGCCGTAGCTGTGGGTGCAGCCCCAAGGCCAAGTATTTGGTGGGGTGTCCATTCAACGACTGTCCACGTGGGCTCTGTTTTAATAACTTGTTACCCTTAGTAATCTTCACTGCATTAAAAGCAAATGAAGGGGGCCTACAAGAAAGCTGGAGAGGGACTTTTTACAAGGGCATGTAGTGACAGGATGAGGGGTAATGGCGTCAAACTGGAAAAGGGTAGATTTAGATTAGATATTAGGAAGAAATTCTTTACTGTGAGGGTGGTGAGGCACTGGTATAGGCTTCCCAGAGAAGCTGTGGATGCCCCATCCCTGGGAGTGTTCAAGGCCAGGCTGGATGGGGCTTTGAGCAACCTGCTCTAGTGGGAGGTGTCCCTGCCCAGGGTAGGGGGTTTGGAACTAGGTGATCTTTAAGGTCCCTTCTAACCTGAACCATTCTATGATTCTAAATGACTCTTTCATTTGTCAGCAGCTAAAAATGGAGTAACCTGCTTTAGCTGTAGGCTAAGCTGGGCTGAGTTGGCTTGCAGTGGCCGTGTACCAGGAGCAGTCAGTGTACAGATGGGCAGCTGCCATGGGTCCTTTGTGGCTGCTATTTCTCACGCGATGCCAAAGCGGTTGTATCCCTGACACACGTGAAGCATGTTTCTCTACATTGTCCTAGGTATCCTTTAGCCCATTTTATATTTGGGTCCCTTCAAAACCACTGAGTTGCTCTCAGAGTAGCTATTTTATAAGTGTCGTAGCTGGGGGGAATGCAGAGCCTTAGTGTGAGGACAACAAAAACATTTTTAGATTATTTTGAGACACCAATTACTTCATTCTGGGAAATTCAGCCTTGCAGAGGCTAATAAAAACTAAAATTCAAGCTGTTATAATGTTTAGCAGAACTAATACCACAGTGCATTTTCTGGTTATCATTTCAAAACCTCGGTGACATTTTATCTGAATGTTCCCATACAAGCACCGTTTTATTCACATGTGAGAATCTCAGGAGCAGTTGGGGTGGAACAGCAACCTCACTGGTGTGTAAGAGGGATCCATCTTCCGAAAGGAATTACGTCATGGCCAGCTGTGATGTCATAGCTCAGGGTTCAGTGAGCTGGCAACAGCCTCCGAGTCTGTTTTTTCGAACCAAGAACCAAGGCAGAGCAGCCTATGCTCCTTTTTCGCTCTTTACAGACAATGAAGTGATTTGTTCTTTCAGTTTTAAAATACATCATGTCTAAAAGAGAGAAAATTAAAAAAAGGAAAAAAAGAACTATTTTATTTTCATCTGACACGGCTCTGTTAGGCAGAAAGAGCCTTCCAATACATTTGAGTTGGGAAGTAATTAGTCTTGGGAGTGTGAGATGGGTTATAATTTTAATGTCATTTTACCATTACTAAAATAGGCTAATTTTGTCCTTCGTTAATCCATGCAAATCCCATTGATTTAACAGTGTTGTGTGGTTGAAAATAAGAAATGAGGCTGGCCTATATTTTGGGATCTCCTTGCCTGGTGTAAAGGCTTACAGAGCACCTTGTTTAATGAAGCAGCCATCTCCTCCTGCGTGCTGGAGCACCGCTACCAAAATGCTGGCCCAAGCCAGAGCATCGCTGCAACTGTTGCTGTTTGAGAGCCAGCAGGTGAAGCACAAAACCTTTCATTTCTCTAGATTCAGCAGAATATGCGTACGTGCAATTTGTGAGTATGTTTATAGCAAAATAGGCTAAGAACATAAAACATTTCTAGAGATGGCAAAACCTGCTTTAAACGAAATGAGGGGCTTTAAAAGCTTACACGGATCTTGAAAAACACAAAGAATGGGCTGGACCTAACATTGCCGTTTCAGTCAAATTTAGAATCTCCACCTACTTACACAGAACACATTTAGGTCAGTGCTTTGTGCTTTGCAAAATTGTCTCCTTAATCTCCTTGGGAGCATTTCTGACTATGATTTCGGTGGAGGGGGAGGGAAGTGCTTCCAGGCTGAGACTTGTAGCTAAGTTGTCATACGGAGTTAATCTGTTGAAAGACTGAAGTGGTGTAGATAGACAGGAGCTGAATTCTGAAACCTGCTATTTACTGGCAGATACACTTGTGTGCAGGTACTAATTTTTGGGAAGCATTCAGGCAAGGTATCCAGAAACTTTGGTGTTTTTAAACCATTTCCTTAAACCATGGAATAGAATTCTAGTTACCCGGGTTGATCTCGCTTTGTTTGTGCACTTCAGCAAGATTCAGAGAGGTTGTGTCAGATGATCTCTTCTATACGCACTTTCTTGCATTCGTCAAATAAGTGGAGCAGAAACACGGTGTCCTCCTTTCTCTATCCCCTTTTTTATTTAATGAAATGGGAAATGTTGAAGCTACTGGAAACCTTGATGTGACATTTCGTGATGCAACGATGCTGTCTCTTAGATTTGGGCCCTGTAAGCACGTTACAAACATCAAAAGCTCCTGTATCGCTGGTATTCTGTAGTGCTGTTGTTTTATGAAGTTGGTAAGGAACAAGTAATCAGGCTAATATATCAGACAAATATATATTTTAAAACATGTAATGAAAAGTACTTCCTTGGCAAATGATATTAGTGGTAACATTGTTGGTCAAGCTCTCCGTTACCATAAAGGATCCCAAGTTTGAGTCTGTTCTCAGAGGACTTGGAATAATGGGAGATGGGGTTGGGATTTAGGATGTCTTTAGGATATTTTTAGGATATAGACCAGCGTCCTGCAAGCAGAGGCTCCAACAAGATGGTAGCTGGTGCAGTTGTGATTGCAGTGTGAATGTAAGTGAGCGTCACCTAAGTGAGACTGAGTTCCTCCTGGGAACATTGGCACTCGGTCTTCCATGAAACCCCCATGTGCTCACCCACATCAGTATGTATGGCTGTAGCCCACCCGCTAATGAAGAACGAAACAAAAATGTTCTGCAAGGAAGTCTTCCGTTGGCATTCATCCCCTCAATTATTTCTTTTTCTGCCTGCTCAGCAGGCTCTAAAATGGAAAGCAAGAGAGTTAAAAAGGTGGAGGAGTTAAACTAAAGGAGGAGGTGACCCTGTGTGCTCTCCACACTTCCTAAGTATCTCAAGTGCTTGCTTTTGGGAACAAGGATTGGGGCCCATTCCTTTTTGGGTTGATGCTTCAGGTCTTGACTTTCCGTGTCTGCACTTACTGCTTTTCCACAAGCAATAAAATCAAAAGCTGACAACAAACCCGATGTTGATGGAGCATTGCAGCGGCAGATAATATTAAAATGTGCTCCATCAAAGTGGGCTAATTGTCAAGAGGTAAAACCAAAACTGCAGCACAGTCACACACAGATTTGTTGTCTAGCCATTATGAGGCTAAGCAAAGAAAAATAGGTAGCACAAAATTGAGATTTATAATCAAAGCAAATGAAGCAATATTGTAATTACTTGGGGCAACAGAAGCTAGCTCTTCTCTTGTGTGTCTGCAATAGTCATTTCAGTCTTCCTTCAACTTCTTTTCTTCACCCGAGACCTAATAGCTACAGATTTTTGTGACACCTGTATTTACTCAGACACCTGCTCTTTGCTAGAAAAAGTAGATGGGAAGTTCTCTCCTGGAGACTTGGTGGGAAGTTAGTGCAGACAGGTACCAGCTGTGTCCTGTATCCACTTGCTGATCACTATTCCTCAGTGGTGAGTAACTCTGAAGCGTGATGGTCTGCGTTTCAGAAAATCTAGGGGGGGTTGCATATGACATTTTAAAGTCTGGATTTGAACAAGTGGATTCAAGAGTCTCTTTCAGTTTCAGAAACACAGGGCCCTTTTTATGCTCTTTGTACTTCGGAACAAAGCTGTTTTCTATGGGGAAATGGTGTATCAGATAACCACAAGAGGCAGAATTATTTAACTTTTCTCAGAGTTTTACACTGAACAGTACTTTAACCACCAAATTTTAATTAAACCCATCTTACAGACACCTATTGCAGCATACACAGCTTTTACGTCTGTGTAAGCTGAAGCACAAAGAAGTTGCTCTGGGTTATACAGGAAGGTTTTTAATGCAACCTGGGTCCCTTGTTGTTTGCTTTAGCCTTTACATGGCTGTTCATTTGTTATGGTGTGTTAATGAGAAGAGGTGAAATGCAGATGGTTTGGCTTTTTTAAGGCAAGCTCTACGTTGGTTACACTTGCTTAGTCTGTATTCATACTACTTGAGAGCTGCTTATCTGTGAATATTGTTAAGTCGTCTCTGGTTTTTATGTTCTTCTGAACGTCTCTTGTCTTCCATGTTTGTGTCTTGTGTCTTGATTTGGCAAGATCAAAAGGCTGACCCTGATTTCCAAATATCTCAGATAATAGCATTTTTTATCTCATTTTTTAACCAGAAGACTCTCTTTTAACCCCAAACTCTGTTTTTTCCTTCTCCCCTCTCCTCACTCCATCTCCTGAGCCGTTCACTAACCTGGCAGGTGCCAAGGGTGACACCACCAGTGCAGGTAGTGCACTGACCTAATCCATTGACCATCCTGCCGATTTACAGAGCAGCTCATACCGTCCTGATTTGGTCAAGCTTCTACGTCTCTTGTTTGGTTGATAGGTACCCCCCACAATTTTACTCTGAAAAGGTAAGTCAGCAAGTCCCAGGTACTGGTCATCTGGGTTAAATGTCTCCCTGAAGGACTGGACTTTTTGCGATGTTGAGCTACCGCTGTTTTCAACTCTGCTGGCCCATTTTGGCTCTCTCTTGAACCCTGATTTTTGAATGTTAATATTTCAGGTCTGTGGCTTGGACATCCAAGTGCACAGTCTGCTCTTCCTCCACAGTTTACCCACTGTCAGGTCCAGAACGATTTTGTCACGTGGGGCCCAAGTGTAGATAACATCTCTCACGTGAGGTAGTATAAATTGCTGGCAAAAGGGACCTTCTTTTCATTCTCCATCTGCTGAACCAAATAGCACCATAAGTATAGAAGAATATGAGCTAGTTCAGTAGCCAAAAAAAAAATTCCTGAATTTTTTCTCCCGACTCTTGTAGGTGTTAAGTTTCTGTGTTTCACTGTATTTAGGGAGTCCTAACATGAACCTGCATAAGATTTGGATGGTGATAACTACTAGCGTATTAGTGTGCTGGGGACGAGGGAGGGAGGCAATGCAAAATGTCAGGCTGAAGAAGGCATGAACCAATTCACTGCAGCTCTGGAGCCAGAACACAGCTGCTTCTGAGATATAAGATGTGGTTTATTTTTTAAGCCAGGTATTGAAATGGCTGCTGTTACTGTAAAATGTGAGTACTCTGCAATCTTTTTCATCTTGCAGCATCCTTATCAAGTAGAACGTAGGTGACAGGAAAACTGCTGTGTTCCCTTAGCGGTTGACGATGCATGGGAACCACTTAACCCAACGACCAAAACAAGGTAGCAACCAAACTCGCTGAGGGCAAGGTTGTAGAGTCTCCTGACCCAAACCAAACTGGCCAAACGACATGGTTGAGATGCAAAGCAGTAGTATGACACACTGTGTTTGGGGTTCAGCTACAGGCAAAAATCTGTCCTTGGAAAAGAGGCAAATTAGAAGAAGATGGTGAGGTAGCTCTTCCAGCAAAGCACGTGCCAGGGAAGTAAGAGATTCTGTCTCGGGTGAAATTATATGACCTGCTTTGGTGAAAACCATGAGCCAGGCAAGCCTCTGAGAAGTTCTTCAGGGAAAGTTTTTGAAAAAAAACCCCAACCACTGAAAGTAGGTTTCTGGAGCACTGGAAGAAAGGCTGCAACAACAAAAGAGGTGCAGGTGAAAGAGATGGACGAATACATTAAGTAAAATCCTTTGAGTAAGCAAAATGTCTGTGACCAGAAATTGATGAAGAGCAATCTAAGAATGAAAACAAAGCTATAATATATTCATGAAGCAAGATGATTATAACTCAGAGGGAGTAGCATTAATTATGACTTCCAAGGCAGAAAAATAGCTTATAGACTGGGAACCAATTAGCGGTCGATTGCTCTGAACTAGATTTCAAACACAGTACATGAAATGACAATTACACAGTGTTACCAACAGACAACTACTATGATGAGATAAGAGCTGTCAGCAGATTTGGACCAAATTCCTCAGCCTGACATCTGCTTACTAACGGGGGGACTTCCTTCTCGGGGTTAGGGACGGTGACAGAATGGAGGAACTGGTGGCCAAGCATCATCATCTGTCTCCAAAGCAGAAATGTGGGGCCTGGCAGAGCTCTGCCTGCTCTTGAGGCTCTTGGTGATGCGTGGGCATAGTGTAAAGACGTCCCCAGAGCAGCTGGTGGAATTGCTGTGGTCTGAGTGCATTGGAGGCAAACACAGTGCATATCTCCAGCAGATCTCCACGTGCAGTAGAAGTGATTGTTACTTTTTGTGACAGGACCAAAAAGAAAAAACCTCCGCAGGAGAATTAGTAAGAGCGAGGTTTCTTTTGGTTTTACTACCAAGCGAACAAGGCATAGGTTGTTAAAAATGTAACTGGTTTTCAGCTAAGCAAGCCCAAATAGTGGGCTTTTCAAGGATGGAAATATCAAAGCCAACACTGGACTTTTGAATGCTGATGGGAGGACCATTATGACTTTGCCAAAGGAACTGAAAATGCCAAATTAGAGATGCTGTCTCACAGCACAAAGGCGGATATGAAAAACTCACTAAAAACAAAATGTGGAGAAGCTGCAGGTAGAGACCATTGCTGCAAAATGATTGAATGAATAGTTGTTGAGTTCTTCAAGCAATATGGGAATATGAACAAATAATCTAAGTGATGGAGAAATTGCATGCCAGTTAAAGCATCCTAGAAAGGTGATGTAAGTGATTGCAACAGTTGAAGAGGAGTTCTTTTCTTCTCAGTGGTACAGGCATGAAAAAACAAAACAAAACAGAGATTCTAATTTTTTTAATAGCTTCAGCTCAGCCATTTCAATGCAGGAGATAAAAGGATGGCCAGATTTTTGGGTAGTCTCCCCTCCTCCCCGGCTTGAGGCAGATTACCTGCCAATCTAATGCAGTGGTTTGTTTGATGTTCTTGGGGATGGTGGAGAGTGTTTTAATTAGTCTTTTCAGGAGATTATTCTACTCTTTTCAAGAATACATTTGTAATAATTGTGAAGTCTCTACAAGCTTGAACTATTGAAGTGGAGAGCTGAGTAATGGTTCATCGTGGATAATGCTGGTGTAAAACAGACTTGCATTCTGTCACCTCTTAACAATTGCTGTTGACTTGATGTTGACATGACCAAGTCACCATGAGAAAAAGTACAGCTAGATGCAATATAGTGAAATGTTATATCAGTTAGATCCAGCATCCTGAGCATGGGGTGCTTAAGTGACAATTCAGAAAACATGTGAGTAAAGACTGTCTAGCATCGCAGGGATAGCATTACTTAGGAAAACAAATCTCAGGAGACCTTCAGCAAATCCCAACTGAAGCATTATATAAAAAGGCAAGGGAATACAACGAATGAGTCAATTTACATGTCTTGGCAGAAACACACCAACCAGCGGGGAAGTCCAAAAGGAAATGTCACCAACTGGCAAGGCAACAGCTGCGTTTACTAACTTAAACAAAATTAGTCATTGAAAATACAAATGTAAAGACCAAACTAGGAGCCTTCCACTCGGATGTTATTTCCATTTTAACATGTGGATGTGAGTGTTGGAAACTCACCAAAGGCACAGACGCCTCATGCCTCCAGAAGTAAATACCTGGGGAAAATACTAGGTAACAGACGGAGTGAATTTGTCATGAATGCAAAGATCTGTCACTTTGTCACCAGTGTCCCCCCCAAGTTCTCTAGGGTAAGTGATGGAAGCACTTGGGTTGTGTGCTAAGAGTGAAGCCAGCAAGCCTGTCCGGGCAGATGGGCTCTTGGGCAGCTGGAGGAACACGCAAATGGTCAGACCAGATATTACTTGGAGTGTGAACGCTTACTGGCACTCAATGATACAGAAAAACTGCAGAGAGCGGCTAAGGATCGGCACAGACGGCGGAGCCGCGTCGGCTTCCAGAGCAACATCTGCGGGTGCAAGAAGGTTTTGGGGGAAAAAGTTACTCCTGCTTCCCTTGGGGGCGATGACTTACGTGGTGTTTTCTCATTTGCAAATTTAGACTATTTAAGGTTTAGGTTACTGAGAGGAACCGGAGCTTCCCAGTGACTGCTTTTCTGGCCCCGGCTGCAGAGTGCTGCATTGCCCACACGAGCCAAAAGATCCGTCATCTCTGGTCTAGTGTGCTTTTTCTGTCTGACCTCAAGCAAATCATGTGACCCCGACAGGTCTCTAGAGCTCTCTGACCACAAGACTATGGGATTTTAATTGGGAACAGTGGACACTACACTTCTTTTTCTGGTTTCCCAGCCATCCGCAGGGACTAGTAGGTGAAGCAAGCTGCTGTGGAAATAGGAAAAAAGCACGTGTTTCACACACCGTGGTGGGAGTAAAGAAGTTGCTCGTAGCTTTATTTAAAACTGACCTAAGATGGTGTAACTTTTAGCTACAGATTGTCTTCAGAAGTGAATGCTAGCCCTTACATTACCTTCCTCATTTATGAGTGCTTGCATGCTTAACTGAATACAGTTTTGCATTTTTTTCCTTTGGTGTTTTAGATGATGGCGGCTACTACAGTGAAAATATGTTTAGGTTATTGAGTTTTAGACCACTTTGTAGAACGTGGGGACAAAAATAACATCCCACGCTCTTTTTTTAATCCTCTCTTCATTTGTACAAATAGCACTTCAGTTGTATGTTCTTTATAGCTCTGGTTCCTTTATGCAAACTCTGCTTTCATAGAAGAGTTATCAGACTCTGTTCATTCTCCCCGCTTTTATCACTGCAGCTCAGCACCTTCTCATGTATCAAGGTTGAAGCAGTTAACGCTCCTCTTAGTAGGCCAGTTGCGCTACCTCATCCCTGCTGCTCCTCTTTTGACATCTGCATTTGGGTACAAACAGACGTCATTTTTATTCCAGGTGACAGTGTCACCAGCCTGTTGAATGAGAAGCTGATTTTTCAGAGAGTTAGAAATTTAAGGCAGAAAAGGCTTATTTGATCATCTGCCCACACTCTCCCTGCCAACCTCCTGTGATTTCTCATCCAGACCAGCTTTAAAAGGTTGAGGCGAGAAGATCCCAGCCCCGTGCGTGGGGAGAGAGTTCCAGCGCCCAAACCCAACCTTTCTGCCACAGAATCCCAACATCTTCCTCCCGGATTTAATCTTGCTGTTTTACTTGCATGTGCCTCAAGGGCATTTATTACTATCTACCATGACGTTCCCAGCTAGCCAGGCTTTGCCCTTTTGGTTCTGCCTTCAGCAGTCTTTCTCGGTAGCCTTGAAGGCTTAACTACGGCTCCTGGTAACAAGGAAGCCTGTGACTGAGCATCGCTTTGGAGGGTTTGCCTTCTGCCTGCCCTCTTCCGTGCCGGGGAGCCCGCCTGCAGCAGGGTGAGCCATAGGCAGTCGGTGCGGACAGACCCGCATGCTTCACGTGACACCATCCTTTGTGTCTAGAGCCACCAGATGACAGAGTGCACTCATCTATTTGCCAGCCAAGAGCTAACTCATGCGTTTTCGCCGTGAGAACTGGTAAGCATCACAAGCAGCTCAGTAAAGGCACAGCGTTTTCCCGCGTTGGCCGTGCTGTGAGTGATGCTGCCCTCCCTCTCCAGAGATGCTCAGAAACCAGGGTCTGAGCTTGGGAGGGTGATCAAGGAGCCCCTTTCCAACCACAGTGAAAGGCACTCTATCTCAAATGATGCTGCTCCCTTTTGAAAACAGTCTGCTAAATGGGGCTGCAGACAGCGAGGGCAGCCGCTGCGTGTGCTATCCACGCCAAGGAACTCATCTGGATTGCATTTAAGAGGGAGTTTTGGATGAGAAGAGCCTAAATGAAGATAGGACCTGCTGGATTTGAAATTTTGGAATCAGCAGACATCAGAATACGGTTTGGCAAAGAACACCGTAGGTAGGTTGGAATGCAGCAGAGGCCAGTTGTGAGAGCCCAGGGGCTTGCCGGGGGGCAGCTCCAGATGCCCGAGGGCTTCCCTGGCTGGTGCTCCATGGAGCCACTGGAGCATCTGGCGAGGCTGCTCGGCGGTTTCTGCAGGGAGCTTTGCTTGCAGGATCCCAGCTGGAAACCCTGTTAAACTGGTAGCCAGCCTTCTTGAGACTGCATCTCTTCCCCCACGACCCAACGCAGACATGAGCAGCGCTGCCTGCCTCACTCGGCTGAATCAAGTCATTTGGGCCCGTCGCATAAGTGGTTGCAGATACATCCCTAGAACAAAGTCATAATACAAACTGGTCGTGGCAGCAGGGATGGAGCTCAGCAGGAGTTAGCCTTTGGGGTATTTTGTCAAATTTTTGAAGCGTGAACTGTTGGTAAACCAGAGCTAGCAGGGCAGATTCATAATCTGCAGCGAGCAACAGCATAAAGCAGCTGCAACCCCGCTGCTTAGTGCCCGGCGTTAGATTTCTTCTGCCCTTTCTCTGCAGACTCCCTGCTGCTGTCGCCGTCCTACCCGGGAGCTCAGGGCACGCAGAGGACCCCAGTCCAGCTGGGGCAAAATCTGCCGAAACGCTGCTGCGAGCGACCTTGGCCCAGGAGACCAGACCCTCTCTGTCTGACAGCCTCCTGGAGCAGGGGTTTGTCCGGGTGTGGATGGTCGCAGCAGAGCTCTTAGTCCCTCCTGTAGGCAGCGAAGGGGTCTGTTCACCTCCTTGAAGATGGGTACCAGAAATGGTGTGATGTGTGCCCTGGAAGGGACTGTCACTTTGCATCGACGGTAAGGGAAATCTGGAGAGACGACTGTCTCGGCTGCAAACCTCTACCTTGCATCCAAATCAGATGAGATTAATCCTGTTGTAAACTGCTGGAGTGAGGGGGCCATCGCTCGATGGGTAGCTAGATAAGTAGTAGACAGGTAATTACCTAATATTTCAGATTACTTTGTAAGGTGTGCTCCGTGTGTGATTGTAGCAACCAGAAGTAGAGAGGTGGAGGTGAAAGACGTTAAGTAATACTGAGATTCTTACGCCTTTAAGTTGTGGTGCTTGATATCGTTTATTAACTGGCAGCAGATTAAGTATTCTGTGGTACTCTTGCACATTATGACAGAGAAAAGCGTTTTACAAATAAACGTGGATGTTTTCTAAAAATAGATTCATTTCTGTAGGAACGTCATAAGTAGCTTTCTGTTTGCACCTAGCTATCTTTCAGGATTACATCAAGAATAACTGGCGTCCTCAGTTTGGCCTGAAGTCTGGACTTTTTTAATTTGAAGAAAGCTTTTATAAGCCTGAAGCAATAGGGTTCATCTTCTTCTTTTAAATCCTGTGAAACTGTTGTTTGTAAACAAAAATAATACATGTAGCGCTTCAGAGCCCCAGCTTGATTTTCGTATGTTGGTTTACTAATTTCTTGTATTCCTCTTGATCAGGACAGCAGAAAGAGCTTTAAAGATATTTTCCTTCATATGAAGCAATATCTTTGTTATGGCTAAGACTATAAGGACTTCTCAGTTTCACTAGGCTTCCACGTCCTTTAATCTCTTCCGGCTGTGCATGTCTTTTTGGATTGTCTCAAACTGATTAGATGCAAAATTAAGAAGTTTAGTTGGCAATTACAAGAAGTACCGAAAAGTGTCGTACTCTTTGACTGCCTTGCTTCCAGGAGGTGGTGGGTGGGAAGGAATAAAAGCATACCTTGATTATACAGTCTAGCTGTTTATTTTCACAGCTGTAGCACCGCTGAAATGTGCAGCAGACATCCCAATTCCACCGAGCATGGTCTCTGGATGTTGCACCTGCCAGTCCCGCAATCTCGGTACCGGCTGGGGATGTGTGTGTGGCTGAACAATGCAGGAAGACTACAAGGGGCTTATCCCATTAGAAATAAATTACAGTGTAGTGTAGCATGAAAATGATGTGTCAGTGAATACAGAACACAGGATTACCTTCTGTCTCTTCCCTTTATCATAGATAACAGAAGCAGTATGGGAAGGAGATTTATATTGCGCTCATTTGCAGCTGACCAAGCAATTTAGATGAGATGAAATAGGGATTTTATTTCTGGAAAGAAGAATGTGTTCCTGCTAAAATGTCATTAATTGCTTTATTATTTAAGGCACAAATTATATCCAGCAATTTGTTGGTCTCCTATTTTTTCCAGTGGAAATAATTCACCATGGAAAGATTATTCTGTCAGAAAATGATGATGAACCTACTAACAAATTTAGTTGAAAGAAGCTGAACTTTCAGTTCAGATTCTGTTTTTTACCCCCTCTCTCAGTCTCTAAGCACCATGTGTGTGTGTGAATTTCAGTAAAAACAGTAATGGCTTTGCTAAATGTCAAAACTTTTAACAAAAATCACGGGAAATACTATTGCACCAGTAGAATTATGGGCATCCTCTTACGTGTTGGGTGCCGCTGTCACGCTGTGGTAGCAGTGGCACCGCATGCCCATTGCAAGCAGAGCTTTGTTCTGCTGGGTGCACGTAGAGCTAGAAAAGCTCCTGGGCACTTGCTAGGGCGAACCAGTCCTTTCCAGGTCCAGTGCTAAACTCTGCTCCTGCTTCCCTGCCCTTGTTTTAAAAATACCAAGTAGAGCTTCCTCCACAAACACTGTCCCTGACTGCCAAGCTTCCCTCCTTTGGCTCTTTTTTTTTTTTTAAAACAGTCTCTCTGCTATCTCTCTCTGCTCCTGTCAGTGCATTTTTGTTTACCTTTATCTGGTTGCCCCGTCACCCTGCCGCCAGCAGGCTGGTGGCCTGTCTCCATCACCCAAAGCTGTGTTCTTTCTCCTGTATCTTCATGCTGGAATTCGCTGTGCCAGTATTAACCCAATGGTTGCCTGCGGCTAATTTATTTGCCATAAAGAGCAAAATCATGTTGATCCCAAAGGAGATGCACCACCACGCAAACCACAGTTGCTTTGTACAGGCACTGCTTGCAGAAACAGTCACTTCTGCATCGTGCCCAAAGCAAAAGCTTTGGCGTTTCTTCTTTGCTGTTGGCTTGGAATTAAGAAAGATTTGGAGATTGAGAGATGAGCAGAGCCTTTTGTACCGTTAGTATGCTCAGGTCACCTCTAGAGTCCTTGCAAGAATTGCTTCCTTTGGTCATCTCACCAAGGATTTTCTTACATCCAGGATGGGCAAGTAAAGCCACTACTGGACGTGTGCATGACGTATGCAGGGACCCTGTCCTTGCCGTGTCTGGAGCTCAGGTCCATGGGCTGTGGCAGGGGTGTCCATCCCTGTGGCAGAAAGCCCCCCAGGTGTAGGTCCTGCTGTGCCTGAGGTTTGACTCAGCTCTTTGCAAAAAAGAGCTAAAAGCAGGGCTCAGTCATAAGCTACCATGGAAGCATCCTAATCTTCTACGTCCTATTTATATAGGTTTTTTTTCAAGGGAGGTCTAAATTGTACTTCATGTGGTTGCTGCCCTCATCTTTCTACTACTGCAAGCTGAGCAGTGATCACGGTAAATTAGATCTGTCCTCACGCTGATGGACTCCGAGGTTTTTTTCTGGAGGGAGGTGATAATTATGTCTTACTTTAAAAAATAATAGTTGTCCCACAGAACCAGAGCTTTGAGGCCATTTCTTGTATTTTTCAGTTCTTCACAAATAGAAATGATTCCAAGAATAACAGCTTTATATATATAGATATAAAAAAGTTCCATTATTGCTGTTTTCCTTGTGAGGCAGAGCATTGCTCTCTGTCTTGGTTGGTGTTTAAAGCTGCAGCGAGACCCCTGAATTGCCAGCAACTCTTATCTCATTTGTGTCACCATCGATAGGGAAGAAGAATAGCTTTTAGAAAAACTATTTTTGTTACAGATGTGTAGACGTGAATTTATAGCTTCAATCATGCTTCCAAGAAGAGCATCTGTGAAAGTGAGATAGTTAGAAAGCTGGATGAAAGAGCTGGCAGGAGGAGTGAAACACAGGAGGGGGACATGCAGTCAGGGGTAGCACCTGAAAGCATCCATCGGGAGAAGCGAAGCTGGGGGAGGTATGCAGCCATCAAACTTCACCAGCCCCTGACCAACTACTGGCTTCTTGCCCACTTCTTTTTTTTTTTTTTTAATTTTGCTTTGGCATTGCATGGTTGTATTTATTCCCACCCTTATTTACAACAGGCATTTTTTATAAGGCTCGGAAGTTAGCGGAGCGATTTTTCCAGCTCTCCATGCCTGCTGGAACATCTGTACGCGCACACGCTTTTCCTGTCTAAAGATAGTTTGAGCTAGTGTGCCCAAAATACAGCTTCAGGCTTCGGTTTGTTGTTGTCTTAGTAAGCATAAAAGTATGTTCTAACATTATGTCACTCCAGTTATGTGCTTCAGCAGCTGCACTCTTGTCTGTGTCCAGTTTGTCGGGAATGGCCGTGCTTCCTGGGATTTGTTTTTCCATAGCCCGAGTCCTGGGTTGCTTAGGTTGAGCAAGCCCGTGCGTTGCACTCTTTCTGTGAGGATGGCCATTCTTGCCCAGTAGGATAATTCCAGCAGGGATTTCTGCAGGAATGACATGACCTCCTTTGGCTGACCTCAGGCTCTGCCAGCGATACCATTTGAACAGCATCCCTTCCCACCCCACCGCTTCCCCTCCGCATTCCTGTCCCTGCAGGCCTTGCTGTGGTTGTGCAGAAAAAATTCCACCCCCCCTATTCCTGCAGTGCCATCTCCATGTCAGATATTCCTGGGTTTCCTCCCCAAATTTAGTAATTTGACCTCTCCCCCTCCCTCCATCCAACAGAGATGCAGTGCATTAAGCCCTTCTGCGGATACGTATGTTCCTGCATTGAAAAAATGGAATTTACTTACTGAGGACCTTTCCTTATTTTTTTTCTTTTTTTTTCTCTATTTATTTCTATTTATGACCATGAGCCAGCAATGTGCCCTTGTGGCCAAGAAGGCCAATGGCATCCTGGGGTGCATCAAGAAGAGTGTGGCCAGCAGGTCGAGGGAGGTCATCCTCCCCCTCTACTCTGCCTTGGTAAGGCCACACCTCGAGTACTGTGTCCAGTTCTGGGCTCCCCATTTCAAGAAGGACAGGGAACTGCTGGAGAGGGTACAGCAAAGGGCTACAAAGATGATTAGGGGACTAGAACATCTCTCTTATGAAGAAAGGCTGAGGGACTTGTGCCTTTTCAGTCTGGAAAAAAGACGACTGAGGGGTGACCTTATCAATGCTTATAAATACTTAAAGGATGGGTGTCAGGAGGATGGGGCCAGTCTTTTTTCAGTGGTGCCCAGTGACAGGACAAGAGGTAATGGGCACAAACTTGACCATAGGAAGTCCCATCTCAACATGAGGAGGAACTTGTTTACTCTGAGGATGCCAGAGCACTGGAGCAGGCTGCCCAGAGAGGTGGTGGAGTCTCCGTCTCTGGAGACATTCAAAACCCGCCTGGACGCGTTCCTGTGCAATCTGCTGTAGGTGACCCTGTTCTGGCAGGGGGGTTGGACTAGATGATCTCCAGAGGTCCCTTCCAACCCTACTATTCTTTGATTCTGTAATGCATTGCAGCCTGTGCTGTGTGGTCATGAGCCTTAATCTTGCCTTTCCATCATGCGTTCCCAGGTAGGAAGCAGGGAAGGGGGCTTTGTGCTGCCTGGGGACCCAGGGAAAGGAAGCTCTGCTAAATGGCAAGTTGTGCTCCAGTCGCATTTCTGGGTCATCTGGTGTTTGGAAAGCTGAAACATGCTCAGATGTTTCAGGGCAGGCTGGTGACAAAGGTGAAGAGGAGTGCAGAAGTGACTGAGATCAGCAAATGTTAGATGTTCAGGCATTTGTAAATGGATATCACAGTCCATATTATTTGCATGGAAATATTCAGTTTTGCTGAAAAATAAAAAAATATACTAGGTGCTTTTGTACATAAAGCAAAAAAAGTGACATGATCATGCACGGTTGTAAAAGCTTTTATACTGCGGTAAGTTTGGAAACGTTAAGTGGCAAAGTGGATGAGTTATGTGGGTCATCTCAAGTGAGTGCCTATAAAAAAGAGCTTTGCAGCTCATTATCGGGTATTCTCTGTCTAAGGCTTGTTTTATGGAAAGGGAACTTTTGAAACTTTGAAGGTTCTGATTTTTATTGGTGATATTCTTCATCTGTCCTTGGAGCGGCAAAGGCGGGCTCTCCTCGCTGCAGGAAGCCAGGTGGAGGCGTCAGAGCTTCCTTAGCGGAGCAGGCGGGTGTCCCCTCACCGCTGCCGGTCAGTTAGAGCCAGGAGAAGGAGGCAAGAAACCATACAGCTGGCATCCTGGTTACAACTCTTAGCGGCTGCCAAAATTAGTTTAAAATAGCTTTTACTCAGAGAGCGATATTACAGATTTGTATTTGAGCTATTTGGACTTCACAAGGGTTGGAAACCAAGATGCCAAACAGTGCAGCTTGCTGGTTTTTTGATGCAGGCTTTCAGATCGTGAAGTTTTTGTCACATAAATTTCTATTTCAAGCTCTGGGCCGCAAGGCGTTCGGTGTAAAGCATGCTGTTGTTCCAGGACTGCATGTTTGCCCTTCTTTGGCATTTGGGTTATCCTCATTTCTGTTCCAGTGATGCCCAGAGGCCGAGTAGGTCAGGGCCCCCCTGCGCTACGTGCTGGGTGAATGCAGGGTGACAGCCCCTGGCCAGAGCTTACTAGCAGTGGATAAAGCAGGGATAATTCAGGTGAGACAGCCAAATGTGCACTGTAAATATATACATTACAGTCAGGACATCAGTAGTGCCTTCTTCACCAGAGTCAGCAGATAGGAATGTACAGCTCATTGTGTCAGTGACTATCAGTATATATTGCAGAGCCTTATAAGCCCTCTCCTTCTGTTTAGTCTCTGACAACACCGATTGCAGCAGGACCGGTGTGAAAACAAACTGTTAGAAACAGAAATACCAATTAGAGAGACGTGCTTTCTCCTTCCCAATCGGGAATCCTACTGCCCTCTCCTTCCCTGTGCTTTGTGCGCAGCATCCCTGGGTGACGGATGGGGAATGGTGTCCCTGGATTCAGTGGAGAGGTTGAGCTATAACAGTGAAATGCTGGAATTTTTCTCCGTGTTTATAATATGCTGTAGTCTGAGGCATGTGCGGGTTGGAAAAGAAAATAGGGACGCTGAAAGAAAATGCAAGAAAACAATTGAAAATTCTCGGATATGTTTCAAAGCCAGGCGGGTGCTATTTGGACGCTGTATACGAGGGTGCAAGGTGGTTTCTATGGGACATAGTCTCAGCCGTCAGCGTGATTCAGTTGAGCCTTTGCCACATAGGACCATTTTGCCGTCTTTGGGAACTAGGGCAGGTAAAGCCCTTATCCCCCACCTCCCCTCCCCAGGCAGCCCGTGTGCTGTGCGCAGCACCAGTGTGGGTTCGAGCTGAAGGAAAGCTTCATTATGTTTGACAGTGCCTTTTTAGCTGAAGTACTGCCACGATTGGCATGACAGCAGTGAATCCCAAAATTGGTTGATTGCCGAGAGAGACTTTAAAACTGCGAAGACAGACATGAGGAATAAAAAGAATTAAATGCTTAATTAATGGGTTTATACTTCCTGTTTCGTGGAGCATGACTGTTTTTCCTCTCTCCTGTTTTGTTTACTTTAAGATGCCATATGTGCCACTTGAAGCTGTATAGAAATTTGGTAAAGAAACCTGCACATCAGGGTTAAGAGAATTCTGAATTAGGTGATCTACTAGTCGGATATTGGACCTTTTTAATAGGAAAATGTTTTGGGCTACCAACATAAACAGATTAGTTGGGCAATATCCTGTATCCTAATGACAGCACGTGTACAACCATGCAATTACTCTGTCTCTTAAGGGACTAAAATGAACCTGTTGCCTTAGCTTCGACTTCTCGTCCCAGTAGTTCTCTCCTGTTTTCATGGATTCCTGATAACATTTTTCATTAGAATTCTAGTGACGAACGTCAGCATTTCTTTGGTGTCTCCTTCTGTTAGTTCCTTGCTTCCCACATGCTGTTTTATGTGAAGGTCTTTGAGTTGCTTAAAGGAGTAAAATCCTTCATGGTAATGGAGATGCTAACATGTATGACAGTTCTCATCCACCCAAAATGGCAGCAACTGACTTGTAGTTTTTCGTATAAACTGATTTTTCACTCAGAAAAGTTTTCACTTAAAGAAGGTAGCTATTAATTACTTATCTATCCATGTTTCAATATGCCACCGTCTCGTTAAATAGCTCCCTTGTCTATTTCTTTCTGAAACTATAAAGCACTCTTTTCTGCAGAACAAGCTCGATGACATCTTGACACTTCCCTAATGTTTTCAAATCCTAGTGGGTTTGAGTGAATTATTGGATTTATTTGAACTTCAGATTCGGGGCTTGTAAATATGCACAGATGAAAGCTTAAAAGGTTGACAAAAATGAACTTGCAGTTGCAAGTGCTAGATTTGGCATAGTTATCTTTGGCAACATGAGGCTCATCAAGTCCAGGAACTCAGATAATCGTTAATCTGTTGTGATACTAGTAGTGGTCTTGTATGACAGTAGTTAGCAAGTGCTACCTTCACTATGGTTAAATTGGACCCTGAGGAACTGTAAAGGAAAGGGCAAGTCTCACCCACAATGTTTTGGTACTAAGCAAGCCAAGCACTTGGAGAAGATCCTTATCTTCGCTTTGCTGGTCAGCTGGATGTATGAGACCAAGTAGCTGAAGAGGTCTGATGCAAGTGTTAGTCGCTTGATTCTTATCTTCCAAATGTTAGTCCAGAGCCTTAATGCAGAATGGCCCTGCTCTCACGGACCGGTTCTCTTTCCGAACAGCAGTGCTGCCAGCCACCAGAGACCTGGAAAGATGAGTCCACCCAAGCAGTGCAGTTTTCACTTACGGCATTGCTAAGAATTATTTCAAGAGCTGATTTCTGCTATTTTGGTGGTCCAAGGATTTGGGAGATCTATGAAACCCTCAACCATGGCTTTATTTTAATGAAAGGATTTGTGTAGTGACAGTAGAGCTGTGTCCATATAACTATTAAGCAAAGAGAGCAAGTAGGTGGCACCTCTTTTACTACTACTTCTGCCACTTGCTGAGTTTAATGCCTTAGTTTAAGTGCTTCTACCATACCACCATCTCCTGATGAGCACAGATGTTTGTTATCTGGCTCTGTGCAGGGGATGATGGGATCAAAAGGTGTTTAGTTTATAAGTTTCACTTACTCCTCTTGTTTTCTATTAATAACTTCGTGTTTTAGTCCAATAAATACATTTTGCCATGCATCTGTCTATTTGCGGAGCTAATTCTGTTGTGGTAGGTATCTATTTCAGGAGCAGCCTAGACAAAGCACAGCATATTCGAGTGCTAGCCTCCATTATTGTCTGTAGTGGGTTATATCGCTGGTATTAGTGTAATGTAAGAGTTCAAAAAGGAAAGATGTTATTTGCAGCGTCAACTCATTTGAAGTATTCTGTACGGATTTTTCCAAAAGAATAAGCAGACCAAGCACAGTGGGCCCTGTGCCAGGGTATGTAATAGCCTTGCACAGCATCAGTTGAAGCTCCAAGTTGGATAAAAGGCAGCTTTTTATGGGTTTGTTGAGTGTTCCTTTAAAAAAAAAAAAAAAGGTTTGTGTACAGAAGTAGCAAATTAATTCAGTTCTATCAGAAAGTAGGTCAGTGACTGACCTCCCCATAGCATGAGGCAGCAGTTTCTAGCAGAAGTGACAGCTCAGCAGCATGAGCCCTCCGTGTCTCCAGGAAACTTGTTTTGACGAACGTAAACACATTATATCCTGTATTCCTCTTACTTATTTATTTTTTTGCTTCTGCATTAGAAACCACAGACTGTCACTCTCCGACCCCTTTCTTCACCCTTTCTGGTCCCCAAAGGGAAATGCCTTGTAACGTAGCTAATAATTTTTGCAAGGCTGCGTAATGAATAAGGCGTTCCAGCAGGGCTGGTTTTCTTTTGACAGCCGAAGTTGAGCACTGTAAACCAGACTTGACTAAAATCCAAACCAAAGTCTTTCCAATGGTGAGGGACGTCATTGGGAAGACAGGAACTGGATTAATTTAGGATCCTTGTGTCCTGATCTTGCTTTGCTTTGTGCCGAATTAATTTTTTGCATATACCCATGTGCCTCTTCAACGTTTGTATTGCCAATGTTGGCATCCGTGTTGCTGAACAGACAGCGCTTTGAACACATCCTCACTGCGGCCCAGCAACTCCTGAAACTGTGATGCTTTTGTAATTTTGGGGGAATTACCAAAGAGTTGATCAAGGGGTTCAACTTGAACACTCCGTAAAGAAAAATTGCCTCAGAGGACGTGGGGAGTGTGCTCATCTTTTCATTGAGTTGTCTTAATCAGCAGGTATAAAAGATGGACCGTACACTCGTAGTTAACTAATTTGACTGGTACCTTTCCTGCAGTGATTTCTCCTGTGGAAATCACTGTGGATCAAAAGGTCAAGCAAGGTTCCCAGCTGCAGTCCTGTAGGTGAGACCAATCTCTGAAAAACTCTTGAGTTGGTTCTTTCTCCTGACTTGTAACCAGGTTGCACGCACAAGGTAACACCACGTGGAGTAGATAGGAGGATTTCAGAATGTACTAACCAACACGGTCTGATTTAAACGTTTTTGTTAAAGATCTCAAAACTTGACGTGATTTTCTTTGTTACCTAGTTACCTTTCTGGCCCGAGGTGGCTCAAAAACATTCAGAGAATCCTATGGTCATTTACACAAATACTGTACAGAGTGATTTTTGCCATTTGATAGATAAACCTCTATAGCCCTTCAGCTGCACATTGCCATTTCACTGAATTTTTAAGTTCATTTGTTTGGAAGCATTGCACTACAGTAAAAGTTGGATCACATTGTCTCAGCCAGAAGCAGAGGTTTGATTTGGGAGGATGGGAATATATTTGTTAGAAACAAAATGCTTCTAGCTTTGGTAAAGGTTTGATCTGAGTAGATGCAAGTCAACCAAGAAATCAGATGGATTTATTTAACAAAACTTGTTATGAGAAGTTGGGGAAGAAGAAAGTCCTACTTCAATGAATTACATGCTTCTGTGCTAATGCTATAGGTAATGCTGGCATTGATCGTTACGCACCATACAATAGATGTAATGCTAAGAAAGTAATGAAAAACGTATTAGTGTACACAGTTAGAAAAAAGGTAAAGCAAAGGAGAGGGATGCCCATGTGCATATGTGTGAGTGCGCTTGTGTGCGGGGGGCAAACAGTTCCCAATCTGCTTCCTGGGGGCTCCTTGCACTTCCTTTTTGATGGAGCAGCCAAGGGGGAACACGGATGCTGGCTTTCAAGTGATTAAACTCTTCATAGGGCCAGCAAGTTTATTCTGCTTGAAAGGGCTGGAAGCGCAACATGTGCTCCAGAGGCACACGGACAAAGATCTGATGCTTTTTCCCACGGTTTCATGCTCACAGAGATATCACTTCCCATTTCTCCCTCTCCTGCACCAGGGAGGGAGTCAGGAAGGGAACAGATTCTTTAGGGGCTGTGCTTTGCTGAGCAAAGCTTGCTGTGCAAAGCTGGTGCAGATTGAGATCCTTTCAGGTCAAAGGGATTGGAGCATCTCAGTCCCTTCTTCAGGTTTAAGAACTGGAACCATTTTTTAAGAGCCCCTTCCTCCCTTCCCCCAAGTGGAAAGCTGCAAGGTTTCCCCCACCTCCAAATGTGCACAGGAGGCCCTCCCAGACTGTCCAGAAAAGCTCCTTCCCTGTTTGCTGGTGCGTGGCAGACCTCAGTGTAACAGATGTGACACGGTGACCTTTGCAGCGACGTGAAGATGGGCGTAGAGCAGAGACAGGAAAATTGCCACGGTGTCATTAGTCACTGGTGCCATTTGCCTTGGGAGAGGAGAGGTTCTCTTAAACCCCAGCAGTTCTGAAGTGCTTGGGTTAGCGACCTGTCCTCGCTGGTTGGAAGTGTGGTGCCCAGGGAATAAGAAAGCTGCAACCCCCCTTTTTTTTTTTAATTTCTAGCCAGGGGAGTTTGTTTCACACAGTCTGCACCCCATGCAGGCAGTGACTTACTCAGTGTATATATTCATAGAATCATAGAATGGTTTGGGTTGAAGGGACCTTAAAGATCATCTAGTTCCAACCCCTCTGCCTTGAGCAGGGACATCTCCCCCTAGACCAGGTTGCTCAAAGCCCCCTTCGAAAGATGTATTTACCTTTTCAGTTGCATGTGTACATCATCAAGAGCGCAGGACAGCTTTCTATCCCAAAGTAAGAACTCAGGGAGCTGAAGTTCCATGTGTTTCCTTCTATACAAAGAAGTAAAAACGCACAGAAGTGATTATATTTGGGCAGTTGGCATAACTTACAGTAAAACTTAAGATTTTATTAGTTTTCCTCCAAGGTGGAGGAACATTAGTGTTACCTTCCGGGTAGTTACACAGCTGAAGTTTTTGACTTAATAGTTCAATCATCTTTATTTCAACCTCATTGACTCTTGGACTGGATCCAGTGAAATAATGCATTTCATGTGATGCACTGAAAATGTTTATAAATTTTTGTTACTTTGGGGGAGGGTGGTAGGAGTTGCCACTCTAGCGCTTTTCTAAACGTACAGCAATCTAAGCTAATTAAGCATGGATGATATCATTCCAGTCAGCAGCACAAGATAATGTCCATCCTGATGGTAATGACATAAATGTCCTTTGCTTCCTTTAGATCTATCAGAGAGTAGTATATGGCATTTGTCAGAGTAACATCTCAGATGATGAAGAAATTCTGTACAGGGTGTGTGAGGTGTGAGCAAGTGAAGAGTCCCTATGAGATTTCACACCACCCGCCCTTAATGTTTTGCAGGAGCTTTTTTTGGGTTGTTGTTAAGTGTTTTGAGTTTTGTAGAGAAATTACGTGGATCACTCTTGCACCAGTGCAGGCATGGGGCAGGTGAATCCGTTCTACAAATGTACAATGTTGCCTCTTTTCAGGACTTAGGAACCACCGGATGCATCTCTTCTTTGTACAAGTGTTGGGGGGGGGGAATAAAAATTAATGCCTTGTATTGCCAAGTTAATTTCCTGAATGAATTTCCTCTGCATTCTTGCACGGTGTGTGCTCTGAGAGGTGGTGGAGCTTAGGAAGAGGTATTGGAGCACTGAAAGTCCAGGTCACTGGTGCACAACATAAAGCGGAGGCTTTGTGCTCCTCGTGAAGCCCATTTGGCAGGTGCTGAGAGTGCTCATTTTGCAGTACTGTGCTTTGCTGCCCTGGACTATCGCTAGCATTTTGTTTTCTGCCTGGGGTCAGGCCACCCTGACTGCCTTTCTCTCCTGCGTTGGCAGTCTTCCTGTCCTGACCATCAGCAATGCTGGAGGTAAAACCAACTGACCGCTTGGTTTGGTTGCTGGATGCCAGTCCCTAACTTGAATGGGTGTCTCTGCAGAAGTGCGGAGGAATTTAAACCTCAGAAGACAAGAAAAACCAAGATAACTTGAAGTTGTTGACACCTTAACCAAATGGATGCCTTGGTATCTCCTGCTGAGTAGGTTCTGTCCATCCTTGGCATCATGGCATCATCTCCATCATGGCAGGGGGCTTGGAACTAGATGATCTTTAAGGTCCCTTCCAACTCTAACCATTCTACGATTCCGTGATCCTTGGCCATGTTTCTTTACCTTGATTTAGGCTAGCGTGGGGCTAACTTTTTAAGTTAGCGTTGCCACTGAAACACTGTTCATTTTAGCTGAGACCACCTTTGTGTCCATTACTGATTCCAGGATGTAAACTAGACAGATTATTTATCCTGCCCTGGGGAAGAAGAGGAGGAGTTAAAATTTGAGAGCTGCTACTCATGGGCACGAGTGCTGACTAACACTTAGTATCTTGAGTACACGGAAATCAATTTCGACCTTGTCTGATGAATGACGCCGCTTTTTTTTCCATATAGAGCTATACAGAAGAATCGAGAAATAAATGCGTTTGCTTAAGATAACATTGTGTGACAACTGAGAACAATTAAAACTCTTACTTGCAGCTATATTTTTTTTCCTTCCTTTCTACGGTAGGAGGGTGGCGTCTGCAGCTCTGAGTAGTTGATACAGGGTATTTGTCACTGGTCTGATCTTACCTAGAACAAGTATCATGCAAGGTTCTTTATTTTACAGCCTTTTCTCCTAGTTTTGCACAACACACAGATCTTGGTAGATGGGAAAGGATATTTTTTTTTTCTTACTAGACTCTTTTTGGCAATAAACACAAGCCTAACTGTAAGAGAAAAAACTTTCACAACTGAGCTTGTTTTGTGAAGACCAAACATTTGTGAAGCTTACAAACTCTCAAACTTTGCATAATATGCCCATCCCTGGTCTCAAACATGAGGTGGCAGAAGAGGGAAGTGTTACTTTTTTTAACCAACAACTTATGACTGTGTCAACACATGACAATTTGTCAAAGCTTGCTGTAGCGGTGCTGTAAATTAATTTTTAGCATCAGTTGTGAGTGGTAAACACTTTGTGCGGTGTGAACAGCTCTTAGTACAGTGTGAGTTGTCAGCAGCTTGTGAGCTACCCTAAAAGAAAAAAAAAAAAAAGGAGGGAAGGATAAAAGCTCATTTACTAGTACAAAATGGATCTGAGTCTGCAAAAATTGGACATGTGGTGGTGTTTCTTTTCTCCTCCATACCAGTCAACTCAACCTTGAAAATTTGGGTTTTCCATTAATAATAATGACCTGCAAGGTTGGGAAATCGCAACTCTTGTGCACGAAGTAGTGCCTGATAGCAAACGGATTTCTCAGGCTCGTGGCTAGATGAAGTAGAGCCCTGTCTTTACTCTTGGGTTTTGCCTTTGCTTGTTTGCTTTAAAAGCAGAACATGTCCCGCAAATGCGAGCAGGCTCCTTTGTTGAGAAGTCTCGCATAAACAACATAAAATGCCTGGAAAAAAAAATAAGATGGCAGCCCAAAGATGGGGGCTGAGTGCTCTCTCTTCGTCGCCTGTCCCCTTGCTGTTTCTCCATGCCTGTCCCAGCTGCTGTGGTGGAGCTGGCAGTGATGGTTCATACAACAGGAGTTGACGTGATAGAAGAAAATTATTTGGTACGAAAAGCCGGAGAATATGTATTGTAGAAAACAACTTTTCAGATACAAACCTATTTTAACCTGTCACTTTAGCAGAACAAGCAGTAATAACCTCCCAACCTAACAATGATTGTTAAGTTGAACATTAATTCGCTCAGTCGTTGAATTGCTAACGTGTCTACAACTTAGAAGTGAACACCCACTCAAGGGAGAAAGAAAAGAAGTTGGTGCCTGGAATTCCTGGCCTTGCTAAAATCACCTACATTTTTTGGCGCTAACGCCGGTATTTCGTCTCGCGTTTCCTGCAAGTGTTTTAAGTAGAACTAGATGAGAAAAACAGCTGTGTGCGTTTGTTCGCTGCTTTGATATGCTCGGCATGGGGCTTTTTTCTCAAGCGCAGTCGCTCTCGGCTTCAGCACACTGGGTAGGCTTTGACTATGCCTTGGAGCTTGTTCCTGCAAACGGGCAGCTCACGTGAAATGAGAACTTTATCAAGTCTTAATAAAGCTAGTTCTTTAACCTGGTTATGGTTTTAAAAAGAAAGATGACTTTATTTGCGTATTTGCTCACAAAGAATTTTGGTTTTATTTCCTTTCCTAGATATAACTGTAGGTGCTGCTTATATGAAAGTGCTGAGCCACACCATCCAGTAAGCTGTCTAGAGCAGCAGTTGGCTTGCTTGGAAATCGCTTCCAGGACTGTGTTGTAAGTAAGTATTTTTGCAAAAGCCACATTAAATGGTTTCTTTGATTTTGGGGCATTTTTTAGATGTTTTTATTGTTCCTTATAATTTCGTAGTTTTAACATCTAGTAGACAGCATGTAGGAACACGAGCACTCCCATGTGTGAAGCGTAGAGCTGAAGCCCTTTGAAAGCTCTTTGCTGACTTGCTCTAAAACTCCCCGGCACAATACCTGAACACTTCTGAGAATAGGCAGCTACATATAAGCCTAGAAAGAAATTTGGAAAAATACATATTGATCTATTTTGTCGTTCACCCTGTGGCATACATTTTTTTGAGTGATCATCCCTGTCTTCATTTTTGCACTTCAGCATTTTACCTGTGCTGGTATAGCCCTGCTAGGGTAAATGCTTTGTGGAGATTTTCATGAACTGTGATCTCCTAATTCAATTTGAAATAGTCCACGAATAGCTGCTCTAACTGATCCGAAAAGAGCACTGGTTTGTCTCTTCAGACATGCTGTGAGTATGGCGAAGGAGCATCAGTAGTCTGAGAATGGTGGTGAATTTGGTCAGCTGCATCTGTCTCCGTGATGAGTGCGTGTCGATGAAAAAGACCCCATTTCAGGTTACAAGCCAATTGCATTGCGTATGGCACTGAGAACATGTTTGCGCTTAAAATGAATAACATCATCCTAGCAAACTTCAAGACATACACCAAGAAAACCTCATCGTGCCATTTATGCAGTTCCTTTTGAAAGCATAATCCATTTGGGGACGTTTGTGACCTGAAATTTTATAACTTTTATTTCTTTTTATATTGCCTTCACTTGTCTGCTGCTGCTGATACAGGTTTTGAGAAGTACGGTACGAGAAGTATTTATGACTTAAGTGCATTTCTCTTGAAATGGCCTCTGATAATACAGTGGCTTCAGAGAGCAAGGGTGGGAGAGTTAGCGACTTAGGGCTCAAATCACTTAGTTAAGCATATTATACAGGCTGCTCACACTCCTCAGCACTTTGCAAAATGTTCCCTATAGGTTACATTTGCTGTACATAAACTAGTTTTAAAATATATGTATATAGAACCACACATATATATATACACTAATCCCATCACCGAGTCCTTCAAACCCAGTGGTAAAGCCGTTGAGTCAGTCTTTCAGAATAGATTTCTTGTTTGTGGATCTTTTGTTCTGTGAGGTCAACTGACACACCTGGGTCACTCTCCAGGTGAGGTTGTGCTGGACAAAAATCCTTGCTCTGTCAGCAGTTACCTGCCAGGTGCACTGATTACCATTTTATCCTTAGCTCTCTGCCTGCCGGACCTGTGGGGTGCTCAGCCCGATTCTGCATGGGTGGATGTGAATGAGATGAAAAAAGGACCTGGTTGCTGTCAGTGATGGGACACCTCAGATATGGCAAATGGGCAGAGAACGAGTGAGGGAATTGCTTGGAGGAAATTAGGACTTAGAAAAGTCTAAGTTCTAAGAAAGTTTTCTAATCAGAAATTTAGAACAAGACAATACGTTTGTTTTCAGCATCCTGCCTGTAGATGGCCTGTCTGCTACTGGAACATGTCCTGACCCAAGCCATTGTTGCTTTCATAGAATCATAGAATCATTTAGGTTGGAAAAGACCTTTAAAATCATCGAGTCCAACTGTTAACCTAACACTGCCAAGTCCACCACTAAGCCATGTCCCTAAATGCCACATCTACACATCTTTTAAATACCTCCAGAGATGGTGACTCAGCTGGTTCTCTGGGCATCCTGTTCCAATGCTTGACAACCCTTTCAGTGAAGAAATTGTTCCTAATATCCACTCTAAACCTCCCCTGGCGCAACTTGAGGCCACTTCCTCTCATCCTATTGCATTTACCTGGGAGAAGAGACCGACCCCCACCTCGCTACAACCTTCTTTCAGGTAGTTGTAGAGAGCGAGGAGGTCTCCCCTCAGCCTCCTTTTCTCCAGGCTAAACAACCCCAGCTCCCTCAGCTGCTCCTCATGAGACTTGTTCTCCAGACCCCTCACCAGCTTCATTGCCCTTCTCTGGACCCGCTCCAGCACCTCAATGTCTTTCTTGTAGTGAGGGCCCCAAAACTGGACACAGTACTCGAGGTGGGGCCTGACCAGTGCCGACTACAGGGGGAGAATCATGTCCACATGCTGGCCATACTCGCAGCACAGGAGGCAGGAGCCTGGCTCCTCCAGGGGTGACGAGCCCTTCTGGTCCGTTCTTACAGGGCCCTGAAGCACGTGCCAGCAGGAAGCCCTGCTGCCACCCAGCCCCAGGCTGGCACAGCCATACAGTTGCCCATAAGCCTCGAGGCTGTTTCAAGAGGAACTTTTTGCTCTATTGCTGTTAGTGCTGGATTTTCATCCAGTTTGTGTCATGGTGTTTGAATCACTGTGGCACCAGGTGCCACAGTGGGAGGTGCAGCCGTGCATTTATTTAATTTACCCTGAGGTTGTTGCTGCTCATTTGGTAGAGCAGGTCCAGACCTGGTGTCGCAGGGCACACACTGCTGAGATAATCTCAGTTATACTAGTTCCTTGAAGGATTCACTATTCCAGCACAGCTTTCTGCCTCATGTCCTTCCAATTTAACTGTATTAGTCTGTTTAATGGTGCCAGAAAGCCACATATTGGCTCTCCCTGAAGCCTCAAACAGTAGATGCATGCTTTTAAATAGTTAAATAAATGTTAATTATGATTCACAAATAGTTTTTCCCCAACTATTAAGTAATATCAAACACTGAATTTTTCAATCAGTAATTGTTTTTCCAGCTGCTGAGTGAGACTAAGTATTCAGTATTTTTAGAGGGTTATTTTTGCAGCTGCTAGGCTGCTTTAAGCGTAAAAGTCTGATATTATTTTGTAGGACTTGACAGCCTTGGATGCACAGTGGGCACAAGTTACTGAAAGCCTCTGGTGGAAGAGGAATGGCAACAATCTTCTGATGCACCTTGGTTAGCTGTGGATAGTTTGGGCTGCATCCAGATAAGCTGAAAATAGCATATTGGGCACTCTTGAAAGTTTGTGGTTTTGCAGCATTTTCCCACAGAAGTCTGAGGTCTTTTTCTTTCTCACTGTGTTAGTTATTACACAGGTGGAAATTAGCTATTTTTTTTCCTCTCAAGATCTTGAGACTTTCTGTAAGGGATTCAGCCAGTGTGAATTATTTAATGAAATAACGGTTTGACTTGTTGCGCCTCCTTGCAAATAGAATAATACCACAGAGTTTTGTCTTAGAAATACATATTATGCGCCTTTCACTGGAAGATCTTAAAGACATTTTCAAATATCAATTAAACCACAGATCATGATGATAATGGAAGAGACACTGTTCTCACCCACCACGAAGACTACCCTGGCTGTGAGCACATTGCTCACATTTGCTCAGTGATTCATTAGCCAAACCAGTAAAACATTCTAGGCAGTCTGATGCGGTGGCTTACTGGTAGCTGTTGTTCAGCCGATTGCTCATTTTGACGTGATGCATAGCAGCATTGGAGCATTTACTTTGGAACTTACCTTTTTTGTGCATCTCCTTTCTCTGGTTTTCCCACCAGATCTGCTCTGCTGCCTCACAGCACTGCTGTTTGCATAAGCAGTTGCTGTAATTCTTTGAAGCTGTGAATAAGACATCTCTTCCTAAATATCACTGATGTGTTTTGATGAAGCCACAGTTGTGAGCGCAGGGTGCAGAAACAAAGGACACCGAGAGCAAGAGAAAGGCTGATGGTAGGGGAGAAGACTAAATAATGAAGGTTAAATACTGTTTAATGTTCAGTTGTGTTGTTTTTTTAAGCCAAAACAAAAAAGAAGCGGAATAAAAAGCTTCCACAAAGCAGAAGTGTGAGTGAAATGAAACATAGTGGCTAGACAAATGAAAAAAAAACAAAACACATTCATTAAAAAACCCACCAAACTTAAATTTCAAGGCCCCGGTAGAAGAGGTGATCTGTCAGCCACCCGTCTTGGACTGGGCACCCAACTGGAACTCATGGTCTGGGTTCAGTTCCCTGCCTCAGTCACAGGTTTCCTGTGCGTTCTCAGGCAACCTCCTTCATCTGCCCCATGACTGACTTCCTCATTTGTGCAGTGGAGATCATCGTCCTCTGGTCCTTCATGAGGGTGAAGCCTATTGATGTTGCTGAAAGACGTGGAAGTTGCGATGGGGAGAGCCACCCTGGGGACTAGAGCAAGCGGAATGCGCTTACTTGCAGGGGATAATCACCCATGCTGATTGCATTTCAGTGTTCAAGAGTAGAAGAAATGATTTCCAGATCTAGAAAGGGTTGGTTTTTTTCTTTCTGAGTCTTTCAGGCCTATTTCTCGTGGAGTTTGGCTGCCCCGGTGCAGCAGCAGGCATTTGGAGTATGCCCTGTCTCTCACCTTTCCCCTCTCAATCTGTCAACTTATGGCTTTGAGTCATTCCTGTCTACTCGACATGCGCGACCCACACAAACCCAACGGGATCAGAAACGCAGCTTCTGTCATCTCCTGAGTTACATGGAGTTCTCTTGACATTTAAATACAATTGTGTGTAAGAAAGAAACCGAAGAATGCTTGAGCCTGGTCAGAGGGTTATCAAAGGTGACCCTAGCAGTTGAGGAAGGTGGTACGAGGGAGCAGGCCATCACCTTTCCGGCCTCCTGGCAAGGTGTGTGCTGGCATAGCATTGCTGCACCTGCTGAGGGTGTCCAGTTAGCCCATTACCATTGTTAGCCTTCAGCCCCTCTACTCCTCCATTCAGCCTCTGATAGGCAAATACTCATTTAAGAGATTTTTATATGAATCTCACCCAGTGCCGATGCTAATTCTGACTAAGGAATCAGAAATGACAAGTCACATGCCTTTTGATGTGTCCTTTTATCTCCTGTGGGTTGGCAGTTAAACTTTTCTCACCCCTTACAGTAATGATTTTTTTCGGGGAAGAGGGTGTGGAGCGTGGAGCCCCATATACTCTTTTTCTTCTCCAAACATTAGTAATGCTCTTCTCTGGCCACTGATGAGATCTTGAAAGTACAGACAGGTTCATATTCAGACCAGAGACACATTTTGTTTTCTGTTTGATTCTGCTACAACAGCTCTTGCTGTTTCCTGTCCTCCCACCTTCTTCACTGCCTTCCCTTTTTTTGGTCTTACTTTCGCAAACCTTCCTTTGACCTAACCCTCAACTTTCTCGAAGCTGCCAAGGTTAATTAGAGATCCTCCTCTTTGGGACCCGCGTACTCCTCCCATCCCTGACATAATTCAGTCCTCTTCCTCCTCCTCCCATGGCCACACAGACATTTCCACAGCCTTACCTTGAGATCTGTACTCACCTGGGCCTCTTTCTGCCACTTCCTTAACCTGGCCTTTCCATGAGAAGTTTCTTCTACATCATGACTCATGTCAGTACTCGTACAGAAGGGGCATAAGTATACTCTTCCTTCCCAGGTCCTCCCTCCTCTGCTTGTTCCAGGCAGCCAGCCTTTGTCTTGGGCGGGTTGGCTTTTCTTCAGTAACTCGCTCATCAAGTTAATTCCCTGTTTATTTTTCCCCACTGTTTCGCTGTGCCCAGTTTTCCCTCTCTCCTCATTCATGAGATGGTTTGGTCTGGTTCTGGTTTCTCATTTGGACCCTGGTTGACGGCAGCACACAGCAGCCTGAATTCTGAGCCCAGGTGCTGAATGAGGGTCACACCAGAGGTCCGCCGGCCCTGCCTCTGACCGTGGCCAGGAGTGAACATCCATGGAGAGTACGTGAGAAGGCAGAAGGCAGGTGTGGTTGTGGCAGGCATTTGAGGGGATGCACCAGAAGGGCTGTGAGTTAGAGCCCTCCATAAGCCTTGGTGGACCCGGGAGCAGCCCCATTGATTTTGTTGAGTTACTGTCATTTTAAATGAATAAAGAGCCCTCTTCTCACTTGGAGAGATGTAGTGCAGCTCCAGGTTGACTGCCGCATCTGATCCAAACCTCTGAGTATGGGAACTTTTAATACAGGGAAACCGATGTCTCGTCCCTTCCGAGGCTGGTTAGTTCAGAGTTCCCTGCCATGGGAAAACACAGATGACTTGAGATGTTGTGCTGCTGACACTGGACGTCCTTTCTCTGCTTGCAATGCTCATCCCTTTTCCCAACTGGAAAAACTGGGAATTCAGTCTGCTTAAAGCTCTAAATGGCTGGTGCCTGAAAATATGGTAACCACTTAGTTGTCCGTTGCTGTTTCAACCCCATGCCCAAGCTACAAGTAACGAGTTACTGAGCTGATTTAGTTTTATACCGAAGAAGTGATTTTCCTCCTGCAAATCAGAATGGCTAGTTAATGCAATGTAATTGACTTTAGCTGTAAGATTCAATATGCTTTTCTAGGATTACGGTTCAATAAAATCTAATTGCACCACGAGCAACTGGAATTGTAGAAACACCCAGGGACTGTTTTCTGCCATTCCCATGGCCAAGCTGCGTCGGATGTCATAGAGATCCTTATGGCTTGGGTGATGCTGCTGCTTGACCTGCTTGTTGGCAGGAGCAGCTTGAGGTGGCACCGTTTGGCACAGGGAGGTAGAGCGAAGCAGCTGAAATGATGGCTAGCCTTCTTCAGTCAGTTTTACATGAGCAACTCTCTCATTTCGGCGTACCTTGCCGGTGTCAGGCTAGGGGAACGGGAAGTAAGCTGTGTCTGGTTTCATTATGATGGTGATGATAATAGGATCCACAAGGTATATGAGATTAAAAGCCCTATAACATTGCAGGCCAAACCGTGTACCGGGAACAAACCCTGAAATCAGTTCAGTGCCTAAACATCCTTTAGTCTTGCCTCACCCAGTGTAGAAATAAATATGGGAAAACAAATATTTATTTAGAATTTCCTCTCACTATTTACTAAGTAGGAAGCTGTGTTAAGCCAATTTCTACTTAGAAACATTCGTTGGCCATCGTGCGTTGGCTTTTGTAACTGTGTCCTATAGTTGTGGAGAGCCTTTTTGCCCAAGTATTCATTAATGAGTTTTTCATCAGCCACTCTGAACAAGTGGGAAAGCATCAGATTTAATTTTTCGCTTGCAGAGCTTCAGGGAAAAGTACAGACGTTTTCAGTGGGAGAAGGACACTGGCACAGGTAATGAGTAATTTGGGATGGTGGCTGAACAGACAGTGTGGCAAGTGTCCTTGTCACATGCTGAGGCACAAAATTTGTTATTCTTTCTTCGTAGAGATACATACCAAACCACAACCCTTGATCCAAATGTGAGCTTATGTCATTAGGAGTGCTTACCTACCACCATGCTTATTTTCTCCGATATTTCTTCTGAGCATTAATTATCCTGCTGTAAGCAGGAGAAGAAAAATATACTCTCAAACCAAACTAGTAGATTTGGCTGGTTCTGGTATACTGACTTCATAAGCAATAAAATACATAACATTGCTTGGTACGGCATGTGCTGTATTAATCATGCTCTATGGAACTGCCTATTTTTCACATAATTTTAAACAAGTGCCAGGACTACAGAGAATAATAAAACAAGATAATCAAGGCAGAACAGGCAGGTTTTGTGGTATGAGTTAAAAACAAAACAAAACAAAACCCTCCAAAAGCCATGAGAATTGGAAAGAGAGGCTCTTTCACATGGCAAAGTTAAGCTGTAATTATTGGGTGCAGACAACATTTTTTTTACGAGCGGTGAGTGTGGATCGTGCCAGACTTCCCTGAAGCTGGCATAGCCACAGTTAAAGAGCAGAGAAGGGAGCTTACTAAGAAAGTCATTCTTTTTTCTAGTTATCTAGTTGGCTTTGATTCTGGCCTAATGCACGCTGGTTCTTACTGGTGCTTTGGGTGATAGTTAGCTGGGATGGTGACAATACTGGTCTTAAACTTTAGTTTTCAGGTGGCATGAAACTGAAGAAGAAATTCATTTAGTGCCTAAGTTTTGTGTTTGAGTTGAGCTGTTAGAGAGAACTAGACAGACATTTAAAATGCAATCTTTGCTGTTTTATTTAACTTTCTTTATGAGGTGATGAGCCCTGTTTTGCTTTCTTTCCCGTGCCTTTATTTTTTTCATTGTGACATTCAAGTGTTGGTGCAAAATTAACTACAAAGCAAATAGAAGTGGCACTTCAAATTTTGCCCACTTAGCTTTCATCAAAACACTAGTGTGGGTTTGTGCACGACCTGCTGGTATGCAGCACCAGACGGCAAATGGTTTGTTAGTCTTGGCAATGCTCTACTGAAGCCAAATATGATTCTTTTGCTTGCAGGCTTGAGAGTGCAAAGTGCTTTTAATTCCCATTCAATTTTTCTCTGCTTCCTCTGTCTTTGTATTGCCACCCTTATACCTTGGAATAATAAGACTTCAAAGAGTTTATAAAAAGTCATGGTCAAAAGCATGTGTTATCCTTGGTCAGGCAGATAAAACCGGTGCTAAGTGCATTCTCTTCTCAAATCTGGCCAAAATAGCGTGTCTTCTCGCATTTTGGGAGTGTGGCTGTCCATTTCTCTCTAAAATAGCTCAAGTAGGTAAAAGTGTTGGTCAGAAAAATATGAGATTCCACAAAAATGGTACAAGGTTGATGATACTCATTGGATTCTGTGCTGAACAGAGCTAAGGCTATATGCTTCTGGACGTTATTTCTAAATCACAGCTGAGATTACATCTTGTTTAGTATTGTCATAGGTTTGTCTGTAAGTGTAGCTCTGCAGTCATTTCTTACTTCAGAAGAGCTGTGTAAATTGCTTGCGTGAAGATTTTTTTGTCATTGAAAAGCAAGACTTTCATTTAAATCCACTTCTGCCCCATTCAAAGGAGACAGTACAATATTTTGCAGATACTTGCAAGTATTAGTTTCATGTCCAGCCATCTACCACAGTTAGGGAAATAAAGTCAAATGTCATCTTCAGCCAGTAAATAATTTTCTTTTCCCTTTTTATGCTTTTTGTTTCATCATTTCTTCTCCTACACAGCTTTGGATTTTGTCTGTCTTCGTGTTTTAAAATATACAGTTGTATTGCCCTCAGTGTTTACACGGGTCCTTCTCCATCTTCTCTAAAGTGTATCGAGGTTCTCCTCCTATCTCCATGCCTTAATTTTTAAGAATTAGTAGCATGCTGTGTAATCCATGAGTTACTGATACAAGCTGAGAGTTGTGCCTCCAGCAGCGCTGCTGATGTCCTCCAGCCGCTGGTGGGTTCTCAGTCTGCGACGCCGGGCTGGAGTTACTGCCAGGCAAAACACAAAAATAGGGCATCACGTCAGCTCCACAGTACTGGCGGTTTCAGTCTACTGAGGCTAATATAGATGTGGACATTTCTCAGCTATCCAGAGACATACTTCTGATAAGACCGTGTATTCACCGCTAAATTTTTTAAATACTGTCCCCTTAATCTATAAATTATTGGTCCATTTAACAGGTGTCTGTGTTCTGTCCCAGCCCTGACACATGGGTGGTACCCAGGGAGCCTGGTGCTCCTGCCCCAGTCATCTCCTCTCCGGTGTCATGCTAATGGAATAGCCTAATCTTCTTTCTGTTAAAGTCTGCACCTGTTTCTCCCTTTAGTTTCTTTTTTTTTTTTCCTAATGATTTTGTGATTCCAGGGCAGATTCCCTGGCAGAAGACCCACAGTACGGCTGTCTAGCATCACCCTTATCCTGCTAGTAGCAACCAACCTGTTTTGTGTCACCTTTTCTTCAGAAAACACCACTAGAGGCAGTTGCAGCCTCACTTGATCTTTCCCTCTTTAGAAGATGTGAAAATAATTACTGAATCGTTTTGGGGAGCTGTGATCTGAGGGATGCAGATGCGTGGGAGTGTTTGTTTATTGGAAGCATCAGGAGGGGAATCACTCTGTTATCTGAGTACCGGTGTCGAAAGGTGGGAAATCAGCATGTTCTGAAGTTTCACTGAACCTTGTTTTTTCTCTTATCTATCTCTTCCTAGAAGGTATTTCATTCTGGAAAAGCACAGAAAGAGGGGAGAAAAGCAGCTCTTAAATTCCCAGGGTTTCCTTTTTGGGAGAGATCATGCAGGGGAAGGAGGGAACTCTTCTAATAATCTTTGCAGCATCTAATTCCAAGAAATGCAATAAAATCAGTGCTTTCACTGAGAGTTGGCAGCATATTTTTTCCGTAGCAAGACCTGTTTTTGGATTCTTTGTAGTACAGTCTGATTCAGACTGTACTGGGTTGACTGAAGAGAGCAAAATCTGTTTTTGACAGATGTTTCCCGTGATCTGGCAAATACAAACATTCCTGCGAGATGACAGGCAGCTTGTTTACAGAGGAAATCTATTTTTTTTCAATAAAAACAACAACAACAACAAAAAACACACAAACACAAAGCAACATTCGGATCAGTCATTCTGATCAAGGCAGTGTCAATTATTAGGCTGTAAAGGGAACTGATGACTCAACTTAGGCACAGCGCTGCGGCGGTCTCCGATTTTCGGTTTCACAACAGATTCTTTTCAGGAATGCTTTTCATTCATACCTGACGTTTAAACGTGTCTCTGGGAGGGTGTATCATTTTGTGATCGGGATGCCAGAGTCGGGCGTCAGCCTGCGCTGAGCGGTTGTGCAGAATTTGGGAGGCATCCCTGTGCCTCGGTGGGATGCCAGGCGCCCGGTGGGAGAGAGACCCATCGCATCGCACGCCCGGACCTTGCCCGCGCACCCCCAGCGTCGTCAGTCACCACGTTAAATTTTATAGGCAAGTTCGCATCAATAAAACTGAAAAGCACTTTGATTCAGAAAGTGAAATGTTTTGATCGGATCCCGTGCTTAGTAATTCCAGCAAGCGCGCTTGTTAAAATGGGTGAGTCAGAAATGGAAATGCAAAGCATTTCTCTGAACGGTGGCCGGAAATTAGCTCCGAAAACTGAAACAAAGCCCAGACCGCAGTTTTATCTATTTACTTAACAATTCTAGATCTGCGAAAATCCCTTTGTCTTCGGGAGACATTTTGATTCCTCTCTCGTAGCACCGGTGCGATCCTTAGGCTGGATGATCAACCATGTCAGGACTGTCTGACGTGTCTTAATTTTTTGGGTTAAAAAAATGAGTTCCCTGTAAATGGCTTCATTGCCTGTGGTGCCGCCTGATTCTGTCACGGAGTGTGGCAGAAGTTGGTGGAAGTGTTAGGCAGGACGGGATGTTGCCGTATTTGAGGTCGTGTAATACTGAGGAAGAAACCAGGGGAATTGAGTGGAGACACTGAGCTGCTTATTACCCAATGCATAGGTTATATATACGGCACACGGGGCTATCTGACTGCTCTGGCACCAAACGCTCATTGGTTTGGGGCTGGCTGCTCCCCAGCTTAGCATGGAGAGACCACAGTAGTGACAGCCCCTTGGTTTGTAAGGACATAGCCCTCTGTCCGTGGAGAGAGAGCAGAGGGGGGTCGTGAGTGTTTTGATGTTAGTAGAGGTGGTCTTGCTGCAAAAACGTAAAAATGGGCATATTGGGTGATAGATAGCAGCGTTCTGGTCCTCATCCTGCACCCAAGATGTTGCGACTTTCTTCTCTACTGTCATCTGGGTAGCTGCTGCTCATCCTCAAGAGTGAGTGTGCATGCTTTGGAGTCATTGCACGACCTTGGACAACGTTGGGACTGCTTTCCTGGCAGCTGTTGTGTAGTCTGAGGCCCGGAAATGTAAATCACAGTGGAGGAGGACAAAGTAACGTATATGTTTAAGGGACTTGCAATTCCCATGGCAAGGCTGGTGAAGTAGTGCTCGTTTCAAACCAAAGACAGTCTGGGTGATTTTTCTTAATTACTGTTTACCTAAATAAATAAATAATGCATATTCATGGCCTTAACTAAAGTAACTCGTGTTGAAATGTTTACCTCTCCCGAGGATAATTATTAAGGGTGGGGTGCGGGGTGCAGCAATTAATAATAAAACATTTAGATGAGATTACAGAACGTTCTGATTGGAATAGTAAACATTATGCTAGAAATAAAAGCAAATACACAGAGCTGTCTTGAATTAAAAAAAAAATAAATACTGTGCTATCCAAAGAAACACGCTGAACAGAAGCAGCTCGGGTTGAGGGGCTGTGGTCTTGGAGCTCTTCAATATCACAAGGAGGTTTCTTCAGTGTAAAGTTAGATTTGTTGGTAGGTTCTCCCTCAGTTCCAGTCCGGAAAAAAAACGACACAAATACTGGCATCCACACAGATCAGTGTGGCAGCTGTAATACCTGCCAGCACCGCTCTGAGGCTGGTGTGCGTTGATCCTTAAGCCAAATGACGGAGAGGGTTTCACCTCTTTAGATCTGTAGTAAACAAAACCTTCGTTTGTGTTGTGAACCTTCTCCCCATCACACACACACCCCTGTTTCATACAGTCTTTGCTCAGCTGAGATTTTGAAATTTGGACCCATCTTTTCATGTCTTTTGGCTACAGTTCCTTATCTGGTTAATCAGCTCAAAGAGAGCCAGTGATGTGTTCAAAGATTTCTGTGACAGCTGCATACCATTAGGCTGAATGATGAAAAAAACCCCCTGTAATTGTAGTTTAGCGCAGTAAATACAGATTGGTCTATCAGTTTAACATACGGTAGCAAGAGAGCTGAGCCTTGGACAAGAGAGCTGCTGGTTAACCCCGTCAGATGAAGCTTGCGGGGATGGTGGAGCTGGTCTGCCCTGTAGCCTTTACCTGCCTCCAGCTCTTCCAGACCAGCAGAGGAGCACGACGGAGCAATGCGGTGTGTCTGCCCTTTTGCACTGGGCTAGGGATGAAAAAGAGAACAGAAGATGGGCAGAAAGTAGTTAGGAGCACCAAGGCAACGTGCAGGGGCCGTAGCCTCAGAGCTCCTAGTGCAAACCGGGTGGGCTCTCCTTGCTCACGGGGGTGTCTCTCGGCCAGTCTTAGAGCAGCAAGCCGCTCTCCTCTGCAGGCTGTTCTCTAACTCGGGCATCTTTTGGGGGTTGAAGACTTCCACGCCTCCTTCTCTAGATGAAATTTGTCCCTTCTAAGGTAGCGTCAGAAGTGCCAGGAGTGTTCACCGGCACCTCGCGCGCCTGGTGTGCTGCTGGCACGTGTCCCTTGGATACCCTCTCATCTAGAAACCAAAAAGCGGCTTTTCTTTGACTGGAATTGCGGTCTGACTATTTGGTGCGGTTGAGTCTTTGCTCACGTCTGTTGCTAGTGGAAATCCCTGGCCATGCTCTGAAACACTGCAAGATGTCGAGGAACAAGCGCTGGCAGATGGGCAGCCTTGTTCCTAGCAGAGGTGTTGGGAACACCCTGTTGACTTCAGTCCTTGCGAGACAGCTCTGCAGCTGCTTCTGGCTGATGAATCTCCTCGACCACATTTTCTTTCTCTGCTTCAGTGGGTCAACCTTTTCCCTGACCGAACTGCCTGCTCTGCAGGATCTGAGAGTGGTGTCTGTACCCCAGAAGATGAGGGTGCTAATGGTGGGAAAAGGTGTCCTGTTGGTCCATCTCCCCTGTAGCAGAGGGGGTGGTTTTATAAGCATGGTGCATTTTCCCCATTGGAAAAGTCTTTCTGAGTTCGCCTCGGATTTCTGTGGAGCAGAAATATCCACCTCCACTTTGCATTTTTGATTGTAAGAGTTTCTGGGAGTTTCAGCCCCACACCCCCCGGTGAAGCCAGAGGCAGCGAGGCAGCCAGAGCCTCACGCGGTGTTTTGCAGGTTGAGAAGGCGCTGCACACGCGGAGTGCACAGCACAGTAAACCCGATATCAGCTCGCAACTAATTATCGGTGTATAAAAATTCCCCTGCTCGCCGTTTTGCCGTTAGAGGCTCACTGGTAAGATTTATGACTCTGGCTAAAGTGAAGTACCATTTCCTTTTTCTCAGCATTACTGTGCATGGCCTCTCTGGCTTTTCTTGTTAAGCAGACTTGAGTTCACCAAACAGGGAATGTATTTTTGAAGCTCTTTCCCATCATGGTTCTGCCTTTCTCTTTTTCTGTTTGTTACGACCAGTGAAGAAAACCCACAAAACATTTTTAGGTCTTTTGACTTTTCCCTGCTTGGTGTGAGGGTGAAGACGGAGAAGCTAAGAAGCAGCTCCTTCACATGAGATGCAGCATTGGCCCACCCTCAGCCCCACCACAGCTTGCGCGGGCTCGTGGTAGATGCATACTTTAATCAGCATGGGCTCCCTCTTCAGGGAATTCCCTGCCCATGGCAGGAGGTTTGGAACTGAAGACTGGGGGAACTGAAGAAGGGGAAGATAATCTTTAAGGTCCCTTCCAACTCAAACCATTCTATGATTGATTCTATGATTCATAGTATGATGCGCAACTGTTGCATTCAGCATTTATATGAGCTGAAGGATGATTCCTTCACTTCGTTCTAGAGCTGAAGGACAATTCCTTCACTTCATGCTAGAGCATGGGGGACCAGCTGTACAGCTTGGAGAAAGGCTGTGTTTCTCCTGCCCTCGTGTTGCGCACGTTTGTCCTCTTTTCACAAGCTGATGAAAATGAGACCACTGACTGAACTTTCTGAACAGGCAAATGCATCACTGACTTCACCCTGATCTGAAATCACCTGAAAATTAGTTTGTCTGATGTTATAAGACAGTAGGGCTTTTTTCCGAGTACAGAGAAAAAAAGGGAGCAATGTTGAGCTGCTGCCATCTCTCCCAGTCTCAGTTAGACATAGCTATTTTTGTATTAGAGCTTGGAGGAAAACCGGTAGAGATGCCAGATAAACCTTCCCAAAAAAAACATTTGTGTTAATACTTAAATATTGTTCATCTTTCGCAGCGTTTACTTATCTGTTTCCCACATGCTGAACCTTATGGGGAGTTTTTGTGGTTGACTGTGGCCTGTTCTTTCGTTCTATATGTTAACTGTTTTCTCGATTTGCATTTTTTAAAAGAAATCATCAGTAAAGGTCTGACTGTGATAGTCGTTCAAGGCGGGAACATCCTTTTGGCAGGGCAGGCATGTGTTCTCGTGGTTCATGTGCATTGGGGCAGGAATCCCAGAGCAGAAACCCAGTGAGCTGTGTCATTTTGTCCCGGCCTGGTCAGCATCTTTACCTGAGAGGCCCAGGCTGGCCAGTTCGGTATCGTCTTCCAAGATGCCAGGTGCAGGGACAGCAGTTTCATCCTTGTCACTGAACCATATTATTTTCTCCTGTTGGCACGTGTATTAATCAAAATCTCCAGTCCTTAAGGCGAAATAAGCCAGATACCTGAATTTTATCAGATCTGACACGAAGTATTAGGCTGTGACTTTTGCCTTGTATTGGTTTTACTGCGTGGGGCATAAATATTCATCGTGTGTCATTTGATAATGTTGGGGGGGGTCTTTCTCACAGCATATATTTACTTCCCTTTTACACCTAGCCATTCTTCCATGAGTCATACCACCAAGATAAAATATTTTCAACGGTGGCTTTATTTTAAGTCAAGTATATTCCAATGATAAGGTCATTCAGATTTTACATAAAAAGATTTACAAGTTCCTGTGGTGATGCTCTTGAACTAATCTCCCGCCTCTCCTAGCCCAGCCTGGTTGGTGTGTCACAGAGTTAACTGCAACCAGAGGACAAGAGGGGGTGGAAAATTCCCCCCACGCACATCCCCCAGCTTCTCTGAGGGTTTTCCGTTTAAGCCCAGTTGGTGCTGTTAAGCGTAGCTGGGGAATATCCAGTTTGCAGACCCTGGAGCACTTCCCTGGCCGGCGCAGGGCAGCAGCAGCTGTCTTCCCCTTCAGTCAGTCAGTGGCAGTTATCTTGCTGCTTCTCCTGGTGACTTCAGTCGTGGTTTCCAGCCAGGCTGATTCCTCACGTGGTTTTGCCATTATCTGAACGAACAGCTCAGTCTCATCTCCGCTGTTGACACAGCTCGCCCAGATAGGGATGCACCACAGAGCCGGTCCTCACGGTCTCGGGTGGGTACCTCCCTGCTTCTGGTCCAAACCTCCTCGGTTGTGGTGGTCTTCTGCATCCCACCTCTGGGCACTGGGGAAGAAGCTGGGGTGTCCTTCGGACTCCTGGTTTTGGCTGCCCCTGACCAAATGGTGCACGTGAGCACAAGCGGGAGTGATAGATGAGCATGTTTCTTCTCTTTGGAAGAACCAAGCAGGTTATTAGGAGGAAATTAAATGCACTGATAGTGAAGCCAGGCCGTGCGTCTTTTCTGACATAGGTATCGATATCATCTTGGGTTTAATTTACAGATTTCAGGGAGGGATCCTGCACTAGACGTCAGGAGCATTGCAAATGCCTTCTCAGCCTCAGGCAATCCTTTAAGCAGTTGCAAGCTACAAATGTTCCAATGAAGCTGTTTCAACCAGAAAGAAATACTCTTTAGCTTCACTCGAAAACACACAAAACGTAAAGAAAACACGTTTGCTAATCTGTGATGGTATTGCATGTAACAGCCTGGGATCCTTGACTTCACTGGGACTAATTTCTGCGCATGTGTTTGTAAGAAGCGTTGCACGCCACCAAGTGAGGCGTCACTTCAGAAAACACCAGCTCTGTTTGTACATCTGTGCTCGCTTCTTCCTGCTCGCTGGTGTGCAGCCTTCCTTAAATATTTTTTTTCTCCTGTCCGCCTCTGAGACGCTCACCAACTCATCTTGTCGCATTCGGTTCATTTTACTCAGCCCTAATTTACGCGCCCGTTGTGAATATTGCTGTGTTTGCTAAGCCAACTGTGTATTTGTTTCTCGCCTCCATCGTTGCCTGCCCAGCTTCTCTGGTTTTCTGGGCCATGATTACACAATTTGCTGTACTTGAAACATCCTTCATGCTAACCAGAGTGATACCCAGGTACATTCATCACCCTCTACTCAAATCATCTTTCTTGGTTTGTTCATTGCAAACTGAAGAACTTACACGTTTTTCTCCTCTTAAGCATCAAAGCTCTCATTATTTTACATTAACAACAAAACCTCTCTTTGAAACGCACCCTCAGTATAACAGAAATCCAAGCTGGAGGGCTTTTTTTGAAGTCAGTACTTTTTCAGCTTCATGCTTCCTTCTTCTGCCAGTTGTGGTGTCTGGTGCGTCTTCCTTTGCATTTGCATTCTTCAGTGCTAACTTGAGCTGCCAAGTAGTACTGGAAACCCTCAGAAAGGGGAAAAAAAGGTAACCTGGTTCAAAAATGTACAAGAGGTTGTTAAACAATGTAAGTTTAAAAAAAAAAAAGCTTATAATGTCTGGTTTCAAGTATTGTTATCTTTCTAGCTTTCTATGCAGCTGTGAAGGCAGATGCTTCTTTTTAAAATAAAGTTTCCTTGCACGCCCCATGACTGCAGGAGCTGGGTCTTCAAGTTGACGTTGAAAAATGATTTTGTGGCACCTCGCGATGCAATAACTGATAGCCCACATGGGCAGGTCTGTGCTGAGAGCCGAGACCTTGATGTGACCGAGCCTTGGAGTGGAGAGTGCATCTTCCCCTGCCTAGGATCCAGCTCTTGCCATGCTGTAACCTGGCCAGTCAGCATGTTAAAATGTTGAAACTCCTCTTCAGTAGATGCACCATTGGTTCTTCATTTCGTATAAGCTCATTTTTCATGTATTCCTTGTAATTTACAGCTGTAGCGACAGTTTTGCTGTTAATAATTTGCCCGTTTCAGAAAGAAAATTCTTTTACCGAATGGAAAGCATGAAGAAGCCCTCGTGTTGAGTGTAGGCGGGGGGTTAGGTTTCAATCTACCCTAAACTGACCCCTGGGCAGAGAGATTCCTGCTTTCATGTTTTAGATCATGTGTAAAACCTGATGCTGGTCAGATCGTCCCGCGTAGGGCAAGAATATCTAGGGAACATGGGGCGAGATACGGAGTGAGACATTTGCAGAAGGGATTGAAATGTTTGGGATGCAGCCTCATGCTTTCTACAGCAGTGAACATCAATCACACCTTCTCAGAAAAGCGTGACACTGAAAGTCTTCCTCCCCCCGCTTTTTTTCTTGTTTCCCTGTTCCCCTCTTCTGTTTATTCTCCTTTCCTCCTGATATGCTGTGTCAAGTGCAATTTTAGCTCAGAAAACTAACTTGTCCTTGAAAACACAGAGCCTTGCCTGGTTTTATTTATTCCTTCGGCCATTGAGTAAGCAACAGTTATACTTGTTCTACCAGTGATTTATGACTGAACAGATTTGGAGTTTATATTTTCAGTTTTATAGGCAATTTAGATAACGTATATTTGTGACCATAAATATTTGGTCTTCTTACAGTCTGTCAATGAGTGTTACGCTCAGTTGGAGAAAATTATATAAACGAAGAGATACAAGCATTGTGTTCCTAGCATAGCCTCCTGATTCTTTTCAAGTACCCATATAGGTAATCCTTACAGGTAGCAGTCTTTTGAGCATCAATTGGTAAATCATCTAGGAGGGCTGCATCCAGAAGAAATAACCTACTTTTCGTAAGTGATCCAGTTCTCTAAAGGCTTGGTGTAAAATGCTGTAGCATCAGTGCTCAGAAAGTATTGAATTTTTTTTACCAGGAATCGCATACCTGTAAAAAACAACCACCACACCTCTTTCTTTTGCACTGCTTTGTGTTATTTTTTAACTTCTTTATGGAGTCAGTAGACATTTCTTGAGAAACCAGAAGTTTTTACTGAAGAGTTCATTTTGCAAGTTTCAGAAGAATAATAGTAGTTTTTTAAAAAAACTGAACTTTGGGGGTTTTATTTTCCTTCCCCTCACCTCCCCCTTTATGTAGCTTTAGTTTGCAGTAATTCTGCAAACACTGCCCTTGCAGTGATAGATACCTGCCAGTGCTTGTACTGCTGCTGTCCCCTTCTGTTCAGAAAAAAATCATCTTCCTTTCCACTCCCAATCTCCAGCTTTATTCAAGTAAATAGTAGTTAAGCATTCAGGTTCTTTTTCCAGGAAATCGGCGAACTGTTGGGCACTGGCAACTTGAAAATCCCTGTAACTTAAAACTAATTACTTCTCCTTGCACAAGTGTTTCCTTCCCAGCCTCCTCCCCAACCACTTCAGAGTGTGACCGCTTCCTTGATAGATGGGGGAAGCCTTTTCGGAGTCAGCTAGGACTGGGCGTTGGGTGGGATCTGGGCTGTGTGGGGATGCTGGGACTACGCGGGTGCCAGGGGGTCACCCCCTCTTCCAGCCCCCCAGCCCCAGCTCTGCTCTCAACAGCCCCACCCCCCCCATCCCAGAGTGCCTCCCCTCCGGGGACTGAGCCCCGAGCCCCTTGCAGCATGACGAATTTGCTGTGGGCACACAAACATTTTATTCCCTCTCCAATTTTCTTCTGACACAGACTGGCGTGAGGGGTAGCTTTGCTTTAGGGTTGATAGAGGAGTATGACACACATTGCATTAACTGGGGGATATTGAACTATGCTGATGGTGTTTCTTCTCTGAAGCTCCCCCGAATAAAGCAGAAACAAAGGGACAAATTTGATGTTCCTGACTTGATAAAACCAAAGCAAAGCTTTGACAAAAGCCAGTATTAATTGTATTTAAAGTCTGTTAGATCATGTTGCTAGTTTTGTTGGAACACCTTTCTGGTGTGATGCGCAGTTTCGTAGAACCACAGAATGACTTGGTTTGGAAGGGACCTTTAAAGCTCATGTAGTTCCAACCCCCCTGCCATGGGCAGGGACATCTTTCACTAGATGAGGTTGCTCAAAGCCCTGTCTAACCTGACCTTGAACACTTCCAGGGATGGGGCATCCACAATTTCTCTGGGCAACCTGTTCCAGTGCCTCACCACCCTCACAGTAAAGAATTTCTTAGTGTGTGTGCATAAGTGTGCACATACCTGCAGTATGATCTGGTAGAATAATCACAGAAGTGTTAGTTTATCTGTTCTGTAATTCTTCTCAGGGGCCTCATATGTCTAGGTGCTATATGAATGCAAGAAAAAAATAGTCTTTGTTGTAAGGTGTCTACAGTTTAAAGGTAAGAGGAGGTATGTAATGACCATAACCTGATTGTCATGTTTGACATAAAGACCTCCTGTCTTAAAAAATAAGTGCCCCAAACTGTTTTTAGAATTAGAAGAGGGGAAACAAAAAAAAAAAAAGAGGGGTTTTGTGACGATTCAGTGCTTGACTTTTTTAATGACTGCCTTTATTTTATTTTAGGTTGCTGTCGACTGAGTTGCCAGAACATTGCCGTACAAAACTTTGGAGGGCCACTTCTTAATGGATTGCTGCAGCCTCTTAATTCCTCCATTGATCCTGTTCCCTGCGTCGTGAGAACATTTTAGCCAGCACAGAACTTAGAAAAGTTACATGTAAGTCATGATCCAAATTCCTTTCTATTTAAAGAAAAAAAAAAAAAAAGGGTCTTGGGGATCTTGGGGAAGCAAGGTGGAGGCAGTAAACATCATGCTTTAGAAAAATACTGTAAAAGCTGTAATTCAACAGCAAGCATTAGGTGGTGAATAAATTGTTATTGAAGTAGTTACTTGCTTTTTTAACCTAAATGGTGATTGTCATTTTGAAGGCTTTTCTAAGTGTTCCACTACCATAGTAAACCATAGCAAGCAGTACTTAAAATAGCTCCCTTCACACCATCTCCCTAACTACGCTTTGTTTTTCTCCACAACTGAGTGTGTGTACACTTACCTCAGTGGGCTGTGCCAAAGCTGTGCATGCTTCACACGAGTTTGGAGGCCATCCTTTGCTCAGCAGGACTGTGGGCATCCCTGTATTTTTCCCGTCATAAAATCCATATCCTCCTTATCGGTGTTTCCAGAATACTGCCCACGGAGGAGCCCTGGCATTGCTTCTCCTTTCAGCCTGCTGCCCTAAAGGGCTGTGTAAGCATCGGTAGTACCTTCGTTGCCACCTCCAGCTCCTTCCAGGTGGAATTAGCTGCTCTACCTGGCTGTAGGAAGGTTAGAAAGCCGTGCACAGGTCTACTAGGGACAAAGGGGACTGAGGGGTCTGCAGACCCCTTCGTATCTCCTCAGTCTGGGTAGGAGTTCCTGGTGTGTATTGCGTGCTTCAAGTTTTCCTTCCAAGACGGGGAGTGGCTGTGGTGATGTGCACACATTTCATCGCCCACCGTGGCTGAATCCTCCTCTGAAACCTTGCATAGCATCAGCCTGACACGGAATCACTGGGCTATTCTAGAGGGGAGAAATTGATTTGACCCTTTTTAACTTGTCAGCGGTTCTAACCCTAATTCTGGGATGGATCTGTAGGTGGAAGAAGCCTCCAGACCATTATAAGGGTGGCATGGATGTGCTGGTCTGTGTTGTCCAGAGGCTGGGATATCCCAGAGTTGCCAAGTTTGGAAAGAGGCTTGGGCACAACTTTATTGCATTAGATTTTTAAATAAAGCCAAATCTCATAATGGTTAGGAGGTTTTTATCTTTCAGACGGTGGTATAGAGCAGCTTGGCAAAGGGCTGCCTGAGCCAGAGATAATACAAAATTGTGGTTCACGGTGTGGTACTGTGCATGTTCCTGCCCTTGTTTGTTCACTGCAGTAACAAATTCATACAACACATTTTAATGATTAAATCAGGACAGGGCAGTGAAGCCAACCACAGCACTCATTGCTGGTCAGTTTTTCTTGAATGCTTACTAACATCATTTTTAATCTTAGGAACTGGTTTGTAATACTACTACTAAAAAAAAAGGCGTATTTTGGAACTAAAGAGTTTATGTTGGAAACATACCTTTTTTTTGAGTTACTTTATTTGCTTATGTGACACTGAAAGTATTATTTAAAACAAGAATAGTCTATTGCAACAGAGTTTTTTAATGCACATGGAAATTCAGTTTTTAAAGAGATGAGAAAATTTTTTCTGGTGCGATGAGTATCAGCAAAAGTAATAGTGAATTAGTAGGCAATGGAGAGAGGCTGGGTACTAAGAGAATTTACCGTCAAAGAGGCCTTACAGGGTGTTGGTCTGATTTTGTTTTCCGAAAAAGGGAGAGCATTGCCATTTCGTTGTAGGCTTGGCAATATATGGCACAGTTATTAATCAAGCCCCCAATAGCAGGAATCTTCTGACTACAGAATTTTGGATCTGCCTTGAAACTTGTTTCTAGTGCTTATCTTAAGGGAAGAAAACTTGAAAATGGGAGTTGTAATAGCTAGGCAGGCAGAAACAGCTAGTTGTTCATTAGTCCTACTTAACACCATTCCCATGAGGTTTGGAAGCCTTATTCACAGTTCTTTGCAGGCTTTTTCCATGATGTTTGAAAATCTGATCATTAGGCATCTTGCAAATTCACTATTGAAAACCCTTTCAGAGGAACTAACTTTAAAATGTCATCCTTCTTAGGGGACTTGAAAAAGCCACCAGAAACTGAACGGACATAAATGGAAAAAAACTTCTCTCATTCCAAGAAGTACATAGGAAGTTTGTCTTGCCGATTCTTGTGCTGCATATAATCAGAAGTCTCCCATTTCCAACAGTAAAATCAGGTCTGAGGGCCAAATAAACTTGAAAACTATTGTAAGGATATAGAAGTTGCCATCAGGGGATCGAGTGCACCCTCAGTAAGTTTGCAGATGACACCAAGTTGGGCGGGAGTGTCAACCTGCCTGAGGGTAGGAAGGCTCTGAAGAGGGGCCTGGACAGGCCGGATCGATGGGCCGAGGCCAATGGTATGAGGTTCAACAAGACCAAGTGCCAGGTCCTGCGCTTGGGTCACAACAACCCCGTGCAGTGTTACAGGCTGGGGGAAGAGTGGATGGAAAGCTGCCTGGTGGAAAAGGACCTGGGGGTGTTGGTCGACAGCTGAGTGAATATGAGCCAGCAGTGTGCCCAGATGCCCAAGAAGGCCAGCAGCGTTTGGCTTGTACCAGAAATAGTGTGGCCAGCAGGACTAGGGAAGTGATTCTCCCCCTGTACTCAGCACTGGTGAGGCCCCACCTCAAATACTGTGTTCAGTTTTGGGGCCCTCACTATAAGAAAGACATTGAGGTGCTGGAGCAAGTCCAGAGGAGGACAAGGACGATGATGAGGGGTCTGGAGAACAAGTCTCATGAGGAGCAGCTGAGGAAGCTGGGGTTGTTTAGCCTGGAGAAAAGGAGGCTGAGAGGAGACCTTCTCGCTCTCTACAACTCTCTGAAAGGAGGTTGTAGCCAGGTGGGGGTCGGTCTCTTCTCCCAGGTAAAAAGCAATAGGATGAGAGCAAGTGGCCTCAAGTTGCACCAGGGGAGGTTTAGAGTGGATATTAGGAACAATTTCTTCACTGAAAGGGTTGTCAAGCATTGGAACAGGCTGCTCAGGGTGGTGGTGGAGTCACCATCCTTGGAGGTATTTAAAAGACGTGTAGATGTGGCATTTAGGGACATGGCTTAGTGGTGGACTTGGCAGCGTTAGGTTTACAGTTGGACTTGATGATCTTAAAGGTCTCTTCCAGCCAAAAAGATTCTATGATTCTGTCAAACGCGTGCTGCTCTTTCTTTTTCCTTTTTTCTTCTTTCTTTTTTTTTTTTTTAACTATGATTGTGTGCTCGAGGTATGCCAAATTTTTAAAATATGATGTGTGCTCTAACTCCTAGAAAAACGCGTGTGTCACCTTGCAGGTTGTTGGTGGGGTCTGCACCTGTTGTGCGTGCAGATCCGTGCTGGCAGAGGTAGATGCGAGGGCAAGCTGCCGGCTGCTTACTTAATTTCTCAGTGTTTCCCCCGCTGTCTGGCTTTTTTTGATAACTCTGCTTGTAACAATTACCTTGTTACAGCAATTCCCATAGAAAGAAGCAGACTTTCCCTTGTTAATTAGCCTTGTTGGAAAGAGCAGTTGCACACAGTTGACCCAGCTGTAACAACCGTGTTGTTCTTGCTTTTCCCAGGGTGCAGTGTATTTCGTAAACGAGTATACCTTCCCTCCCCCGGCCCCTTCCATTTATTATTTAGTTTTCATAATACTACTAGGACGCTGATTGATGTGATACGTATTGACGTTTGAATCCAAAGCGGAAGGTATCTCCCTTGTTCTGACGGAGCAGATTGCAAAACCCTGCTATAGTACATGTGCTGAGATAAAAAAAAATAAATTTCTCCAAATTCCCTGGGAATTAATCCTGGGCATGTTAAACCGGGTGTATTGTAATGAGGGAGTACAGGAATTAGGGAGAAGCTTTGCTCTTCACTGAGCGGCTCACAGTTCGTTATCTCAAGCGGTTGCTAATGGCAGAGTACGGATGGGGCTTTGCTCGGGCGCTGGAGACGTGGCCGTGCCTTGGAGCAGATGCTGGGGCAGGGCTGCTGGCATCCCAGCGGAGATGGGCAACGATTCCTAGCAATTTCCGCACTCTGCTCACGTTTCTCACTTTGTTTTACCCCTGTGTGTTTTCCTTTAAAAGCGGCAAAAATAACATCCCAATCAATGGCATTCTGTGTCTAATAAATTGTTCTAATTTGTACTGCTTATGCAGTGTTGAGAATTCAGCGAGGGCCTTTAAGTGCTTTGTTCAGGAAAAGAAGGCAACCCAAAACTCAGAAACCTCTGCACACAGATTTCATATTTGGATTTCATATTTGCTAGGTATGAGTTTTTCAGAATATTTCAAAAAATTTTTAAAAAGATTTCTTGAGATCTGTGCTATGATCATCTGTAGGCAGATGTAAATAATGTAAAATTTTAAGATGCAGATTTTGGTGATTAAATGTCTGTCACCCGCCTACCACCACAGCTTGGGAAGAATGTATCTTTTTTTAAATCTGTACCGAAAGGTCAGGTAACTTTACTGAATTAAGAAGGAAATCAGATTTCTGAAGGTGAAGTCACATCCCTTTGAACAATGACTTACCAAACACTCCGAACTCTCAGTACCAAATCCATTTCCCAAGTACCATTGCTGTACCTGAGGACATGGGTGGTTTTATCCTACTGGATTTTGATGCAAGATGTGGCCATGTCTGGATTTCATTATTTTTCTGGTACGTTTTCCTGTTGGAGTGCTGCTGTTATAGTGGAGAAGGCATTTTCTTACCCATTTTATGGTATTGGCATATCAGAGCTCTGCACCTCAGGCACCATCATGTGGAGCATCTCCCATCCTGGGGAGCTTCATGACCTCCTGTGGCATCCTGTCCTGGGCATCGTGCTCGCAACTGCCAAAAAGCATTTTCCTACAATCTAAGGGAAATCTTCTTTGCCGCTAATTAATCCAGTTATTCCTGCTGCCCCCCCTGTTGAGAATACATAAAGCCATTGACCAGTGCTGGCACTGTGTTGGTCCCTCGGCATGATCAGGTGCTCCTCAGCACCATCAGTGCCTCTGTGCCTCAGGCAGGCTGCACCCCCAGCCTGAGTGGCTGGGGACGGCTTTTGATAAGTGTTTGCTGCAAATATATCTGTTGATTAAATAATTTTTTTCTGTTTATATACATATATGTGAGTATATATATAAAAATCATAGACTCATAGAATGGTTGGATTTGGAAGGGACCTCAAAGATCATCTGGTTCCAACCCCCCTGCCATGGGCAGGGACACCTCCCACGAGACCAGGCTGCTCAAAGCCCCATCCAGCCTGGCCTTGAACACTTCCAGGGATGGGGCATCCACAACTTCTCTGGGCAACCTGTTCCAGTGTCTCACCACCCTCAGAGTAAAGAATTTCTTCCTAGTATCTAATCCAAATCCACCCTCTTTCAGTTTAAAACCATTACCCCTCGTCCTATCACTACATGCCCTTGTAAAAAGTCCCTCCCCATCTCTCCTGGAGGCCCTCTTTAGGTACTGGAAGGCTGCTATAAGGTCTCCCTGGAGCCTTCTCTTCTCCAGGCCGAACAACCCCAACTCTCTCAGCCTGCCCTCATAGGAGAGGTGCTCCAGGCCTCTGAGCATCTTTGTATCCTCCTCTGGACTTGCTCCAACAGGTCCATGTCATCTTATNGGCAGAATCACCTCCCTTGACCTGCTGGCCACACTTCTTTTGATGCAGCCCAGGATATGGTTGGCTTTCTGGGCTGCAAGTGCATGTTGGCAGCTCATGTTGAACTTCTCATCAACCAGCACCCCTAGGTCCTTCTCCTCAGGGCTGCTCTCAAATCCGTTCTCCACCCAGCCTTTATTTATGTATAAAAAAACAGTTATATATAAGTATATAATTTTTTAAAAAATAAAATATATATCTGGACAAATATATTCAGTATGGTCTGAAAAGCATGACGTAGCTTCATGCACAGCGGCTGCGTGTGCACCCATGCATGGGCGGTGAGACGACATCCCTCTCTGGGTGTCTCTGACCAAGAGCCCCGTGACGGAGGCATCCCCACCCTGGGGACACGCAGCGACCGCGGGCTGTATGGCCAGGAGGAGCATCCTGCTTGTGTTTAGCCAGCATGACGGAGGAGGACGATGGTGTTTGTTGCCGTATAGCACTCCGTATGAAACCGAATTATTCTGACGGCGCTCCCCTTTGCTGCCATTGACCACAGGTTTGTTTGCTCACCACCCCAGCAGCGCGTCGGGCCGCGTGGGCGCCCCGTGTCATTGATCTGTTTACTCGGCGTTTCCCACGTGGCTGCCGTGTTGTGGCGAGGACACTTATTTTTCGCAGTGGCAGGTGACAGCCCGGGTGCGTGCGTGTGTCAGCCCGAGGGACTGAGTCACAGCCCTCCCTCCGCTGCCGGGGACGGCGGCACTTCCCCTTGCTGGGGGCGGGGAGGGGGACAAGATGCCGGCCCATCTCCACGGGACGGCTTACCTGCCCGCACGTTGCGTCGTGTTTATTTTTAACAGAAAAGGCTGAGAGGTGGTGACGGCGAGATCAACTTTCTCTGTAACCCAAACCAGTGAAAAGTAAAATCCATCTCACCGCATCAGTTTTGTTTTCACTGCTGGTTCAGCCTCTCCTCTCCCTCTGGCAGAGCCCTGCACAGTCATTCGGCGCCTGCCTTGGGGGTGGTGTGGTTGTTGGCTCAGTGGTGTATGACCCATTTATTTTCATAATACTTAGATACCCGCACTTCTGCAGCCTGCAGCACGCGGGTCCGGCGACCTAAATCCTCGCCAGAAAAGCACGCACCTGATTCCAGCGCCGAGCCTTGAGAGCGGCCGGCTCTGCCCTCAGATTGCCGGGGGGCTACGGGAAGGCGATGGGTCCCTGGGTCTAGCGGGCAATTAATGAGCAAGTGCAGGTAAAGGTACATTTTTCCAGAGCTGGCACTTTGCCTTAAATTATTTTGTTAAATATTGATTGCTAGCTTACGGGATGTGTTTCCTGTTATGAAATGCAATGAGTTGAGAAGTAAAAGTGTTGCAGTGGATGCTTTTCTGGCTATAATAACTTGCGTTTTCAGAGACAGCAAGGTAATTCATGACAGGAGATTGTTCGCTCTCCTTTCCCCATCCCCAGATGTGGCATCACCTATACTCTTGTTGAGTCTGGTCTTAAGACAGACCTTTTTTCATTATTTCTTTTTTACTCAGCTAATTGGGTTAGCTTTCTGCAGGTTTTCAGATGATAATTAGGTTCATGCTTGTGTTGCTTTCTGTAAATGGAAAGAATCAGGCATAGGACAGACAGGAGGGTAAACTGGCATCATAGTAGACATGGGAGTTTTAGCTATAAAATTAAAGAGTAATTTGCAAAGCAACTTGAAGTAAAGTGGATTTAAACACAATGAAATCATCCTTGACAGCAATTTGTTTGAAGTTCTTCTACTATTATGAGTGTAAAGGGATTTTTTTTTTAATTGCTAGTTTCTGGGTAGAGTATTCGGCATAATTTCTCACAGGCAAGTGAAGCATTAACTCCTTGCACCTCAGTAGTTTGGGCAGCGCGGGGGGGAAACTGAGAGTCAGGGAGAGGCACCTCCTCCATTTCGTCATTTCAAAATCGGTCGGTGATCAGATAACTTAGAGAAGGACTCTCCCAGGTAACCAAGAGAAAACAATTAATTAAATGTATGGAAATCCAGCAGGATCCCGGGCAGCAGATACGCACTGCATGCGAATAGCTGTCCTTGGTGTTTAACAGAATATAATGACAATCTAAACACAAACTGGAAAAAAAGTAACAGCAATTAGTTAGTTTGCATCCCTTGTTCAGATGAGCCATGAGTTGTGGGGTTTTTGCATTTATATGCTTTTGCTGTAGGTGTTGGAAGTGTGGGTGGCCATGAAAAAGCGGTGGTTACAATAAGATTTTCCATTTATTGCCCTTTGTGTACAACTAAAAATAAGATTCAAATGCTTTAGAATTTGTAGAGCAAACATAATCCTTCTCTTAGCTCTGATGACTGGCTCGCCTGCAGCTTCGGCTCTGGTGAGTCCCAGGCTTAAATGCTTATAAATGGGTCTGTGTTGGAAGGAGAGGCAGAGTTTACTTGCGGTGTGGTCTAGCTATGTTAATTCATCAACTTCTTATTTTTAAAAAAGAAAAAAAGGAGTTAGGCTTAGTGCATAAGTAAGAGGTGGTGATGAAAGAATTTTGGAAGCAGAATTGTTCTGCTCTCTGGAAAAAGCAGCTTTGGAGAGGATTGAAAGATCTTTAAAATCAGCCCTCCAAACTGTTGATCCAGAACTTCACCTTCTGGCAAAGAAAAAGAAAGGAAAAAAAAAGAAAAGGAAATCTATACAAATCTGCTGAGCACCAAGAAACAAATTCTCAGGGTTAACTTGTGGCATGTAAAATCCTTTTGGTTTGGTTTTTAGGGTGACAGTATTGAAATACGCTGTCTCGGTAGCTTTTCCAGGTAGTTGCACTGGTTAGGAATCCGCTAAATTAGTTGCAATATCTTGAGCTACTAAATCTGTTCTGACCACATTAATTGATCTGTCAGCTCGCGGCCAAGAGAAACATGAAAGAGAGATGCTGTCAGCGTATGCAGGGAAATTCGTAACTTGGTGGTGTAAGGTTTGGTGCTGTCCCAGCTTCACTCATTAAGTAGCCGTGGCATTTCCAGAGAATGAGTGTGCCTGTGCCTGTCAAGCGTCTCGGTTTGATGTCATTCTCGCGATGGATGAGTAGAGAGAGCATCTATCCAAGAGCTGCAGAACCAAAGGTAGAGGCTGAAAAACTTGCTTTTGGCTGCGTGGCAGCTTGAGCTTCACCGCTTTTTGTCGCTTTGTGACCTTTCCAGGTTTTCCAGGCTTGGCGGGGTAGCGGAGGTGTTTGGTCCTGAGAATCGGGGCTGCGTAAGACAATAGGTTTTCACTCTGAGTAACGCCGCGTGGTGCGGAGGATGTGGGGTGCTGGGGGCACTTAAAGGCACACGTGCTTGTTCCATGGAATAGCCATGCTGTCGGCGGTGAGTCTTTTACTATGCAATATGAAATGCCTTTCAATTAGCTTGGTGTAATCCCCCCCCCTCTTCTCAGCAGAGCTCGGTGCCTGTCGTTGCTGCCGTACTTTTGCTTTTTCGCTGAAACGCGCGTTTCTGCTTTTACATCTGTGCGCGCCCGTTGGACCGGCTCCTGCCTTGATACAAACTACGAAAGGCAAGAGAGCTAATGCAGTAATCAAGGTTTTAATATTTCAGGTGGGAACGGGCAAAACTTCAGCAATAATTAGTTTCCGCGGTGGTGGTTGCTGCAGGGAATTACATTACATCTGCTACAATCGCCTGCACGTCTCAGTCCTGCAGGTGACCAGATGCTGGCAAGCGGCATAAACGTTTGTTGTCGTTTTTTTCTGTGGAATTTTCCCTTTTCGGTACAGATGTAGAAGTGGGGTTTTTCTCCCCCCCTCCTCCACCTCCCCTCCCTTCCCCTCTTCTTTCTGCTGCTGCGCCCGCCCGATGCAGATGAGTTCAAAGCCGATGGCTTTGAAGATAACGGCAGGAGAGAGTGCGTCATGCGGCGACAGCACTCACGCGCCGCTCACCGCTGCCGCACTTTCCAGCTGGATGAGACACCCTGGTCTTTTCCAGGGGTATCGCCGCTTGGGCTATTTTTAGAGACAGCACATACATAGGACGCGTTGTGCAACTTATCAGTACCCGCCGCCGGGCTCTTCATTTTTTCCCTTGTATGGTGATGAGGTTTTTAAGGTGTTTACCTTTCTCTTGGAGAGGTAGACGGATCCCTTTTTGATTCTTCTCACCGCTTGCAGAGCTGCTCGGTGGAGTCTGCGGAGTTGTGCTTTCTGCACGCAGTCTGAAGGGTACAGTCCTGCATGTGGCCACTAAATTAGGTTTAGTATAAGTGACCGAAGCAATGCGGTTGAGATTTTCAGCTGAAGAGCCCTAACAACCTGTTGGGTTGCACAGCAGAAGATCCGCTGCCTTGGGGAAATCCCCAGCTTGGATTTTTTTAACTTTCCCACAGCAAGCAGGCTGCACGCCGGCATTTTTACTGTTGTCATAAACTCTTTCTATGGCTCTCTGTTTCTGTAGTCCTTTAAACAGCCACCTCGGCTGTCGCTGCTCCCCGTGACGTACGGCGGCGGTGACAGATCCCGGTCAGCCGGCGATCCCCTCCCATGCAGCCCGGGCGGAACGGCGGATGCTCAGGGATGTGGTGCAGCCTCCCGATGGGAGCAGAGCCGGACACAGCAGTTGACTGCTGGCTTATGCCCGTTGCTTGCTGGAGGAACTGAGCTGGCCGGTCGCAGGGACCTTATTGCGTTGCTCGAATAATGCAAAAACATTAGCAATGGAGATTTGCTGTAATGGTGTATTTTAAGTGCGTCTCTGCTCTGCCAGCTTCACTTTTAAGGCGCTTGGTTAAGGAATGCTTTGGAGGTTGCTGCTAATGGATGAATCTTCCGGAAAATTGGGATTTTCAAATAAGATTGACACTTTGGAGTGAGAAATATAAATCTAATGAGAGTATTTCAGCAGAGGTTTGTAATTAGGAATGAATGGGGGGAATTTGTACGCGCAATCTGCAAGAGGGCACAATGGAAGGTGAAATTGCACCCTCTGTGCTGAATGAGGGATGAAAGCCAATGTATCAGTGTCATGGCATGACAGTGTAGAGTATAAATGATACTGTCACTGAGTGCTGCAGAAGGTATCAAGGGAATTCCACTCCAGTAAATTACATTACTTAGACAGACCTGAAGGCATTGTGTCTGAATGATTGGAGGGAAAAAAGGTTGTCAGCACAAAGCAGAAGATATTATAGAACAACTGGCTGCAGGGTTAGAAAGTGGTGTTTTTCTGGTGTTTACCATGCAAAGCTCTTCAGATGCTTTTTAAAATTTTTTTTTGGTTGAATTACAAATGTATTGATGAAGCAATAGTATTTTTTGAGGTGCTGTTCAGAGTGGATACCAGCCTGCAGCAAAACGTTGAGCACACACAGCTCCCATTATTTCAGTAGGAATTGGGACTCCTTCAGACTTGGAAAAAATCTAGTCGTGTGTTTCCAGCTCAAGCAGTGGTCTTTATGCATTGCTTCATTTGGCTGAGGACTCACTTTTTTGGGCTGGATTTTGGTTATGGGGTAATTCTAGCACAGGTTTTTGGGGAGGTGAAGGTTGTTACCATTTTCACTAGCAGTGTCTGGGGCTGGATTGTGGTGGGCAGCAGCAGATCATGGGGCACAAGCTTCATGGTCTCGTTTAGAGGCACTCAGACAGCATGGCAAGGTCCGTGATGCAGGCGGCTAGGAGCGTGATGTCATGGTGACAGCGCAGCAAAAATCCAGAGACTACATCCCTTTCAGCGTGCGTACGCTGGCGCATCACACGTAGGTGTTCCTTACACGGTTTTGCTCATTGCCCATCCAAGCCCACTGCTAACGCCACTTTGCTTCCCCTGGCCACAATGATGGTGTTGAGTGCAATTGTTATTTCTCAACTTTTTTTTCTCTGTAGTGACCTATCACAGGGGCAGTACCTCAGAGACGGGTCTTAACTGCTTCTCTGTCTCTGACCGTACACTCCGACAGCACCTACACGCTCCTGCCGTTTCCTAGTTTGCTCGTGGGTGAGACAGCCCAGCTCCCACAGTTCTCCCAAACTGCTGCTCAATGATAAAACAGCTTCTCCCCGAAGACGCTACGTTTCATTCCTGCAGCGCATAATAAGCCCTGTCTGCCTTGGGGCTTCTTGTAAAACTTCAGCAGACTTTGTACTGATGAAAAACATATTTTTTTCCACTTGCCTGCTCATGAAAAACATCACTGAAAGTGCATGCTGTAAATAATGATAAGGGAGTGGGCTTCGTTTCTCCTCTCCAAAACTTGATTCTCAGCAAAGCCCACACGTGGCAGGAGGGTGGACATGCAGCACAGTTAAATTAACAGTCCTTAGAGTAGGTTTCTTTACCTGGAAATACCGTTTCAAGCTGTGGGGGCATTAACCAGGAAATATGGCCAAACTGAAGGGTACTGACTCTGGGAAGGTTGCGGTTCAAATACTTCCATGGAAAAGGCCCGTCCTCCTCAGGATGTGGGATTCAGTCCTTGCAGCCCATAGCTGGAAACCATAGCATCAGACCTACAGGCAGTGTGGAAAAGCAGTGAGGCATCCATGGAAAAGAAGATGCCCTACGTGGGATGGGATTCAATAGTAGGGCAATTTATTAGCAGGTCCTGATCATAGCCAAAGGTGAGTGGGAGGAAGTAAAGTGTAATTTGTATCTCTGCTTCCCACATAGAACTGGTCTGGAGTGGCCCAGGGTGAAAGATTGTGTCTGTCTGTGTGGATAAAAAGGGGAGTTAAGATGTAAGAGATGTAATGTTTGTCCTCAGACCATCATTGCCTTGGGGAACTACTATGCCTGCTTAAGTACCCGTTTGTAGTGTTACTAAAAATCTGCCATCACTCACTTCTACTGTGGTATTTTGTGTCAAAAGCTGGCATTTTGACACTTTTTTTTTTTTTTTTGCATGTTGGGAAAGCAAATGCTTTTTCTTATATTCAGTGTCATTCCTGCGGTCATGATTGAGCCACGTTTTCAAAATGTGGCTCTTTGTAGTCATCCATCAATCCACAGAAGACCCATTTGTTCTTGCTGCCCTAGCTATCCCTATGATGCCCTTTGCCTCTTCCCACGCTGGTCCTGTGGCACGAACGCCTATAACCAGCACCTGTGAAGTCACCAAGGTCACTCGTGGGAGCGATGGATGCAAGACTGGACTTTAAATGCTGCAAAATACCGTGGTTGCAAGAGTGGGGTAGAGCGGGAGAAGGAATGACCAAACTCTACGCCTCAGGGAGGACTGAGAGACTAACCAGTATTGCTTTAACTGAGAAAGATATTGAGCCTGCTCAGTCAGATATGTATCCCCTGGCAAATGTATTTTGTTGTGTAAATGGCTCCCCGCTGTCCCAGAAGACTATCGCTATCTCTTCCTATCTTGTAAAATGGATTTCTAAATAATCAATCTTTGTGCAGGAAAGTTGTGGTTCAGTAAGCCCAGCTTGCTAACGAGTCAATGGTTTAATCTTAATCCTCACTGCTAGGGCTTTTGATAACACAGGGCTATAAAGTTTGACATAGCAGAAACTCCTCTATAAACTCTGATGTGCTTGCCAAAAAGTCAGCCCATTACCATTAATTCCCCTCTTATCATTAGTGTTATTAAACTGACGATTGATGTGTAAAAACTGCCATTTGCATGAAGTTCCCAAAACTGCAGTAAAAGGGACTTTTGTTCTGACTTGGTAAGGAGAAGAAAAAAAAAAAAAAAGCAAAATAACGCTAGTTCTAACAGCAGAGATGTTCATATAAAGACATGTTCTGAACAATAAGATCATTTATCCATGTATGACATAAATACATCGGAATTTAAATAATGAGAGATCTTGTGAAATGCAGCAAAACGCACACCACTGGCATTGTGAAGTTTCCCTTCTCTAAAGCCCTGTTCTCAGGGAAAAGCAGCTTTGCTTTTGCTTTGAAAATCCATTATCATAAGCCTTTTTTTTTTAAACACTTGTCTTAGTGCAGTATTAAAGCAATTTTATACCCTAAGAGCAGCTCTTTCGTAAGGTAAAGTGCAGTCCCATGTGTGTATGTAATTGCGGTTTATAATACTTCTCACAATCCTGATTTCCCCAAAATTAAGAAAACCACTCACCTTTTTAGGCTTTCCTTTTCCTAATTATGTTTTTGTTCCCCCTGTTTTTCTTCCCCAAAAGATCCTTTTTTAAAAATCACTTCTTAGGAGACAAAAAAAAAAAAAAAAGGCACAGAACGCTTTCTGGATTCACTGCAAAACACTGTTTGAAGGAAGCATTTTAAGAGTTTAGGTTAAAAAGTTTCTGCCTCTTTCAAACGGCATGGGTGACATTGCTATTTTGGGAGGCAGTGCCATCTGCTTGTTCAACCAAAAAGCGGGAAAGATGTTCCCAGTTTTAGCATAGATTTTTGGGTTGATTCCACATAAAACTCACGACCGATCTTTGCTTGCACTTGTCCGCTCTATAAGCTGGGAAGGGCAAGGCCACTCACCTCCTCCACCTTCACTGCTCCCAGGGAAAAGGTGTTCACCTCATGGTCCATGATGGGTGAGGAAGACGTGGCTGTTCACAACAGGTGCAGTGTGTTGTGACATACGAGGTCCATAATTCCTCCCCATGGGTGCTGATGTCACAAGAGCTATAACGAGGAGAAAAAGAGCAACGTAGCGCCCAACACCTGACATGCCGCAGGTGGCTGCTACCTGCAGGTGGAGAAGGTGTTTGGGGGAGGCTTGGTTGGGTTCTGTTGGAGGAGTCGGGTTTTTGTTTGCTTTTGAGTAAGAAAGAGGGAGGACAAGTTTTCTGAGGTTTGGGGGGAAAAAAGCAGGAGGACAAGGTTTCCTGGAGCATAGATCGACCGCCTACCAGCTAGTGCAGGTGTAAGGGGTGCCGGGAACAAGAGAGGACAGTAAGACTAGGTGGGGAGGAATGGCAGGACTTGTAGGGAATGCCGATGGGTTGAAGGAAGAGGTTGACATGAGTAGGAGCAAGGTGGAGTCTGTGTAGTGTGTACTGTGGAAATAGAGCAGGGGAACATGGAAATGTGAGGTTACTGTAGTTCTCCATAGGTGATGAAGACATTTCTCTGAGATAAGAGAGATTTAAGTCTATGTTATATTACTGGAGTATTTGCAAATACATATGTATCATCATTACAATGTCTTCCTGACTGGCGAAATGTTTCATCCAATCTCTGTTGACAGAAAAGATTGCCTACTGATAATTGCTTTGCTTAAGTGTCTGATAATATGCCAGAAATGAGAGCATTCTCTGTTAGGTCATCTTTAATTATGCATGTACCACCTGTCAGCTTTAAATCTGCAGAAAATTAGTTTTCTCATTGGATTTAGAGCAGGGAAAAGAAGAGAGCCTTCAACAAGAGGACTAGGCTGTTGCAAACAGTGTGCCTATGGGGGAGTTTCACAAGCAGTCTCCTCATCTTCCCTAGTCCTGGATACCGCTGTTGGCACACGCGGAAATATTTGAAGTATTGCCTAAGCTACTGCCGTAGCGATGGTTTTCGCAGGAAGAGGATTTCAGACCATCTGTTGCGTTTCCTAGTTTTCCTTTTTCCCCATTTCAAAGGGAGAGGGAGCGCCGAGGTGGGGGAGGACACATGGCAAGTCCTGGCTCCTTTGGCAGTGTTGGGAGGAAATCCCCCCCGAAAGCCTTGCGAGGGGGTTATTCTCTTACCACCGATTAAAGCACACAATGAAACTAGTCAGGCCGATGAAGACATGCCAATCTAATAGGAAATTAAGGGCTCAAAAGACTGAAAAACAATGAGGATGGGTGCTTTGTGGAAAACCTCAGCAGGGAGAGATGGTAAAGGTCTCTGAGGATATTAAATTAACGGCGTTGCCATTACCAGGCCTACTTACGATATTAAAAATTACCTTGGAGAGGAAATTTATCTTTGTACAGGATGGGGAGGCAGTAATTGTTTGGGAATAGTTGAAGGGATTTTCAGTTCACAGGAGAATACTAGCTGTTTATTTGGTATAGTAATAGATTTTAGGAGTCTCCCAGATTTTCTGGTCTCCTTTACTCCGAGGCCAGTCTGGAGAGCAGGGAAAGGATGGTTGTTTGTCCTCTGAAATGCACCGTTTGTACTAGAAAACAGGAATGGTCTTTGTTAAACTTCTCATCTGCTTTCGGCAGAAGAGAACATCACTTGCGCTGTCAGATGTTGGTCCTGCTGCTTCTTGCCTGTGTATCCAAGTGGCCCGCACTTCCCCCACTCTGGAATTTTGGTTTTCCATCTTCTGTCATCACTGCCTCAGCCTCCTGGAAAGAATTCCTCAGTTGCACTGGTTAGCTGACGCTGATCGTTTTTCCTGGTAGTACCTTCAGCCAGTGCTATTTCTGAAAATCTGGGATTTGGAACAGTAGGTCAATTTGTAAAACAACAAGAACGAGCAAAGAGGGACAGATGGCTCTGGATGCGAGAGCATGTTTCTGCTCATCTCCCGTTTGGCTTTTGCTGATGCTTCGTCGTTGTGCAAGCATTTGAGGCTGTCGTTTTGCGTTGGTTAAGCGGTAGTAGTTCCTTTGCTGCAAAGATTGTCCTGTGGCACTTGCCATGTGTCCCCCTTATCTCCTGTGGGGCTCCAGGGTACGATCCCTCTGCAGAAGCTGGCAGTGCCTTTGTACCCGAGAACATGGAAAGGGTTTGGGAGGTGAGGAGATTTTCTGCTTAGAAACCTGGCTGTGTTTTTCCTGACGTTTACTCCCAGCAACTGCATTGGATGAAGCTTGCCTGATTATTCCTTTGCTCAGGGTAAGGTTGCCAGACTCATCTGTCTTTGTTATTTCCGTGTAAACGATGACAACTTCTCCATCCTCTGTTGTGCATCAGGGTTTTGCTCAATTCTTAGACAGAATCTGATTGATTCAGACCTGCTTGCTTCTCTCTCTCTCTCTGGATAGTGGTTCCAGTAGCATCACCTGGACGAAGCTGAACTTTACAGAGCTGAAATGGAAAAGTGTGGGGGTGTGCCACAACCTTTTTTTGCTCGCTCATGATTCATTCAGCCTTTCTTTCCACCCTCTTATTGCATGCTAAAGGGCTCTCCAGTCTAGCAGTGGTCACTGGAGGACACCTCTTTTGTACAGGCTCCTTCATTAAATACGAGGGTGTATACATCTCGTTATCCTTGTGCTGCTGCTGGGTTGTGCAGCACTACTGGGCACTGCAGGAGATGTCCCGTTCACCAGTTTGAGATACAACCATACTTGAGTGAATGCAGTATTCTGCTTTTGTCTCTGAAAAACTGGGCAACTAGATGAGATTTAAGGGTACCCTTAAGGATTAAAGAAATATTTACTTAAAAACTTGAAACAATGAAGCAACATTGTCCCCCAAAAAAAAGAAACAACAGCATGCCCTAGCAAGGATTTTTCTGAGCTCTTCTGGCTTGCAAGATGTGGTTTACATAGTCCCCAGGTCTGGCCGGGCCCAGGGGGCTCTTTCTTGCCCTGTGTTTTATAGATGAATACTTAAACTACCCAGAGCAGTTTTTCTGGAAAGCTTTCCTGTTCTCAAACCCAGGATGGCATCGGCTCCCTTGTTCTCCTGTACAACTGTCTGCCCTTTTCTCTCCTGGACTCTTCATTGGAGCTTGCCCACTGCCTTGGTCACAGGAGGGGCCTCAGCTATCTTCTCCATTTCTCACAGGGACACTTGTTTAACATTTCTCTTGTAACCTTTGGTGTGTTGCTGGTTTTAGGCTTCACGCTTGTTCTCTCTCATTTCACTCTTTTAAAAACGCTACAATAAAACTTTTTACATGTCAGATTTAGTATCTGTTATAGTAGCAACTTCATTCAGGATTCATTGATAGTGGAGCTACTGAAACCCAGAGCAATGTGTTTACATTGAGGTATCCGACTGTATACACTGCTAATTTTAAGAGGAAGGGGAACCCTTCTTGGGATAATTAGTTTTGCCATATTTATAGACATGACCTCTTGCTGAAGCATGTTTTTCCTGACTCCGAGTCAGCTTGCCGATGTTACAAGAGTTCATTGTGAGTCTCATAGTCTGTGTGTGCTTATGTACACACAGCACAGACAAGATAAAGCCACGGGGAGGTAACGAAGACAACGATGCTAAACCCTGCAGCAGTGCCCAGTAGTGAGGCATTTGAACAACTGACGTGGGCCGCATTGCAGGTCCTGTCTGGGCCATAACGATCAGGAAAATCACCTTGTCCTTTAACTGATTTTACCAGTCCGGACAAGTAGCCAAGAATGAGTAGCCAAGGGGATGCTGCCCTATCTCCCTACAAGCCCTTCTGAGGAACAGAGGCAAAGCGATGTGTGGATTGCATGAGTACCGCAGCCAGGTTTTGCAGTTTTTCCACCACAAGTCAATTGGCAATGCAGTGCTGTAGATCGATGGTAAACACATGCAGCCTTCTCAAAAAGTTCAAGTGAGCAATCTGAGCAAGGCAAGTGGTTGCTTTTATTTACACTTTGGTTGCAGAGGGGTTGTGGAGGGATTTCAAGGAAACCTCTCGGTAGCAGGAACCTGCTGCTGCTGGCATTCAATGAACAAGCCACGTAGTTGTCTTCTGCACCTGGTGCCTCCTTCCCCAGGCTGCTTAATAAATAGGTGAGCGTGGCCATTATGAGCCAGGCTCTGTTTCTCTCGCCTGTGTTAATGTGCCGGTATTTTATGTCGCATCGAGTGAGGAGGGAAAGTGGTGATACGATGCCTTTTTCCCGTTCTCTTAAATAGGATTGATGACCACAGCTTAACAGCATTCCAAGAAAAAAGACATTTGATCAAAGGTGGCCAGAGCCTCCCCTGAGATGCTGCATAAGGATGTTCGCCCTAATAATAACTTGCCTTTACCATTTTCAGAGCAGACTTTCCTACTGCAAATCCTGCGTTAGCTGGCTGCAGTAAATGTACATGCACATATATAAAGGCACCTCTTTGCTTTCCCTCCAGGCTGCCTCCGCCTGCCTCCCACACAGGCCCAAGGGCTGCACGGGATGCCCACGCCGCCGGCAGCTTCATCTCAAGGGGATTCCTCCAATAGCACCCACTTGGTGCCCTTCGGTGCCCCTTCAGTCATGGGGGGGTCTGCTCTGCTGTGCAGTGGCACCGGCGAGCTTTCTGCGCACCGCAAGCTGGAATTCCCTCGGGGCCACTGCGATGAATATTGCAGAAACCTCACTGAGCAGGGGAAAGCGTCGTGCTTTTACGTGCGAGGGCTTGCCAGTTTGAATCACGTCTGTTGTGCTGCGGAGGTGAATATTGCCTGGGTTGCAGTGGGTTAGTGGAGTACTAGCAAGCCGCATTTACAAAGGGTCCCGGGCTTCAGTCTCATCTCATCTGTCACCGAGAGAAGGAATCTACTCTGACAACTTCTGCAAATCCTGGTTTCACTTTTGTTTTTTGTTCCCCAGCCATGCCCTTTGTTTCTGAAACGCTGTTTACGTACCACGGATTTTTTTCTCTGGTGCAAATCGATTAGCTTTAATTTCTTTCTCAACTACCTGACTTTTATCCCATTGCTTCACCAGCATCCTGTTGTTAATTCACATGATATATGATAATGCGATGTGATACCCCTCTCTAGTTAGCAAAATGTTAGAATAGCTGTTGGCAGCTTCTGGAAGAGTAATTAGCAAGTCGGAATTACTCAAAGATGCATACACTAGCCTAAGTAGGCATTTTCCAGCTGTCTGCGAGTTCAAAAACTAGTAGGGACTTTTTAGACTCCAACACAAGATTAATTACTTGCTACTAGAAAAGAACATTTACAAAAATGTGTAGTGTGCAATCAGGGCTACTGTGTTTTGTTTCTTAATTTGGAAATGGACTTCTTTGTCACAAAGAACAGGATTTTTACAGTATTTGGTAGTCATTTTCCTGAGGAGGCAAGCCTTTTCCTTACAAGGGGATGTCAAGCTCAAACAAATAATAAGGCACCTAAGAAAACCGTTAGGGCTTTGTGTACATCAGTCGTCACGCCGCTGGGTGTAGCGCTGTCTCGTATGGGGATGGTGCGATGCAAATGCCTTTGTGCTGCTGCCTGAGTCAGGATCCCCGTCTCCGTACGCATCCTGGCATAGCCCAGGACATCAGCCTTTCCTTTCTCTCTTTCTAACGTGCAGGAGTTTCAGTCCACGATGCTTTCTTTAGAAAGCCATTTGCGCTGCTGTGCCTCTGTTTTGCATGAAGAAGCCCACGTAAATCAAATATAGCCGCACAGCTGTGCTAAAAGCCTCCTTTTTATCCATAGGCAGCTTTTGTCAGACAGCTTTTATTTCTCTTCTTTCCTATTCTGTTGCTCCTCCAGGGTGAGCCTGAGAGCGGCTGGATTTTTGTTTGCTCCTTGCCATAAGGTAGTCAGTCTCGGGCAGTGCGATGGAGAGAGGGGGCAGGCAGAAGGGAAGCATACGGCTGGTGCGTTTGGACTTCTTGACAGTTTTATTTTAAGCTCAGGCTCTTCTTGCCACCTCTGTAGCCTCTTCTACTCTCTGCCTTTCGCTTGACATCTCTTGTGCCTAATTCTCTAATCAGCTGGATTATCGTCTCTTGGCACCGTGTCCTCACCCGCTCTCCAGCCTCTCACCAGCGATTACCTCTCCCCTCTCATCCCTTCTCCGCTCTGACACTTCTCCCTGTTTGCTTCTCTGAGTGCCAGCGACTTTCCCTTCCATCACCTCCCATTGAAAAAGCATCGTCCCACCACCCCATGGGGGAACGGACGATTTCCAGCAACATTTTTCTCGGTGTTGCCTCCATTGCCACTGCTCTTTCAAGCTCCTTGGCAATCGTTCCCCTCTCTGTTCTGGGCAGCGCAACCTCTCTCTGCCGCCTGCCCACTCTTTTCTGCTCCCTCCCAGCATCCTTACCTACTCGCTGTAGTGTGCAATGGCTTTATCTCCGGCTTCTTCAGTTTCTTTTTGCTCGCTGAAAACACTGGAAAATAGCCGCTCTTTCCCATGATTCCACTCCCCCGCTTCTCACCTCTGCCCCTCTGCCCCCCCTGGAGGCAGCAAAGGCAGGACTGGGCTCCTGCCCCCTTACTATAGACCCTTCTCCCTTGAAACTTCTCCAGCCATCCCTCCTCTGCCTTTCCTTCTGCATAACTCTTGATCTGTAAGCCCCCAGCCTTTTTAGCCTCCTCTCTCTCCAAGGTAAGCCTGGTCCTTTCCCTTCTTTTATCTTGGACCCTTCCACTCATCCATAGTAACATGATTTTTAGCATCCTTGTGGATGTTGCTCCTGGCTCTTCCCCATCCCTTCAGCTTTTCACCATTGCCTCTGGACTAGTCCCATTTCAGAGCTTTTTTCACACATCTCTTTCCTCCCTTATTATTACTAAAAACATTTGCACAAACATCCTTTTCAAGATTTTGATTTCTCCTCTTACCTATGCTCCTTTCGGAATAATTCTTGCCACATGTAGTGGAGGAGAATAGATGTGTGCATATGTACTTCAGTTGAGAAATGCATGGAATAAGAGCTACAAATAACACTGAGCCACCTAATTTGTACAGAGTTAAAGGAGTGTTTCTTCCTTGATACAAGTCTGGGTAGGTCTATTGATAGGACTGGCCCAAGGACCCTTTTAGTAGAGATCATGTCATTTTTTAATGTTTGGAAAGCTCACGCCAGGCCACATGGGCTATTCCAGAAACATGCAATGACAATAATGCATATTTTCTAAGAGATATTAGTTAAGCATCATGCATATGTGTGCACATGTGTTTATATACACATGTGCATTTATACACATATAACTGTATGCATATGCACATACATGTCGGTTTTTAAGACACTATATTGGAGCGTAGTATGCTGTGATGGAAAAGCATCACGTCGTTAATAACAAAGTAGTGACTGTCCTGTATATCATCAAGCAACAAGTATTTCTTACAGCATTTTAGCATTGCTTTGGGCATATAACCAAACTGTGTCTTTCTAGGACTTAAATTCTTGTAATGGCATGAATCTGTAGATACACTTACTTGATCCTGACTTCCGATAAATACAAATTGACTGAGCCTATTTCTACAAGACTTGAATTGTGTTAATGGGACATTTAGTCATTTAGTGGGGTAGTGGAAAATTGACTCTTCCTTCCATGCAGCTATGTCACTATGTGGTCAAGTTTGTCTAAAAAGGCTGGATTTGGTCCTGCATAACAATATTTGCATTATTCTGACAGTGCAGGAAACACAGTACATTGATTTAGTTAGAAAATTTGTGGAGTGATTTTTTTTTAATTATTTATTTTTATTGCAGCCTGCAGTATAGGTTAGGTACAGTTAGGATAGGCAGAAGTTGAGGGGGAAGAAGTAAGGAAAAAGTGTGCTTATTTTTACATTGCGGACTGTTCTCTTTTACACGTATACGGAGAGACAAACTCCTTGGCAAGCACTAGAGTTTACTATCTAGGCTGGTCCCCATTTTAGCACAAAAATTGCTGTAGGGGGTTGCAAGCACTGGGAAGCATGGATTGTTTCCTAGCACGCTATTTCTATTACATATTTTAGTTAATAATTAGTAATGCTTTTAGATTAGTTTCATTTGAAGTACTAATCAATGAGCTTTATAGATTCCCCACTTCATACATAACCATGTCAGTCTCCAACGGAGTGAAAGAGTTTTATTTTATCCCAGATTGTTTATACTGTATAATGATTAATCTTTCATTTCATCTTCTTGTCTTCATGCTTTTATGGCTTGATCCCACTTGGTGCAGGAGATCTCAAATCTCATTAAAGGGCATGGATTAAAGGCACTCTTCACCTTGCCAAAGAAGTGCTGGAATGTGCCAGCTATGCCCTGTTGCATGTAGACCTCCCAGTGCTTCTCTCACTCTACATGTGCACCAGAAATAGGGCTCCCTGCCTTGTATCTCGTCATTGTCCCCTACAAGGCCCTGTTTTGAAGCACAGCAGGTTTGCCAGGCTTCAGGTGCACAGGGTCACAGTTTTCTTGCTGTGACGTTCTCTCAGCCTGTAGTTGGAAAACCACCACCAAAGTGTTTCAGATGAGGGGGAACTAAGTAGGAAAATAAAGCTTGAAATTATGTGCTGCTTTTCCGACGTTTAACTTTTTTTTTTTGAGCTCTTCTGAAACTCTGGTGCCCCCATGCTGTGGAGCAAAGACATGAGATCTTAGCTGGAGAGCGGGTTTGGAGCCACAGGTACAGTCGTTGCTGTTGCTATTCCCATGGAAATCCATCTGACCAGACAGAAACTTAGGAAAAGAAAGCTCAGGGCAGCAGATGGCTTCTGCTTAATGCTGCCTCAGAAATGTGGTTTCTGACAAACCAGGGGGACCTGCAGAGCTGCACTCTGCTCGCTCCATCGGTATTTGCTGCAGCGTTGCAGACTGCTTGGTTGTGATTTTTCAGACCAGTGGTGGTCAGCCAGCGTCGCTTGGGAAGCAGAAATCTCGTGGTTCCTGCTTTCCTCCTGATCTGCGTGGGTTCGAGGGTCAGGTTACACAATGGCACCTTTAGTTTGTTTAAGGTAAGGAAATTATGCATAGAAGCTGTTAAAAGAATATAAGGTTGTCAAGTCAAGTGAGAAATATTATAACATCGCCCGCTCAGCCTTCAATTGGATCCTTTGTGCATGCAAATTTGACAGTCTTTTATTGCATGTCTCCAAGATCTATGGAGAATATAGCTTCTCAATTCACATCAGAAAAAGCACACAGACTTTTCTTCTTCTCAGAAAAGAAGCATTTTCTTGTACATCAAATATTGTTATCTCTTCAAGATTGTCCAGACTGTAGGTATGGGCTACATTTCATCATCCAGGCAAAGCTTCCATAGGTCACAGCTGCCTTGGAACGCAGCCCTGAGCAAACCTGCCATGGTCCTGAAAGTAGTGTGGCAATGATGATTGCCACCGTGGGGACAAGGTCCTTACCGATTTGTTTTGTGTTGCCCTCAGATGTGGTACAGTCAGGTGGCCTGGAGCATCCGTCCCCTTGTGAAAGGAGAGGGAAGGCAGATGGTAGCGGTGGGTTGCAGTCCTCATGCTGCTGAGGGGGGATGAGGGCTTGGGATTTCGTGCATCTCTAACTTGTAGTCTGCAGAGACTGTGGGGAATGGCTGGGTTTGGTGCACTCTTCTCTTACTAATAGTACAGTCCCTTTAAAGAAAAATGAGCAAATGGGGGCTATAAACTGACCATAGAGGGAGAGAGTGACATCCGTGAATACCCAATCGCATAAACCAGCCTTACGGTGCTTTCAGTATATGTAAGTCTAAACCATTAGGGTTGTGCAAGAATCACATTGTTTGGCTTTTTATTATCCATATTCTTAGCATTATGGGAGACAGGGACACATGAGCAGGGAGCGGTTCTTGTTTGTTTTAATGGGAGTGGTTTTCTCAAAAAACGGACTGGAAAATAAAGGTTTACAACTTGTTGCATGAGAAGATGAAGCGAGAAGGGAAGCAGTTTGTCAAATGCTATTATTTGTCGACAGTCTTAAATAATATGAATCACGGGGCCTCAAATCCCGTACGGTGACCTTGTGCAAGCAGCATACACCACCTACCAGGAGATTATAAATTTATGCATGCACTGTATTCAGAACTGAAAAAGATGTTTTCCAAAGTTAGAACCTGTTGTGTTGGCATAACATTACATTTAAAGTAAAAAGCGTTGAACGCACTGGGAATTGCTGAAGAATATTCTGCCAGCTGCTCAATATTACGATTTTACACTGCCATCAATAACAAAAAACGTTACTCTAATGAGAAGCCGTTCTGGTTAAATGAAGACATAGAAGTCATGATAAAACATTAATTAATTGAATATCAAAAAAGGGAAAATAGAAAAGGCAGAAATGTTCCCTAGATAGTTTTTGTATTTGAAACAGTGGAAGAGGTTGTGTCCATCCTGTGCGGTGATGTGGAAAGAAGAGAAAGTTTGCTGCCTATAGCAAAGGAGGATCTGAGAGAGGCAGGAGTGGTTGAAATGAAACATTTTCACATCCTAGTAACTTTTACATCCAGGAATCTTAAAGGAGGTAGCTGAAAAGCTCTGTTAAGTGGCTGTTAATTTATAATAAATCTTGGGAAACAGGGGAAATTCCAGAAAATTGGAGGGCTGCCAACTGTATTTCCGATATTTCAGAAAGATAAAAGGGATGTCCCGGGGAACTGAAGGCTGGTTTAGCTTGACGTCAGTCCAGGGTAAAATAGCAGAACAGCTATTTCAGGATCTGTCGAGAGAGAACTTGGAGGCTAAAGGTATAGATAATTTCAATAACAGTTGAAGAGCGAGGTTGTCAAACAAACCGCTGGTTTTCTCTGCTCTGTCAGGATTGCAAGTCTGTGTGATAAAGACAACTGTTGATGTTGCCTTTAAGAGGACAGATTAGGTGTCCCTTTCTGCCTTTCGGGTTTGTGAACTGTAGAGGGAATACCCTGAAATTAAAACTCCCTTGACAGAGTGTGCTAATTCAAACAGAAGTAATCAAGCCACTCTATTTCCCTGGGATGAGCTGTGGCTTATTTTTGTTTTTTGCGTGTTAATCTCCGATTTGATTTGATTTTATTTGATGGCTTTTGCAGCTTTAAGTGTACTGAGTACATTGTAGTCGGGGGGAGGGCAAAGAAACCAAACAAACTTCAAAAAGCTTAGTGAAAAGCACAACAAATTATATAAGTATCCTCAAACAAAGATAAAATCCAAGTTCTTCTTATAGCAGCCTTTGCAGCTTTAATCCCTTGTTCTTTACCACAGCAAAGAAGCATTCATAAGCTCCTCTGGATCTTACAGGAGAAGGAAAACTTGTCTTTGCCTTCTGCTGTCTTTGCAGTCCTCTGAGAAACTATAGGTGCAGGTGCCACTTTGGCTGTACTTACCCTCAGAACCAAGACCCAGATGCATCAAATCTTTTATTTCTCTCTGGGCTCCCTCAGGCTGCAGTTGCACTTGGTCAAAATGCCCATTTCTGTCTCACATCCTCTCCTTACCTTGGCTGTAGCCTGGTAGGTGTTGGCAGCAGAAGTAATTGCTTTCCCTGTGCCTTTCTCTGTGGGATGATTTATTGTCTACAACAGGAAAGGCAGTTTAGTTCCAGAAAAAGGGCCAGTCCATGGATAAAGGGACTCTAAATAGGAGTCTAGTCATGTGCCAAACTCTGAGGATGGTGGGAAGACTTACAACTTTTCCTTGAAGTTTTGATAACAAAATGGCAATTCTTAGATCCTTGCAGGATCAAAACCACTGTCAGAATTCCTTGATGGAATCCACATATCCCCTTGGCACCTGAACTGAGAGTATCTAAATGGTCATTTCAGTAGCCTTGTGATCATTTGATGGTTATAAAAACATGTCAAAATTCCTTTTTGCATATGTTGATAGGCCTCCCAAGGTTCATACCTGTAAATCTGTGGATCCTAATGCAGTAGTCTCTAGAATTTATTTATGCATTCATTTATTTTTAGTAAAAATCTACGATTTAACCATAAGGAAACCTTTTTGCTTCATTATATACACTGTCAAAGGAGAATATTATTGTTAGTATCCATTCAGTTATGGAAAACACTGCACAAGCAGATAGCAGCCCAGACTCCAAGGAGAAGGCAACACCTATATTCTCTCCCAAGAGCAGAAGGTGTGAAGTTATACCCTATGAAATTCTGTCCCAAATTTAACCCAGTGACCTACTGCATGCGTTCCTGCTCTTCACACATTAATCACATCCGACATGTTCCAAAGGACATGCCAGTTTGTGTCCCAAGGAAACAACGAAGGATATTCTGAACACCTGCTAACTTGCAGCAAAGGTGAAGAGCTTGCATTTTAGGGGAAGAAAAAAATGAGAGCAGATTTTTCCCATAACAACTATGTAGTATGACAGGAGAAAATGAGCTTTTGTAGTTTTTGCAACCTCTACAATTTGAGTAGTCAAAGATGTTAGTAGTGGTTTTGGCCTTACCCCACTATGCAGACAGAACCTCTTCCAACAGTTCCACAGATAGGCTGAAAAAGCAGTAATTAGTACATCTTGATAAGCTGAGGAGAAAATTCACCAGGAAATGTAATTCTGAGAGAGAAGTTTTCTGTTTTCCTCTGGAGAAATTTTACAAAAAATACTCATTTTAGAGGCTCATTCAACTGTAAATACTCATAGCAATCAAAAATTTCAAGTACAGAACTTCAGCATTGAACTCTACTGGAGTTTTTAAAGGCTGGGCTTCCTTGAGAATAAAGCATAAGGGAAATTAATAGCTTTTACTCAGATAACTTTTTGGCATAAAGTTTCACGTGAAAAGACTGCTAAAAGGAAGAGAACAGCACCATTGCTCATAACGTGTAGCTTCCAAACACTAGTGGTATTGGGTCAATGTTGGCCTGGCCTTTGTTTTCACAGTTGTATTAGCAAAAGAGATTTCAAGTAGAGAAGCACGTTCTTTACTATCCCAACATATTGTCATACAGGTGAGTGGCCTGGATTCTTGACCAAGCATTTGTGCTCCAGCAATTTCATCATCTCAGATGGCATCATAATGCAAATTATACATACATACACAGGCACAAATGTCCATAGAGGTACACGTAAATTATTTAAAAGTTTAGGAAAAGGAGGAAAACTGTATCACTGTATCACTCCTCAACCAAAGCTCCAAAATACTCATTTAAAGCAAGGAAGGCAAGACCTAAATCTGGTGGGCCCTTGCCAGAATCTCCAGCCTCTGTTTGTGGGGAGTGACCTTTTCAGAGAGCTCACCAAGATGGAGGGCAAGATAAAAACAAATCAATAGTTTATTTTTCCCTCTCTGATTCTTTAATCTGGCAATCCAGTTTACCCAAGAGTAACCCAAAAGGTTGTGCCTTTTCCCCAAGGTCCTAAAGCTATTGACCACTTCAGAAAAACATAATATGTTGTTTGTTTTGCTTGGTGGTTTCCTGGCACTGTTTCAGTGTTGGGCATTCCCCATTCTGCTTTGAATAAGCTATTTTGAGTAGCAGACTTGGTTCCGGTCCCCTTCACCATAGCCAGCTACTGTAAAGAGCAATGTGAAAGCTACAAGAAGAGACTTTACCGGGGAAGAGTTCCTCTGTGTTCTCACTTCCCATGCACGTATATGTCAGTTGAGTGGCTTTTGAGAAATGAGGATAGAGGACAGTTCTGCTGTTGTTCCTTCTCTTTTCCTACCTGGCCTATGTCTTCCCCCACCCCATCTACTATGCCTCTCTCCTGAAGGCACCACCATTTATAAAGGACGTTGAAAATGCATGCTAAACTAAACCTGACTTGCTGACTGTAGGATAATTAGTAGTATAATTATATAATTTTTCCTGAGTCATAAAAAGATGCACGTGTATACATTGCCTAGTTGGTCTATATAGAATGTATATGTCAATCCAAGTACCATGTGTAAACATTATTTGCATGTTGACTAAATTCCCTGAAGACAGTGAGCTATCATCACCTTGTTCAGCTGGGTTACTCTCTCAAAAAACAATAACAACACAACCCTCTGAAGTCAAGAAATAGGTTTTATCTGTATGTGGAACATAAATCTGTTCGGACTCTTCAAAGCAGCCTCCACTGGGAATCCCTGCCTCCGTATGGTACCAGTCTCTAAATAACCATAAGCACAATTTCTTTAGACACCTGGGGTTTAAATAAACATTCATCATGGAGACTATGGGCATCCTGACACTAATTTAAAAAAAAATACAGCAAACAAAAAACAAGATCCATTGCAGAAATGAAGGTGTAGTACATTTCTATTCATGTGTGCAATTTGCCAGTAGTGAAATCATTCTAAGTAACCAAAATGCTACAGACAGAAGTTATACTCAGCAGTTCTGTTTAAAGGCCTGCAGGATCAAAGTCCCTCTATTTTTTTTTTCTTGGTCTCTGTCCAGTTGTGCAGTAGGGTCTAGGTCCAGTATAACAAAGCCAGAAAGTGACTTTTGCAATGGGAGTTACTTCCTACACCAAAACCGCTGTGCTGTGGCGAGGTATAGGCTCTGAAAAAGCAGCTGTTCCACGGTCTGGAGGGCACATCCATGTTCCCATTAGTTTAAGCTAAGGAATGAATTTCCAATATTCTCATCCCTACTTCAGAAGGACATGAAGCTTGCCATACAGAAACAGGGCTGACGGGCCAGCTCTGCAGCCAGCCCAGGCACTGATGCTCCTGCTCACTGCCTGTGATGTAGATCATCAGGGACCAGTTTTTGGCCCGTGAACCATGTCCAGCCGTTCAGCAATTCAGAGGGTGCTCCCTGGGCTGTGAACGCTTGGTGAGTTTGAGCCGTGCGGCCTCCTCAGCAATGTCAGTTCTTGCCTTTAGGAGAGTTACCAAATGCCTGTAGGGCCCTGCTGCGTGCCCAGCCAGACCTGCTTCTGTGGCGGGCCCGTGGTTAAATCCTCTCTTGAGTCTCTCTTAGCTGTCCACCTTCCCACTCATGGCCAAAGGAAGGTTTTCCTTTGAGGCGGTAGGGTCAGAAGCACCAGCCATCGCTATCAGCAGCAGCACATGTCTACAACTGCCAGCCAAGAATGCTCTACAGTGTCTTTTCCACTTGGCCATGTGTCATCTGCTTTACAGCAGAAGTTACTTGAACAATGTGAAAACCTCATTTCTGAAGACATTCTTGCTAATGGCCCTGGCACCCACAGTATGCTTGGCAGGAGGCAAGCCCGTGTAGCCTGGTGGCCCGCTAGTCTATTTTCAATTATCTGGGGTGCTCAGAGAAGAAGACATTAATATTGCTGAGGATGACATAGCAAATTACTACTGCTCCCTAACCTTTTTAAATTGCTAACACTGTTGTAATCTGTAATTACAGAAATCAGTGTGAGAATTGTGGCACAGTATAATTATCTTTCCTGATACTTTATTGCTGTATGAATTATTAATCAAAATCAGTCTTGTATAGTATTTGCAGCAACTAAGAAGAATAATGTATAATTAAATTTCATTATTTCTATTTTTGTGCTGGTGTTTTATGATGTTGTAATTGATAATTAATTGGTTAAAAATTCACACAATTCTTGGGAGTTTCATATGACTATGACTGCTCGGTATTCAGCATTTATTAATTGAATAATGGGCTCACTGAAGAGACCTTTGTATATAGTCTTCTGTCATTACAGTGAGCTCTCAAAAATGGTGAATTAATCATTAGGCCTTTCAATAGTTTCTTTTTAAAGGAAAGCAGTGACAATATAATCATATCCTTTGTTGGTATAGCTATAATTGAGAGATCGTAATAACGAATTATAAGGATGGTCATTTTAGGAGCTCTGAAGTGTCAGTTATTGATAAATTTCTTTAAAACCAAAGCGTTGATTACACAGAACGAGTCTTTTCAAAGAAAAAATATCAGAAGATGGGGAAGGAAACCTGGAAAATTATTTCCCTCCCACTTGCCACTTAAAAACAGTGCATGTTTATCCCTAAAAACTGTCAAGTCTGATGTGCTTTCGCTGCCATTTGTCAGAAGTACAAGTTCCTCTCAACTTTTTCATTATTTTATCATAATTCTCCCACCATTTTTTCCTGGTACCTTTTGCTAAATTGTTAGGGGAAAAAAAAAATAATAGAAAACCTCAGAACAAAAGAGTACCTTTTCACACTCTCTGCATCCTATTGAACAGAAATACTGTCAGACGTTTAACATGCCCGTCTGCGGTGCAGGCTCTCCAGCTACCTCTGACCTCACATGAGTTCAAGCTGACCACTTCAAGTTATTCCTAAGTGTCTTTTTTTCTTTTTACTGTTAGTGGAGGTGATTGGAAGAATGTGAACTGGAACTAAAAATAACCCCAGTTCAGTACTGATCCTCTCTTAACACAATCAGGAGAAAGCCAGGAGTCACCTTGTATAGCAGGATATAATGCGAGCTCCAGCTTACACTTCCAGGCAAAACCTGCGGTTCAATTTACCATGAAGTTGTTAGGAGTCCTCTGTGTGCTGCTGTAAATCTGGTGTCCTGCTTACTCCTCCCAGGATACAAGCATGCTTTTGCTTCATGGGATGAGGTGGTGCCTTTAGGCCACTTTTTTTCCCCATCCTCTTCCTCGCTGGTGTTTTGCCATGGAGAGGCTACAGAGACACTTCCACTAGAGTCTGTGCACCTTTTATGAGTTGGGCTTAACATCTGATGGTTTCTCATGTCCCAAACCCATGACTCCGCTGGAGCCAGTGGGAGCGGGAGCCCTTGGTGTCACTGACACCCACCACACTTAGTCTTTGGACAGGTGTTTTCTACTGCCTGCCCTCAACAGCTTGGTCCCATGCAACTTGGGTGCCCATTTGAGAGAGGCGAGCACAGGGCAGCGTGCCCATCGGTGGCTTCTAGGGCTGTGAGCAGAGGGGGTGAGAGGCGTCTAGGAGGCACATATGGAGGTGATAGGTTTGGTGTTTCATCTGTGTTGACGTGAAATAATTCATTTCTGAGACAGTGGTTAGTGGTCAGGAAAGATGGATAATACCGGCACGTTCCTCTGCACAGGCAGTTTGTTGTTGGCCAGTGTGGCTGGAGCACGTGAATATTCGTCACATGTAAACTTGTACCCTGAGTTATGTGGCCCTGAATATTTTTATTAGGAATGACTAATCCTTTTACAAATCAGGTGAGTTCTTTGCCTAGTAACATGCAGCAGTGGTCACTTGTACGTATGGTTTATTGCAGTGACTGTGAAATCTCTCAGGAAAAACAAAACAAGAATCTTCCTATGAGTACGGGGTACAATTCCAGTTTGTTTCTATGGTCAGGAATCACAGTGCTTCTTACAAATTCTGCATTTCTCTTGCTTCTTTTACTTGGGTGTCCTCTCCTGTTTGCAACGCTAGAAGCAATAAATAGCAGTGCTGCTTTGACCTTTATATTTTGTATTATTTGCATAGTATTTATTGAATTGATCATACATGATGAGGAGGGCTTTTTCTCTTTCCTTGCCAATAACCTTTTTCGTTGTTCTCCTGAGGATTTCTTTTCTCCCTGTTTCAACATCAGTAATCAGATGCAGACACTGCACAACAGTGTACTACACCAGAAGTAACTAGAAAATACATCTCCTTATTAAAATATTGCTCTCTCTAAAATCCATCTCTAGGTGATGACAATCTGTCGGTCTCCAGTCTGTCTTTTTCATGAGAGACTCCAAATTGGAATTGAGATTCCAGGTCAATGTGTTCCCTGTTTTACTTTGACAGTGGTCAAACTGCAGCAGAGATGGTCAAACTTGCCCAGAGATGTTGTAGGGTCTCCATCCTTGAAGATAGTAAAAACCCAACTGGACATGGTCCCAAGCAGCCATCTCTAGCTCATCCTGCTTTGAGTGGGGAGGTTGGACTAGTCAATACCTCTACCTCAACCTCTATAAAATTACTTTTTTTCCTCTAATTGCCACTTGTGTGAAATAGAGGGCCTGGGATTTAGTGCGTCACCTTGTTAGTGTCTGATTCTTTTTTATATTAAGTCCTTCTGAAATTCCCAGCAATCCCTATTGCCTTTGACATTTGAACTAATTTTATCAATTTCAGTCTTCCTGTCGTGATCTGTGGACTTCTAGGTCACTAATCAATGTAGGATCATCAGATAATTCATGTTGGAAACCTCAGGAGGTTCCTACCACAACCTCTTGCTCAAAGCAGGTCAGCTCTGAGATCAGACTAGGTTGCTCAGCACTATATCCAGTCTGGTCTTGAAAACCTCCAAGGGTGGAGATAACACAACCTCTCCAGGCAACCTGTTCCTCCGTTTCTCCATAAGGAGAAGTCCAGTCTAAACCTCTGTTCTTTCAAATTGCTCCCATTGTCTGGTTCCATCTTCTCGATGACCTCGCTGCAGGAGTGGCAGGCTGCTGTTAGGACCTCGGTATGTCCGGGCAGTCTCCCATCCAAGTACTCAGTGTGCCCAACCCTGCTTTACCTTCAGAGATCAGACGAGCTGAGGTGTGTTGCATGGCGTGACCATAGGCAGATGTGAGCCAGTACTGCTGCTGTTCCGTTTCTGGAGGAATTTTACTGTTAACCTGCTGAAAATTGCCCCTGCATCCCTTCTCTGTTGAATACAATTTAGCCTAAGTGATTTCCAGCCTGAAGCAACTTCTCACCTTATGACAACTGAGCTTCTCTAGCAGCCTTTTGTAAAGGTTTTGTCAAAGGATTTCTGAAAGTCAACACTAATTACACGTACCAGTGTTCCTCACTGCTAATTTGGAACACTTCAGGAATTCTAATAGAGACCATCAGAGACATGACTTCCCCTTGCAGAAGCCATGCTGCTTTGTCACGATGATAATTTGCCTGGTTAAGTGCTCTGTAGCTCTGCCACGATCGAGTTTTAGCTTTTCACGTAATTAACCCAGTTCTGATGCAGGACTTTCTGGTCTGCCATGATAAGATTTTCTCTCCCTTAATGTTTCCCTTGAAAAACAGACACCACATTGCCTGCCCTCTGGTCTTGTGAGTCAGGAGCTGTTTTTTTCTTGATAGGTAATGTATTTTTGGTAGCAGCTTAGGCAGTTTGTTCATGAGTTCCTGGAGAGTTTTGGGCAAGCGCCAGCCAGTAGAGACAATGTGCTGCAAACTGAAGTGATTCGGATGTTCCATGAGCAACTTTTTTCGTCTCCTGAGGTTTCGTGTGCCTCCTCCATGCTGCCCATGCAGACGGGCTTGGTGGGATCTCCCACCCGTTGCTGTGGAAGGACCGTGTAAGCAACGTTCCAGTTCCCTTCACTGCAGTTGCTGGCCTTTACCAGCAACTTTTTTTGGCTAGGTTTCAATGGTGCTTTCCTTGCCCACAATAAATAGTTCATGCCAGTTTCTGGAAACTTTTGTTTCAAAGAGGCTTTTTCTAGCAGTGTGGTGACCTATATGCAAACAAATGCACAGCATGTTCTTTGAGCCAGAGAAAGGCTTGCTAAGACATTCTCTCTTCAGTTTGAAGAAATACCAAGTGTGTAACAATGATTTCCATGAAGAAAATTCTGCAAACTCAGCATAATACTGAATTCAGAGAAAAAATTATACAGTTTGAATTAACACTGTATAAAAGACTTCCAGCATGGCTTGCCTTAGAGTTCAGAGTTAACACTCGATCCCTGCGTTTCTCTTCCGAGGAGAGGGAAAAAAAAAAGTTGAATTCTGCTAGCTTTCTTGCTACTACATGCCAAAGCCCTACGGTGACCTTTAATCTTTGCACTCTAAACCCTTTTCCCATGAAAATGAACAAGATACTTCCCAGTGCAGGGTTTCACCGTCTTGCACCTATCCTGCAGGATAAAGCCCTCTTGGAGAGGAAACACCTCATGCCTGGAGGTCATTCAGTCGATGGCAGATCGTGGAAAAGGGAAGACCGTAAATCATTTGTGTTGAAACCTTAAAAGCTGATAAATACGTGGTCCTGAGCCATAGCCCAGCCCCGGCTTCCCTGTGCGCAATGCAGGGCTCGAGGTGCTTCCTGGAGCGGCCGAGGGCACGGCCAGGGGAAGCCTGTGCTGGGCTGAGATTGCAGCCACCGGCCAGGGCATCCACGCAGGCTCCCAGCAGCTGCGGGAAGGGACACGGCGTGGATCCGCTTTCGGAAAGCCCCTGGAGTCACAACGGTAGCCTTGGGAAAGCATGGCGATATAGGCAGCTGGGTGGAGGTCCTTTTTCGGGAGCGTAGCTAGGGATCTGCTGGAGCGGAGGGCGCGATTTACAGCCCCAGCATCTCAGTACCACATCGGTCAGGTTTCCTAGCATAGAAGGCAGGCTCACTCGCCAGAGGGGAAATACACCGTGGTATTTTCAGCACTTCACAGGGCATGCAATGAATTTTTTTAAAAAATACACTTGATGAGAGCTGTAGTTAAAAAGTGGGAAATTACTAATTAGTAACCAAGTAATTCAGGGTTTGATTCACACAAATTGCGCTATTACTGTGGATTGCAATTTCAGGCAAACAGTGTTTTTTGTTTTTTTTAAAAAAAGGCACTGAAAATATAATTGATGTTCTGTTCATTACCTGCCAGGTTTCAGGTTTCTTGTACATTTATTCATCATCTGAGACATTACAGGCATAAGACATGTCTGGAAAAAAAAAAAGAAAAAAAAATTAATGCTTTCCCCTTTGCATTGTCATTTGCAACTCTCAGGTTTTCCCACTAGATTGTTCTTGTAAACTCTTGCATTTCACAGCACGCAAGAGTGACCACTTAGAACATCACTATAATGCTATCGTTAGCATCAGAGTTCAGTTACACAGAAAGATATGAGTGGGATGAGTTGAGTATCATTTTCTCTTTTACCTTACCGTAGTGCTAATAAAATGATTGCTGTCAATTCTTCTCGTTAGTCCCAATTTATGAGAAAAAAAAAAAGAATGAATTTTCTCACGATTAAGACATCCAACTGGTAGCGTAAAAAACTCCCTTACCTGTGTGCAGATCAATAAGCAGGTTTGTATCTTCTCTCTAGATATGAAGTCAGTGAAGGGCTAGTGGATACTGGGTTGGTTTTTTCTGTTCATGTAGGCATTTCAGCTGAGTACTCAGAAGCATAGCATGAGTCAGCAGTAAATACTGAAAATACCGGTAAAAGAGAAGCTGTAAGCATCCCATTAAGAATTCCAGTAATACTGAAGTTTTGTAATGTTGGCAAAAACACCTCTTTCGTAGAAAGAGTCACCATAGCTTAAAAATACTCCTATAAAGGTGGGAAGATGGAGTTACTTTTGAGAAGTACTTGTACAAGTAGCAAGCAGGTCCTCTTAAATCCATTTTTGTCTAGATTATCAGTATCTTGCGAATGATGCTGTAGGAAAATAGTACCCTGGTTTGAACACCTGGCAAGAGAAATAGTTTGAAGTCATGTTGGGTCTACATGTGTACCTGTATATTGTATTAGCAAGGGAAAATGCTGCAAAGATCCACTTTAAAAAGTAGCAGAGGAGGAATTTTGCTTCCGCTTTCTGTGTTTATTGGGTTTGCATGGCAAGGTTTTGGTAGCAGGGGAGCTACAGGGGTGGCTTCTGTGAGAAGCTGCTAGAAGCTTCCCCCGTGTCCAATAGAGCCAATGCCAGCTGGCTCCAAGACAGACCCACCGCTGGCCAAGGCCGAGACAATAGGCGATGGTGGTAGCACCTCTGTGATAACATATTTAGGAAGGGGGGAAAAAACCCAACTGTGCAATGGATAGAGGAGTGAGAATATGTGAGAGAAACAACTCTGCAGACACCAAGGTCAGTGAAGGAGAGGGAGGAGGTGCTCCAGGCGCCAGAGCAGAGATGCCCCTACAGCCTGTGGGGAAGACCATGGTGAGGCAGGCTGTTGCCCTGCAGCCCATGGAGGTTAACAGTGGAGCAGATATCCACCTGCAGCCCATGGAGGACCCCACGCCAGAGCAGGTGGATGCCTACGCAGGAGGCTGTGGCCCCATGGAAAGCCCACATTGGAGCAAATCCTGGCAGGACCTGTGGCCCCATGGAGAGAGGAGCCCATGTTGGAGCAGGTTTGCTGGCAGGACCTGTGACCCCATGAGGGACCCATGCTGGAGCAGTCTGATCCTGAAGGAATGCACCCTGTGGGAAGGACCCACCCTGGAGCAGTTGGTGAAGAACTGCAGCTGGTGGGAAGGACTCACGTCGGAGAAGTCCGTGGAGGACTGTCTCCCATGGGAGGGACCCCACGCTGGAGCAGGGGAAGAGTGTGAGGAGTCCTTCCCCTGAGGAGGAAGAAGCAGCAGATACCGCATGTGCTGAACTGACCGCAACCCCCATTCCCCATCCCCCTGAGCTGCTCAGGGGGAGGAGGTAGAGAAAACCGGAAGTAAAGTTAAGCCTGGGAATAAGGGAGGGATGAGGGGAAGGTGTTTATAAGATTTAGTTATTATTTCTTACTATCTTACTCTCATTTAATTAGTAATAAATTAAATTAATTTTCCCCGAGTCAAGACTGTTTTGCCCATGACGGTAATTGCTGAGTGATCTCCCTGTCCTTATCTCAACCCACAAGCCTTTCATTATATTCTCTCTCCCCTGTCCAGCAGAGGAGGGCAGTGATAGAGTGGCTTTGGTGGGCGCCTGGTGTCCAGCCAGGGTCAACCCACCATGCTACAGCGGTCAGATACTTGCAGTGCAGCAGTACTATACCAGAATACCCCAGTCTGTCACCCTTTAGCCCTGTATGCTTGTGAAAATCTATCAGAAGGCGGTTGTTGTTTGGAAAAATAGTTCCTTAAAATACTTGAAGTTTGTGTGTTTGCATGACTTTCCTTTTTGGCAACAGATAGAATACAAACAAATAATCCTTTTTCCCATGTAAGCCTTAAAACAAGTGCGTTCAGTTCGTTTCGGGGTGGTACATAGTGTGTTCAGATGCAGCACAGGCTTTTACAGTTTTCTACTCAGAGAAACTGAAATGCGAAAATGATGCAAAGAGGATTCAGTCTGGTGCTGGGCAGAAAGTTTTGGGTAAGAGAAGAATTACTTCAATGTGTCCAAGTGCAAAAGGGGGTCATGTAGTGTTGGGTGTTGGAGGAAGCTGACAGGAAGCTGACCTCCCACCACCACCACCCCCGCCAAGTCCGATCCCCGTATAAAAAAGCCGATACCAGTTGCAGAAATTGCAGAACAGCAGGCAGGGAACTTCCTAGCTCAGACAGTCGTAACTGGTGGTTACTTACATCCTTCCAACCTCTGCTCTGCTGTCAGGAAGGGGAGACTGATTATCTGCAGGCAGGAGTGACCCCAGCACCCACACGCTGCTCTATCACCTGGGTCTGGACCTTCACACGGGTTGGGGGATTTTCTTGGGTCTGTGGCTATGGAATTCAGAAACTGCTCTTTTCTGTAAATGACATTAAACCACCGGTGAAGGCGTGTTGCTTTAGCCATACCTGATAACAGATGTTTTCTGAAGCCACTAAACATCTTTCTCTCCCCCTTAAGGCTTAAAATCATTCTAATTCTGGTTGAGGAATGAGGTTGCTGTAGTTAGTGGCTTGCCTTCGTCAGGTAAAGTTCCACCTTACCTTTCTCTTGAACCAACATCTTCAGTGTAAACATGCAGTGCTGCCCATCTGCTGAGGAATAGGCTGGGGTTTTGGGGGTTTTTTCCCTTAATCTGAAAATAACAGAAGCAAGCACAAAGCCCTTTTTTCGCTATTAGAAGACCCGACAGTCACTCTTGCTTTTTTTTGCTAAAATCTTCTAAAATTTCCCACATCTCTGTGTTATTGCCTTTACTAAATTGAAAAACGTAGATGCATAGTAGGTGGTTGAAGGAAAGCACTTTGCAGCCCATCTAAACTCTATTTTGGTTTTGAGGGGGAAGTTAGGGGGGGTTAGGTAATCGAAGCGTGGCAGAGTGAAAGCCAGTGGAAACGAACACCCTTCCCCATACCTTTTCCAAGCAACTTCCTCGGATTGAAGAGTTGCTGGTCTGCTTGGCCGTGGTCATGGGGTACCCAGAAATGGGGCAGCATCCCACCGTGCCACACTGGCCCAGCGGCTGCATTGCTCCTCACCGCCGTGTTTGTGTTTTCTTCCTCCCTTCTCCTCTGCAGGGTGTGAACGGCATGTCTGTGGATGAGAAGACTGACTCCCCCATGTATGTGTATGAGTCAACGGTGCACTGTACCAATATTCTCCTCTGCTTAAATGACCAGCGGAAGCAGGACATTCTCTGTGACGTGACGCTGATCGTGGAGGGGAAGGAGTTCCGCGCCCACCGGGCTGTGCTGGCTGCCTGCAGCGAGTACTTCTTGCAGGCCTTGGTAGGGCAGACGGAAAATGACCTGGTGGTCAGCCTGCCGGAAGAGGTACAGTATGTCGCCGTGCCCCCACCTTAAACATGAGCCCCCTCTGTCCCCCATGGTGAGGAAGACCCCCATGGTCCGCTAAGGTGGCCAAGAGGAGCGTGATGCGGGTGTCGGTGCCTGGCCCAGCACAGCTCTGGGTGTGGTTTTTGTGTTTGGGTGGGTTTTGAATTGCTGAAAGATGGACATGTTCACGCCGACCTTCCTTGCTGGTGGTAACTCCTAACGGGTATGGCAGCAAAACTTTAAGATGCTTCAGCTCGCCTTTCTCACCACCTCTGAGGGAGCCGTACCCAAACACTTAATTACTGTATCTTCATTCAGGGCGTTACCAGGACCCTGATATTCTTCAGCTCTTCCAGACAGGAAATTTGAAAGGGGTGATGTGGCTGCTAGATGGCAGGTTATTGCTGAAAAATCATTTGAGCCGTCATGTTGTTTGGAGTCTCATTGCTGTCCAGCCCTTTCTGGCATCTTATATCCTCATCCTCCTCTTTCCCCTCTCGTGCACCCCATTCAGCCTTGCTTCCTCTTGCCTCCCCTCACGATGAATTTGGGATTTAATTGCTTCGGGCCGCGTGTTTTCCACCGAGAAACCATGAACACGGTCTGTCAAAAAAGCAGGGTTTTTCTCATGCAGCGTGGCTCCCACAGCAGGAAGCCAAGGGATGTAGAAAATACCTACCTCACTGGAAAGTTTACTTTATTTTACCACAAAATCTCACTGGCTGGCTTCCACCCCCACTGTAATTTCCTCGCAGCCGTACGGCCGTGACAGCACAGCTACTGTAGGGCACACCAGTGGCTTTGCTGCCCACAGAGGGGAGACGTGTGCCTGCTGGCCAGGGCTGCCGTCACCCACCGCCTCCGCACTGCCAGCCCGGTGTCTCTGGCTGTGACAGGCGTCACAAGAGGGGTGGCCATGTCCCCAGGGCATGGGACTGCAGTCACTCAGTGGGAAGGTACTCTAGCATACAGAGGGTTTTTCACCATCATTTGCTTAACGCCCATGAAGAAGCACGGTGTGTTTTTAAATGATGACAAGTCCCGAAGTGTCACACGCTGTTTTTCCCCCTCAGGTTTAGCTCTCCAGAGACTTTAGCGGCGTCGTGATGTTGTCACAGCACAAGTTGGAGAGCATTAGAAGTAGGTCACCGGGTGTGACTTCATGAATCTTGACACTGAATATTACTCATGAAGAAATTTCAACCCAGACATTTTGCATAGGAGTTCAGAGATATCGCAGAGGACGCGCTAGGATGCACACTATGATTCTACAGTGTCCACTAATAATTTCCAGTGGAAGAATCGAGTCTCAGTCAGTATCGCATGGCTTTCGCACTGCAAAGCAAGGGTGGGAGCAGAGAGGTGACAAAACATGCCCAGGGGTGCACAGGTAGGAAGAGACAGGAGACTATCGGCGCTCTTCTACAAAGCCTTGGTGAGACCTCTATGAATGATTCAGGTCCAGTTAGATACAGAAAAATAACTGAAATTCAAATAAGCATATCCAAGAGTGACTGAGATGTTCAGAAGAAAGAGCCTGGCCTAAAGGAGGATAAGACAAGACCATGGCAGGTTCATCCTGCTGATGTGACAACTGCAACATGCTACAGCTCCGTGTAGGCAGAGGCGATGAAACAGCTCAGAGGAGGAGTTTCTCTTTAATACTAAAAGAGAGTGTTGACACAAGCATTGATTGGTTTCCCCTGGCTTTTAGTAAAAGTAGCTTGGAAATCAGGAGATTTCTAATCACAGCAGCGGCGAGGTGCTGAGCCGCAGGGTGGTGGAGGGATCATGATGTGTCTGCACTCCATGACCCCGTCCTATGTTCATATCGACACTAAAGATTTAAAGCACAAAGGTTTGTCTTTCTGTGTGTTTTATATGAGATACTACGTTAAAAAAATTCCTCCAGTCCAACTGTAAATGATTTCTATTTAAGTGAGTTCCCTTTGGATAAATGAAGTATTGGGGGTTTACACATTAGAATATATCTCAATGAAAGATAAAAGGTTTTAGTGACTTAGGGTTACACTGGCTGCTGTTAAGCTCCAATGAAGTCCATGGTTTCTCAGAAGCAGTGAATCGAGTTCTTAAGGTTTTTCCCAGTACCCTGAAATTGTCACGCTTCACCTAAGACCACCACTGTTATTTTGCCACATGCTTCAATTAGTTGCAGAGCACCAGGGCTTTAACTTTCTCATCCTGGAAAAGAGCTATCTTCGCCTATTAAAAAAGATACCTACAGTTACCAGTGCCTACTTGTACAGATAATTTCCACATGCAAATTAATTGCTGATAACTCTATTGAATCTAATGTGCTCGGTGACTACTTTATTTGAATATGGGAGGTGATCGGTTATAATAATTTCCTCACAAGTGTTAGTCACTTGGGGTAGAGGTCTGCCTGATGCAGTTTGTTATTTCTTGGTTATTCCTTGGTTAAGGTGCACGTCTCTGCTTCTGGTGTTGCTCAGCTTCAGAGTACTGGGCGCTTTGGTAGGTGCCTGTCCTTAGGTATGGGAAATGCCTCCGACAAAGAACAGTGTCAGAGCTCCCCTGAAAGGAACTGAAACACTCTTGGATTTTAAGAACTCATAGAGCAGGGGAAAAAAACACGTTAGTTATATTCATTAAAAGAAGTTAGCAGAGTCTTTTTCAGTTCACGAGCTAATGGCTCTTCCCAAGGCTATTGTTTTTAGTCCATGATCTGCAGAGCTCTGGCAGCCCATGAGGTATTTCTAAAGGTATCTGTGAAAACTGACTTAATCTGTCATGTAGGTGTTTATACCCCCAGAGGAAAAATTTCAAACAGAAGTTGAAAGTTAGTGTCTTGAGCCAATGTTTTTTTCAGGCTTAGAGACAATTTATGTTGGCATATAGTTATTACAGAAAAACAGAGATTGAAAATAATTTTAAAATATAGTCTTCACAGTTCAAAACTTTTCTAAAGGTGATGATCACTTGTAAATTAGCAAAGCTATTTTTAAGTCAACCATACAAGCATTGCATTTTAAATTCTGGTGTGGTTTGATAACTGCTAAGGTACCCAATTGTGGAGAAAGGGCATCTATTATTTCTCAAGGGTTTGATGTTGGAGCTGGATAAAGCTTTATATATAAAGCTTTTACACTCATGTAATGTTGGTGTGAGGGAGCTTATCAAAACAAAAAACTTAGTTTTGATTATTCAATCTGCCTCTGAAGTCTAAATTGCAGTCTTTTTTTTTTTTTTTTTTACTTCCTAGCATGTTGGGGTCTTTTTGTTAATCTGGCATCCATTGTTACATTGTTAACTGTTGTCTAGCTAAACAGTGAACAGATGTTTTTTACATTATTTCTTGTTTATATCCAATTACAAGTGAGAGAGTCTTCATGATAGGCCAGTCGTTTCAGTAGGGAGACATTGTGCACGCACAGAATTGGGACGAGTTGAATTTACAGGGTTTTAAACCGCTGGAAAACTTTGTGTTAGACATTTCAGGTCAGTTCAAGCATGCCTTAATATGCCTCAGTTCAAACCTTTCCCTAATCATCTTAAACTATGTCAGTATGGAGCTAATTCTGCACTGATTGAAGAGCTTCCATAAACCCTTGTGTGCTAGCCTCGGTAATTTGATTTTGTACTACACCTTTTGTTAAAGCAACATGTTTTAGTGTGTAGATAAGCGCTTGGAAAAACAGCCACCTAAATAACAAGGGCTCAGATGTGGCCGTGGTGTGTGAACCATCAGCCCTCAGAGTGGAGTTAGAGGAATGGAGTGTGTCAGCTGCCTACAGCTCATAATAAAAGACCCCCTTAACTCTTAACTTCTGCGCTTTTCTCTTCATTTGCAGTTTTTGGTAAACAACTAGAACCTCGCCTGCTTTTCACCCAGGGTATTTTTCAGCAGTTGTGCAGTTTTCCTCTAGTAGCCGCTGTTAAATGCAACCCAAAATTAATATTTTCCAAGAACTGAGTTTAAAGCTGTAAAGTTAGTCATTCGCTCCATACCCCTAACTGTTGTTTTGTTTTATTTAATCACGAAAACTGGTCTTCCTTCCTTTAACAAGGCACTTAATTAAGCTTTTAATTCATGATAAGAAGTTAAATGGCACTTACGAGGCTTTTTTAATGGTTTCCACTTCCCATCCAGATTACAAAAAAAAGGTGTGATAGAGAGAGAGACACGGCTGTCAGCCAGGGGTATTGTAGGTCATGCCAATATTAGCTGGCAGCAGGCCATTATCCAATTAACATTGCTTCATCGCTGCAAGTAATAGCTCTCGAGTAGATGATTGAGTCATTCATGCTGTAGTGGTACTCTACTTTGCTTGAGAAGGAGCCAGTGCTTCGTCGAGTAGGCTTTTTATTCGCTATTATTACCTGCCTGGCTTTGCTAATAGAAGCGCACAGCGAGTCTCCATGGGCAAGCTGAAAGCTGGGCGCTGGGCAGAGGAGCATCGTCTGTGCAAACGCCTCACTCGCTTGGCTTTCTGAAAGCGGAGGTAGCAGTTAAATGGTGAAAAGACAGAAACAAATAAATAAACAAATAAAACCCCTCAGTTGCATTAGATTCCTACAGCTTAGAAATGAGATTCCCTACCGTGCTTCCGTTTTTTTTCACTTTGGGGTGTACGTTTGAAAAAACCTTCCCCGGTCATTGCAGCCATGAGAGCACCAAATGCCTTTCTCTCTGGTGAAGTTAAACACGGGTCTTCTGAAGTAGTAGACCAAGGTTTCTCTAGCACTGGTCCGATACAATCCTTTCTGATGTAAAACCAACTTTCTTCTCAATTATGTTGCTTAGTTTTACCTGTAATCCTCAAATTTCTTGAATCTGTTTCAAAGAGTGGTTACTGATGGCTTTTTTTAGTGCAATGAGCTGTCTGCTGGAAATGTTGCCTTCCAGAAGGATTAAACGGAGTTGCCTGTGCTGTACAAATCTTCCAAGGGGCAAAGGGAAGCAGCATCTCTTTTAGGAAGAGGGGAGGGTGTCCTGCTTTCATCTGGGATGGAGTTAACTTTTTTGCTAGCAGCTGGTGTAGTGCAGCGTTTTGGATTTAGGATGAGAAATAGTGTTGATAGCACACTGGTGGTTTTGGTTGTCGCTAAGTTCTGAAGAGCCTTTTCCGCCCTTCACACCGCCCCACCAGCGAGTAGGCAGGGAGGGCACAAGAAGCTGGGAGGAGACACAGCTGGGACAGCTGAGCCCACCTGACCAAAGGGATATTCCATGCCATATGACATCGTGCTCAGTGTATAAAGCTGGGGGAAGAAGAAGGAAGGGGGGAACGTTTGGAGAGATGGCATTTTGTCTTCCCAAGTAACCGTTACTCGTGATGGAGCCCTGCTTGCCTGGAGGTGGCTGAACACCTGCCTGCCCATGGGAAGCAGTGAATGAATTCCGTGTTTTTCTTTGCTTCCATGAGCGGCTTTTGCTCTACCTATTAAACTGTCTTTATCTCAACCTATGAGTTTTTTCTCACTTTTACTCTTCCAGTTCTCTCCCTCATCCGAACTGGGGGGAGTGAGTGAGCGGCTGCGTGGTCCTGGCTGCTGTCTGGGGTTAAACCACAACAGGGTGCGTGTGCTTGGGGAGCTTTTTTCTTTGTTTAGTCGCACAGCTCTTTTCTTTGCTATTAAGAGAACGATGTTCAAAGTAGATGTTAGCACACACCACGGGCTGAATTTCTCTGCGTTCTTGCTGCTTTACTGCTCCCCGACGGCTGCTGCAAAACCTGCCGTTTCCCCATGAGGTCTAAGCCCTATGAAATCTGTCATCTGCTTCTTCGGTTGATGTGAGTTAACTCCCTCACCCGGTTAATCTTTGCAAGGAGAAAGGCAGGCCGGGAGCTCGGTTCGGGTTCAAGGCTGGCAAAAACTGAGTATGTTGGAAAGCGAAGGCATGCGGCACCCTGGCTGAGCCAGGCATCTAACATTAGTATAGCTCGTAGCTGACAGGGAGGAGAAATAGTGGCAGCTGCTAACCATCTATGCCAACCCGCCAGCCTGAGGGAAAAATGCTGGGAATTAGCCAACAAAAGATGATTGCGATGAGGAGAAAATCAAAGGCAGGATGCAGGAGGTCAACTATTACATACCCTGCTGGCTGAAGGCGATTACTATTCCTTTTTATCTCTCTAGAAATAAACGATATTCTCTTACTTTGCGTCCTTCCCTTCTGTGTAGTGTCTATATGTATGGATATAATGTCTTTAAGGAATGCAGTGAGTGAGCAGGGAGTGCTCTGCACAGGCACTTGGAACGGAAGAGGTGATAAATGTGGGAAAGAGGCGCAGGAGGGCAAGAAGAAAATGTCTGCTTGGAAGTTTGTTTCCCAGCTTGGGGGATGTTATTACGCGGTAAGGAACAACGAAAAACCCTTTTTCTTTGGCATCCCAGAGATGTATTAGGAATAGCTAAGGTTAGTTCTTAGAGAACGGGAAGCATTAGTGTGGTCTGCTTTTTACATGACGGTATCAGCCATTGATGTTCCTCACAGCACTGACCAGAATTAATTCTCCTTTGGCTCAGGAGGTGGCAGTGACCTGAAAGCCTTCCCGAAAGCCACCTCCCCCTTCATCCACAGAGCTTTCTGTAGTGGCAAGAGGTTGTATCCATCAGGCTTCAAGTAAAGTCAGACTTCAAACTCATTTACGCTTCACCCTCACCTTAGCAATGCTGCTTCAGTGAGTCCGTATGGGTGGAAGTTGGGGCTTTGGTTTCCTAAATTCCTCCTAGGGAATGTGCTATTTTTCATGCTGATTCCCAGTGCTGACACTGACAGCGCAGAAGGATGACTGGAGCCTGCGGATCTGTAGTGAGAGTAAAACTGAGCATTCGGATACTCTCTGAGGTCTTACGTGACACAATACTAACTCGTGAGAAACCGTGAGACAGAAATGCACATTGTTTTATGTGCATTGCTTACGTATCGCAGTACAAGGTACAAATGATGTATTTTGTTTCTAGCAGGTGAGTGATAAAACAGCAGTAAGACCATCAAGATGTGATATGAAATTCCATCCATGTCTTACTGCAAAAGCTTCTGGCACTGACTGATTTTTCATGCCTCAAGTATGATGAGGAAACTAGCCACATACTTTTCATTCCGCGTGGTGTAGTTTCCATTATTTTCTGATGAGGGCTGCCTCGCTATTGATAATTCTTCTCTGATGTTTTCAGGTGGAGAAAAGTGCAATACATCTCTGTTATGTTGTGGGGAGAGCTAGGCTTAAAAAGGCAAAACAAAGGCCGTGCATACATGCATGTTACGAGGAGAAAATCTTGCGATAGCTCCTTTACCCTCCCTTCAGCAGTAGCTGTACTATTTATTTATTTATTCGAGTAAGCATATAAAAATGTACTGTCAAAGGGGATATGGAGATGAATGCGCAGAATGAAATTCACCACTGCGATAAGTGGACTCAATTTCGTTGCCTTTGTTAGACTCCTGCCTGCCACTAGTGCTAAATCGGGCTGATTGACTCTGATTGCACTCGCTATTGAAAAGGCAGTTTGCAGTGGGGAAACTTTCTCGCTCAAACATGCCAAACATAATCTAAAATGTAAAAGATGTCCTGAAGAGTAAGTCTTAGAAGTAGACTGTGCAAAGGGCATGAGCATGAGGAGAAGCAATATGCATGTATAACAGCGGGTGTATTTTGGTTGGTTGGTTTTTTTAATCGTGGGGGAGTTTTCACGAAATCACGGAATCTTCAGAGTTGTAAGGGACCTCTAGAGATCATCTAGTCCAACTCCCCTGCTAAAGCAGGATTGCCTAGAGCACATTACTCATGACTGCATCCAGACGGGTTTTGAAAGTCTCCAGAGAAGGGGACTCCACAACCTCCCTGGGCAGCCTGTTCCAGTGCTCTGTCACCCTCACCGTAAAGAAGTTTTTCCTCATACTTGATCAGAACTTCCTGTGTTCCAGCTTGTGCCCATTACCCCTCGTCCTGTTACTGGGAACCACTGACAAGAGCCTGGCTCCATCCTCCTTCAACCCACCCTTTAGATACTTGTAAACATTAATCAGGTCTCCCCTCAGCCTTCTCTTCTCCAGGCTAAAGAGTCCCAGCTCTCTCAGCCTTTCCTCATAAGGGAGGTGCTCCAATCCCTCAATCATCTTTGTTGCCCTACGCTGGACTCTCTCCAGCAGTTCCCTGTCTCTCTTGAACCGGGGAGCCCAGAACTGGACGCAGTATTCCAGTTGTGGACTCACCAGTGCAGAGTTGAGGGGGAGGATGACCTCCCTTGACCTGCTGGCCACACTCTTCCCTAGGGAGCCCAGAATTCCGTTGGCCTTCTTGGCGACAAGGGCACATTGCTTGCTCATGGGTAATTTACTGTCTACCAAGACCCCCAGATCCTTTTCTTCAGAACTGCTTTCCAGCAGGTCCACCCCTAACCTAAATTGGTGCCTGACATTCTTCCTCCCCTGCTGTATTTAAATACATATCTGGGCATGAATGAAGGTGAGGTGGCTGAGCCATGACTATGCATTGTTCCTCAACACTGTGAGCACTCTGGCCCTGCAGTCCAAAAGATCTCCTTCTCTCCTCACCCCTCCACCTTTGATTTTCTTACCTTTGCTTTTTCTCCCCCAAAAAAAGCTTTAAATTTTTTTATTGCCAGAAAGCTAAGTATCTGCTCTTCTAAGAGTCCAGAAACACAGGCCGAGCATTTGCCATTTGAATAAACAGACAGATGGGGCCCAGATAAGACACCCCTCAGCTTCACCACATCAGAGACCACAACCTGCAAGGTACTTTCTGATCCCAGTGCCAAGCTTTGCTTCATTAGCGCTCCCAAGACCCAAAGAAGATAAGGTTTTATTTCCGTACAGCACTTTCTGACAAGGATTCCCCGGTGAATAATGTCAGACTGGCTGTTTTCCTCAGCTACCAGTGAAATTGAGCATGTTATGGGGTGGAATATGGCATGTATTCAAATGATGCATTGCAGCAGTCAACAAACATTAGGACTAGAAAGTACGGTTCAATTTGGAAGTGAAATACGGGCTTTAGGTGAGCAGAAGGCAGCTGAATCGTACTAGGATTTGGGAATGAGATGCTCTTTGTGAATTTTACGGGCAGGCTGTCGGTTTTTTTAGAGGAACAAGTAGACACACTTTCTGCTACATGCACGATGCAAGCTTTGAAGAGAGAAATGGCTGGTTTATTCCAGGGCTTTTGTGCAGCACTGAATTTTCCTCTGTCCCACTGGTGGGAGACCTCCAGCAAACACCTAGTTAGTGCAGTGTAGCACTACTAAAAGCTGTGTCCTTGGGCACCTTATTTACTTTAATAAATAAATAAATAAATAGGAGCATCTGTACTTGGTCAAACTACAGATCTGTGTAGCCCAGGACTGGTTTCTTTTAAAAATGAGATTTAATTTCTCTGAAGGAGCCTGAGAGGAGGCTTAGGTGGTTGACTTAAATGAAAAGAAAGTATCAGGAATATCTCTGAGAAGCGTGTTTTAATTTACTGGGAAAAGATATCATGAGAGCCACTGGTAGTTGTTCTGAAGTCAGATTAAAATCAACTGAAAAATTTGGCATGTGTTTTTAGCAACAAACTGCTCGGTGATGCGTATGGCTCCACATTGTTTTATAACTGTAAGGCAAGTGGCTTTGGGGAGGGATGAGCTTTAGACAACTCCAAGAAGTGTGGTGCTCAGTAAAGATGTAGCTGAGTGAAATCTAAGATTCTAACATAACATCAGATTTGCTAATAAACCTTTCTGTCCTTCACTTTGCTTAATCTGACCTTATAAGAGCAGATGGCATGAGAGTGTGTGGTTAAGTGTAACTGTCTATTTCCCCCACACAGAAATAGTCGAAATCTTTTCTTTTTTTAATTTTTGTTTTGTATTTTGGGGGATTTTTTTTTTTTTTTTGCTTAAAGTTTGCACGATGCATCTCTTGGATCACTTAAGAGCCAGTGATGGAGGCTTTAGAAGACTTTGTGGAGAAGAGAAGGTTAATTCGTAATCAAAACGGCACCGGGAATTTCTTGCCGTGACGCAGGGGTGCTAGCCAGGGGTCTGCAGTTAAAATACCCATAGCTGGGCTGAGGACGGCAGAGAATCGCAGTACTAGCACTTTCAGTAAAACCAATATATAAACAAGGTGTCACCAAACAGCTGGAATTGAGAGGTATCAGCTCTGAAGTTAAATAATGGTAACATAAAACCTTCAGCAGTAGATTTTTTGATGTCTCTTGTGAACAAATAAAATACTGTCATCACCTGTAGGCGAATGCCGGGGTGGAAACTGATGTATCAGATAGGGATTACAGCGCAGGTCTGTGCATCAGGTCAGTGACGATTAAATCACCTTGTGTGAACCACTCAGCTATGTTTACCTCTCTCTAAACGCTCTGGTTCACATTACCTCACACAGAGGTGAACAGACTGACCCACAGCTGCTGGTCCCAGAGCAGCCCACGTATCTGAACCCAGAGCTTCCAGCTTATCACTCCTCAGCCAGATCCTCAGTCTCATTTTTTTTTTCCCCTCTGTATCTTTTAGCATGCAGGAAGCATTGAGGGGATTTTCAGACAAGTTGCAGCATTTCTCAAGATGATAGGGGTAGGATGGAGCCGCTCGCCGCCTTATCTGGCCACTTGGTCCCGGGTGATGGATGGGCTCTACTCTGTGTCCTCTGCCCGTTCTTCCTGCATCACCCCTGAGGTCTTGTGCGCTGCCATCGATAAGAGCTGCTGAGACTACCACGTCCAAGAGGAACGTAGACTTAGAGGCATGGAGCAGATCAGAAAAAGTATGTGGATAGCTACAAAGACTTCCAGTCCCTCACCAGGAGACTGGGGCACTTTGAGGATGCTTATGTAGGAATTTTTGCCTAAGTGACAGAGCTGTTGCAGACTCCAGTTCAAAAATAATTTCTCAATTTAAAAAGAAAAAAAATCTTGATACTTACAGCAATATTTAAAAACTTTTTCCTGTATTTTTGTAGCTTTTAGGCATCCCATTTATCCCAAACAATAGGCAGGTACCTAGCAAGACTTGATCTCTTCCACTGAGAGCTAATCAGTCTTGGCAGATGGGAGCTGTGGGTATTCTGGACCCCAAAAATCGAGCACCTTTTTTTTTGGTGTTGAAGCAACCATATTTAGTGGAGTATGTATTTGGGTTTGCTAAGGTACCTGGTCCACATCATTCGCTGCAGCAGCTGCTCATCGTTTCAGAACAACACTTTAGAGAAATGGAAATGTACAGACTTACTGTAAGGAGCGCAGGGAGGTTTGGCAGGTATGACTTGGGATGGATTCAGCGGTGGCATTGTATTCTCAGCGTTTCCTTCTGCTCCCGCGGTGTCAGATGTACTTCCCGAAGCCAGTGCTGAGGCAGGTTTGTTGGGGTAGTAAAATAGAACGGAGACCATCCAAATAAATGGACTGAAGTGGACCTGAACAATGCTAATAGTTTAAAGGGGTGTGAGCATCCAGTCCATCAAACACCTTGTAATACTTTACTTGAAGTTCGCTTGCTTTGAGTTGCGATAGGACTAAATTCCCTAGTCTGTGCAGACAACCTCTTACTTTATGTTTCCAGCGTGGGTGGGGATGCAGTCTGTGGTAGTGTTTCAAAGGAAAAAGATTAGATTTAAAGAAAAAAATTGTTCATGCAAACTTTGCCAGTACAGTTCTCAGTTTCAGGAAAAAATGCTTTAGATGAAGTGGTCCGGGATTTTCTTCAGTTTGTCAACTAGGAAGCTAAGGCTACATTTTTGGCTGTGTAAAGCTTTTGCTTGTGGGAAATGTGTTGGGTTTTTTCCTTTGCTTTGAAACTCAGACCTGTGGTCCTCTGTTTCAAGGGCCTGCAGCTAGTAAGAAACAAGTCTTCAACAACTCTGAAAGCAAAATATCTTTCCATCTCTGGCCATACAGCAGTAGTACAACATGCCTAGCCACCTCTCTCCCCAGACACACAGGCAGCCTTCAGAGAAAATTTCCCTGTCAGGGGATTCTTGGTCAAGTAAAAACAGAATAAGCCCAAGTTATTTCCTGTTTCTTTCAAAGGACAGGGTTGGAGCCAGTAAGCTTTCAAGACAGGAAAAAGCTGGGGAAAGACAAATCCTGACAACTTCCCTTCTGCTTTCCACAGAGGACTAGTGTTCATTTCTGCCTCCGGAAGGGGAAGCTGGAATTGAGGTGGATGTGTCTCTCCAGCCGTTCCATCTGCCTGATGAATTGAACTATTTTTTTCACCTTATTTTTATCTGACTGCAGATTTCCATCTTCCTCCGTGGATGGCTTTCTGCATATGGCGTTTTTGTCTGGACATAAAGCCAAATCAAGCAGTTTCTGTCTATTCCTTGAACTTGTTAGTTTTCAGGAGACTGGACGCATAAAACCAAGGCTATGCTTTAAATGTCTCAATTAATTTGTCAAATGGAGGGCATAAAGAAATAGAGAGTTGCCTGTCTTTTGTTACAGCCATCTATCCTTGTCATTTTTGCCTAGTTTATGTAAGCAGTAGCCATTGAGGACAAATAATATCGATACCATTTTCCAAGGTAGTGAAGAATGAAGAGGTGTCGATGACATATATAGGCATTTGGGACGGACATTCTACAAAGAAACTTGTTCACATTTACAAAGTCGTCATAGCATTCAGAAAGCAGAAAGAGTAGTTTTCAGCAGTGGCAGAAACCTTTAAATCAATACTCCTTCTTTCCCTGTCTTCAATGTATCTTGCAGTTGGAGGACCGAGAAGAACACTCAGTAAGAGCTACCTCAGGCTTGGTTTAGTTCTGCTTCCTTTTCAAAGATGAGCCTAATCCTTCTCTTAGGGGATTTATTTCAGTATTATGTGTGAACTTTCCTTTTGGAAACCTCGGTTGAGAGGGCATAGACGAGTAAGTTTTTAAAGACAACTATTTGATGGTGTTCTGGCCTCTGTCTTCAGCTGGTGGTCCACAGCCGAGGTGACCCTAGTGGGGGCCGTTGGCGGGGCTGCTGTACTGGACCTTCTCCAGGCGGCTCTTGGAGAGCTGTAGAGCAGACCGGTGCTGCACACCATAAGCTGCTCTTCACAGCAAGCTCGGAGGGTTTCAAGTCAATCCCAGCCTTTTTGCATCATCTGCTCCTGGACTCTTGGCTTAGTTCTCAGATACAGTTTTACTCTGAATTTTTTGGTGAGGTTACAGTCCAGTTCTGGAACTGGTTTTCTAAAGAGGAATTGCATAGCTGAAGCAGTGTGAAAATTCATAGTCTACCTCTTGGTTGAATAGTAAGGTGGTAGTGAAGACCTCTAAATAGTCTCTTTCAGGAACTGATGTTTTACTCTAACTAGACTTTACTTTTACCAAAGTGCTCTGGTTGCAGGTAGAGGAAAAGAAAGGGTCAGGTGTCGCATGTGTTCTTGAGAGACTTCAAAGGTGTTTTTGCTATTGTAAAGAGCAGAAGAAATCAACGTTGTTATAGCTATTTTATCAAATTATTTCCCTCCTGATATTAAAATTTCTTAAAGCCAAGGTTTTCATCAGGCCTTTTTGTAACTAATTGTCTGTGCTCTTTTTTTTTTTTTATTTAAGGGAAGAGAGAAAGTCGTTCCATTTGCAGCTTGCAACCCTTGTCCATCTGTCAGATGGATGTATATTTACAGGAGTTAACGAATGCCTGTTTCTAATTTCTCCCCTTAGAACAAAGGTTACACCATCGTTGGAAAGCTTTGGAAAGCTTTTGGACCAGCTTGCTTTTGTGTGCGTGCACCATTTTTTGGTACCCTGCCAAGCACCCTGTTGAGACTCTAGTAGCAATCGAAGGAACAGAAAGAGATTTTGAGGTTTGGAGATAAACCCTGTTCACATGGCTGAAACTGTGTAAAACCTTCACTGCGGTCTTCTGGAGAGAGGATGGAGAGCTGGGCTCTGTATTGTGTGTGCTCCCCGTGCCCATCTCGGCTGGGGTAAAACAGCTTCTCTCCTGCCGCCTCTGAACACGGGGTCCTCCAGCACCAAATGGGGGCAGGACTTGAAGTCTACTCGTTCTTCAGGAAAGCAGCCACCCCTGGGCAGGCTGGCATTTCCTCACCCTCTTTATGCATGTAGTACTGGCACGTAAATGCTCTTGCTCAATCCTGTCAGCTGCGTATCATTCTATTCTGGGGAAGGTGAGAGCAGTGCTGGAAATGATGCAGCTCCACAAGGTATCAGCTTTACTTCTTTTACCCCCCCAGAGTTAGTCCTCACCTTAGGTTTGTACGGTAGCTACCATACAAGAGGGAAACATCACTTTTTAAAAAACGGAGAGCGATGAGAAATGCCATGGCTGCCCATCAAGTGAACGTATTTGTCGTTTGGTGTTTATATGGCTAATGAGCTCTCTGCACTTCACCAGTGCTCTGTTTTGCCAGGGTTATTTAAAGGTCCTTGAGAAGCCTTTACGGCAAATGAAGTAACCTTGGAAAGGTCCTGCATTACACCATGCCCTGCCCAGCATTCCTGTAGTTCTTGCCATTTCCTGCCCCTTACAACACGGCTGTGGCTTTGGACAGCAAGCGCCTTCTGTATTTCCCAAATGAATGATGTTTTAAATGTCTTTAATGATGTTTTAAATGTCTTTATCTGCGAAGGTTTCTACTGCCTGCCATAGATTTGCACGGGGGCAAGGGGATTTTTGTTTTGTGTGATTAAGTGCTGGTTTGCGGCTCTGTTTTATTTCCTCTTTCATCCTCCTCCCCCTCTGTCTTCTACCTGAAACGCTGAATTAAATCTAACACAGGGGTACGTTTAGACAGAGGCGACACTTGACTATGCCAGTTCCCCGGTGGCTTTAAACTGCTGGCTGCAATACTGCAAACAAATTCAGACCCTGGCATGGCCAGCAGTTCCCCCCAGCTATCTGCGTGTTCGTTCTCCAGGCTTTATTTTACGTACGCTATTGGAGACTGCGGAGTCACAGCCTATGTCTCATTGTTATGCATGGATGGGAAATATTCCTGTACTTATTTGCATTCATTAGCTGTTGGTAGTTCCTCTGTTGAGGTCTCTAGCCTTGTTTTTACAGTGCTTTTGGCAGTGTTTCTGCACTTGGTGTGTGAATTTTTATGATCTGTTGCATGTTATTCATGCAATTTCCTGCTCTGTAATGGTATCAGTTTTCCAGACACAGAGGAATACAAACGAAAACCCAGGAGCCTGCATTAGCATAAAATGTCCCAGTTCTGTCAGTTTGATTAATTTGTCTCTTTGTCTCCACTCTATATGATAAGTGCTATTAATGGTTGCAACACTTCATATGTCAAAGTCTTTCTTCCTAATGACTTGAAAATGTGGTTTATTTCCCCCTTTTTTGTATTATTTTTCTCATTTAGCATTCCACTCAAGTATAGATTTATGCCATGCTCTTTCATTATCTTACTGGTTGCAGCACTGGAGTGATTACATATGGTGTAGGGTATGAGCAAAGATGCGATCCCAGGGGCAGCAGCTGCTGATGCAAGCTGAAAATAGATCCAGCGTATGCTCAGCACTTTTCCCAGAGGTCTTTTATTTATTAGGAACAGTCTCGGTACAGGACAGCTCGGACCCTCATTTAGCAAGATGACTTTTTGCCTTTCAAGAACAGAGCAATGACTTTGCTCTATTTACTGACTGCTGTGTAATTTTTTTTTCACTGCCTGCTATCGAAGCAGTGACTTTACCTAACATAAATCGTAATATAATCCTGATTTATAATGAAGTCGAGAAACGACAGGCCCCATTTGAAGTAATAGAACTTGACAGATCTAAGGTTTAAATTAAATAATCCTATTTGTAAGACAGCATTTTTACATGGTACACTGATTTAAAATGAATTTCAGTTCTTCTTCAGCGAATCCCTTACCATTCTCTGTGTTTTGTCTTCCATAGGGGCTTTTTGGGGAACAAAATTAATTTGTAGAGGGCATGTTTGTCTTTGTAAACATGTGTGGAACAATACATGGTTTTCTTTCCCTTAGCAAAGAAGTTCTCATAAATTGTTTCACAGAAGAACTCTTTAATTAAAGAGGAAAAAATTAATGTAGGTGACTTATTCAGGGCAAGCCACATCTAACCTGCTTTGGTGGTCAGAAGAGGCCAGCTGCTGGGAATGAGGAGAGGGAGGATGCTGGAGGGGAAATAGCGAGCAGTGGCTTGACTCTTCCCCTCCCAGGAGCGGAGATTCATGCTGGCAGTGATTTGTATGGAGGGAGAAGATCCCCTCCTCCGAGCTGACCTTCCCCCGCAGCTGGCAGAGAGGGATGCTGGAGAACGGCGTTTCCTCCTGCCTCTGCACCCTGCTTTTCTTCCTCTGTCACCGCCGTACCCATGTGGGCAGTGAGAGCCCCGAGGTGTGCAAATCCAAGGATGGTCCCGCCGTGGCTGGCTGCTCAGAGCCAGCAGTAAGGCTGAGCAGCAGTAAGGCTGAGCGCAGAAGCAGGGGTTGGTGGAACAAAAGGCATGTAGACAGGGAAAAGTGACCAGGCAGGGAGCATGGGATGCTGGAGAAATGATCGAAAAAGGGCAGTGGGATAAAAACGCAGGATTCTCCTGGCCCAGATTAAGGGAAGCTATTTTAGAAAATCCCCTCTTCCCTTTTCTCTCTCTCAGCATTGCTTTTTTGCCTTACTTTCCAGTTGCATTTAGTTGCTGCTGCCCCTGTCTGTCATTTTTCTCATTTTCCTTGGTACCTGGGGGTACCAAGGGGCTGGGTGGTTACTAATCCTCAGGGCCCAGCTCAAAAGAGGGCAGCATCCCGCATCGGGGCCATGAGAGTGGGCTGCCAGGACTGGATGTCTGCCCTGCAGTGAGTGGTTTCAGGCCCAGGTAGCTTATTTCTTCTTGTTTTAATGAGCCCCACTAATGAACAGTGAAGAAGAACAAGATGACTGACAAGGAGGGTGTTGCTTATGCGTGCTGGCTGCCGCCCGGCCTGGGGACATGGGGCGAGAGGCTCCTGCTCCCATCCCCTGCTCTTCAAGAGATTTAGAACTATTTTTCCTAGTGCTTGCAGGGGAGTAATAACGTCTATTAATTAGAAACAAAGCCCAAGTTCCACACCGCTGTCAGGAAAGGACAAGACTCGGGAGTATGGCTGGAGAACGTGAGGAAAAACGCGCTCACAAATCCAAAGCGGAGGAGGCGAAGGCGAGGAGGATCCACGCAGCAAACATGGCATTGACATCGTGTGGGCCCTTGCTCCTCGTCTAGGGAAAAAAAGCAACGAGACCCAAGAATAAAAGTCCACCGGGAGGTTTTAGAGTTGCTGCTGGTATCTTGCCCGCTGCCCCATCTCCCTCCTCTGACAGACGTGTGCATGGCGACGGGCACGGCTTTCCGTTCGCTTGGGATTAATGGGATTATATATGGCGGGAAAGGAGACGGGGTACACTGAATTCTGCAAACACAGAGCTTCAGCCTGTGCCGCTTGATCTTTAGAAAAAGAAATAAAATAAAATAGCAAGAACCAATTCCAGGATGATTCAGTATGCGAATAAACTGTTTTTCATTACTCACGGCACACATAGATGCGCACTGGTGACTGAGGCAGCAGAATAACACTTCACTGTTCATTATTTTATCAGACACTGATAATTGTAGTTAGTATTTTCTTAGTAGTGTCTCTGAGAGTTTATTTATACTGTTAATAATCTGAGCAGCTGTAATGATGCTGGCTGCCAGAGCTGTAGCCTTTTAGGAGCACTCTAGTGTGGCAATGATACGATGGTAATAGAAATCCAAGAAGAAAATGATCTTTTCAGAGCAGATGGGGCTAATTCACTCCCTTTCACACACGTTCACGTTCTCTTGTCTCTTTCTCACACTAGCACGCGGGGGTGCATGTGAGCATATGTAGACACACACACACGCACAAATAGCTGTAAAGTCCCAGCTTCCACCCTCCCAGGACAGGGAATTCACACGTCAAGCTGGAAATGCCGTCATTTTTCTACTTGAAGAGTATTTCCAGGGCTCCTAGTACAGGTGGCATTTTCTACCCCTTGCTTTCTGGGTAGATCTTAAAAATCCCGCATATGAAGTGGAAAGGGGGAGGTCAATTCCTTGGGGGCAGCTCGGAGCTGGTCGCAGTGTTGTGGCTGCACTGGGATGCTGTTGCCCATCCTTCCCGGCCTTTTCTGTCTTTGACCACTTTGCTGCAGGATGCTCCTGCTGAGCCCGTGCTCCTTTAGGGACTAAAAGAGCCGTTTACCTTTGCTCACAGCAGACATGAAATCTCAGCAAGGAAGCAAACGCCTCTGATTTTTTCCGGTGGGATTTATGGAGGCTAGCTAACCTTTTGGGCCACCGCGGGAGGAGTTAACTGCTCCTCGTGGAGGATGGGAGGGAACCAACTTTGCCAGCTCAGCAATGGCTGGTTCTCCTTACAAACCTGCTTTGCTGAGCTGAGCAGACGTCATTGATGAAATGTGAACGCCAAGCAGTGGAACAAAAGCCACCGTAATCCTCAGATCTGTTAGTAGCCGTGCAAGAACAAAAACGAGGTGAACGCAGAAAAACTGCGTGTCCAAATACCGGAAATTAAAAGGCAAGGCGAGGGAGGAGGGGAAGGAAAACTGGAACAAATGCAACATTTGGCAGGTTTTGTTTCAAAAATACGATGCCTGCAGGAAGCTGGGTTATTTATACAGGTTTTCAGCCTACCAGTTAACAGCTGTAATTGCCTGGTTACCTCATGAAGCGCAATAGTAAAGCTTTTGACGTGTGGTTCCTTCCACAGCCCAGCAAAAACGTCTCTGGATTTGAAACATTAAGGAATTTGCTGGGCTGTGCTGTCTGCTACCCCAGCATAAAGATGCCAGTGATTTTATATGCCGTGCCGTGCCGGCGCACGGTCACGGGCAGCGCTGGAAGCACTGGCATCGTCAGCCCCGTGGAAACCATGGCAGAGCATCTGTGAGCTGCATCAGATGTTGTCCGGCCCCATCTCTTGAGCCTGCATCTTCTCCACCTCCTTTGTCTTCTCATGCAGTTCTCTTCCTCAGAGTGCAGCCTTGTGTCTTCCTAAATCACATCTAGCAGAGCCCGTTTCTTCTCTCCTACGCTACGCAAACTGTAATAGTAGGGCTTGTAGTGAGATGCCTTGCGGTGAAGTATTCCTTGTTTTTATAAAGTAATTACAGTGTATTTGATGCACTGTGTATTTAATACACTCTATTACGTAGTTTATTCCTATAAATAAAATCTGCCGTGCTTAGGAAAGAGGAGTATTGGTGTAATTTACGGGTCTTTGTAATTTTTCTATATTGTTGTGTTTGCTTGTGTATTAATTGCAGCTTTGGAAACTGAACTGCTCCTCGAAGCACCCTGTGAATTAGCAAATTTCTACACTCATCCTCATTTTCTGTGTATTTTGATATTTCCTAATGTAATTTGGAAGTTTCTAGAGTTTTTCTTTTTGTTCTAAAAGTTCTTAAACTGCTTTTTGTTTTCCCTTTTTCTCCCCATTTTGGCTCATGATACACACCTAAACAGACCTTTCACAGACCCCTCTCTCACAATTTATATTCTGTGAAAGCTTTCCCACTCCTTCCTTCCCCCTCCCTGCCACTTAACACTTTCTCTCTTTTTTTTTTTTTCTTTTTTAATCTGGGGGTCAGCTTAGTTTTCCTTTGGCAAAAATGCAGGATTGATTTTAATTTTAAATTACAGTTGCATTTTAATTCTGATGATGCTCTTGGGTTAAAATCTGTTCATTTCTGCCCATTTCTTCCCCACCGGTTTCAGCGTGGCTTGCACAGGCACCCAAGGAGTGAAGGCAGCGTTTCTGCTGAGCCACCCGCCTATGTCAGCCTTTGTTAACTGCATTCCAGGTTTCTTAAGGTGCAAGTTGCACTGGAAAAACAAGTGTAGTGCAAACTGCCAGATATCACAGCCATATTTCCCTTTGGTTTATCTTGCTGTTCATGCCTGGGTGTTTAAACTGCTAATTAGCGCCGCTGGTTTTTATGTGTTCTTTGTTGCTTCAGTCATGTCGTAGCTGAGTTGCTCCTTTGGAGAAAAGGTTATTTGAAACATCATTGCTTCTAATTTTCTTTCTAACACCTCCACCCGGAGTCTGACCTCAGCAGCCTGAAAGTTTTCCTCCACGCTTTTTCACGTATGCTTGCCTGAAGGTACTCTCTTGGCCGTATTTTTTAATTTTCTGTGTTCTCCAATTACGCCCTAGGCAGCCTCTAACATCGACAACATACCCCAAACCACGTAATTAGTTAGGAGAAATTTGCCTTCCTTCTGCTGAAGTTCATTAAGGTGTTTTCTCCAAACACTGGTGCTTCAGCAGTCATTCCTCCAGTTTGATGCATAGCATTACAGACAGTATTCTCTTCATGGTTTAATAAACTAGCCTTTGACTTCGATACGAGTTACCGAGCGAGATTTTAAAATAAGGGCTCTGACAGGTATCACGCGGCAGGTTTGCTTGCAGGAGCGTACAAGGTTTCCCCCTGCAGCCCAAGAGCTGTTTTGGGTGGCAGAGGGCGGCACGTCCTGGTGCCAGCACGGCTGTCCCACCGGCAGCCCCTCGCCTCCGTGCAGCCCTGCCTCGCGTGGCCACCGAGCTTCTCGTGCCGAGCTGTGGCCCGGAGGAGTGGCCATGCGGGCTAATGTCCCCCGACTCTCAGCAAAACCACTGCAGATGGTAAAGCAAAGAGCTGCCTAACGGAGTGTGCCAGGGGACGTCTGCCCGAGACCGATGGTTGGAGAAGATGTGATCCAGGCGGTGCATCCCAGCTATGGAAAAGCACTGGATCTTCCAGTCCTAGAGCCTTGCAGTGTTGCGAATGTATTCCTCTGTGTTTGGAAAAGATGCCTCCCGTTTCCTGCACTGAAATGTGTCGGCAGCAAAGTATTGAGTTGGTGATTTCTACCTTCCTTCTCAATAAACAGCGTATTTTCTGAAAGTTGTGGCAAATGCAACAAATTAATTTCCCCTTAGAATTTGCAGGGATGGGAAGGGTGCTGAAAGCGCCCAGGGATACTGTAAGGATTTCCAAAAGTAAATTCTTCATTCTGATTTGAAACCAATTTCACTTTTGAAAGGTCAAAAGAATTTCAGTTGGCCTTCAGTAACTCCGAGATGAAATAAAACTTGAAGCCGTGGATTAAAAAAAGCATTGTAGTTGGCTCAGAGATTAGTTTATTTTTACTTTTATTACTCTGAATTTGTATTTTTTTTATTTCCTATACGTCTTCTGATTCTGTCTCCCCATTTGGTTCATCTGACATTATTGTCCGCAGGCTTAGGGGCCAGGATTTTTGAGAAAACGTCGCAGTTGGGGCTGTTACCGTGGCGATTTTGATTTGGAAAAACCCCGAGTATGCGGGTGCCTTAACTCTTGTGCTCCCCCCTAAGTCATGTGCGGTGGAACGCTGACATAACCAATAAAGCAGGCATCGATCCGCTGGCTGTTTACGCCATCTTTGCGCTCGGCAATCAATTCCGAGCCACTTGCCCCTCCGTCAGCGCTGACGCACTTCTCACGGGGCGATGGATGCGGTTTGCAATGATTGCTCCCCGTCCTCGAGGTGGTTCTAGCATGAATGACCTCTCCTTCCTCCCCATCTCGCCTCCCGCGGTCACACCTGCCACCCGGGAGCATCGTGATGCTCTGCGGGCACTGAGGGATGTTGGTCTCCCCCTCCCTTTCAAAGAAGGTGGGAGGAGGCCCTTTGAAGTCATCTGGTTCCCTCATTCGATTTGTAACTACTCTCACATAGGCAGTCAGGGCTTCTAGTGGAAATTCATCGTCTGACTGAAAGCTGGAGCTTCAAAGGAGAGGGCTGAGGGGGGGCACTTGTGCTTTTTTTTGTTCCGAAAGCACAAAATTGGAAGTTGGACGAGCACCTCCAATGTGGCATCTTTTGTAGAAGTACCATTAAAGGGAGTTAAGCAAGTCCTTGAAGCTCTCAGCCTGATGCCTCAAGAGGCTGTTGTGGAGGATGCACTGGAAAGATATCAGGATGCTTCTTAGCCTGGCATTGGTGTGGCCTTCCAGGTGCAAACTTTTTCAGTGGGACTTTTTGATTAAAAAAAACTAAAAAAAAAAAAAAAAATAGGTAAATCAGCCTCTCAAAGAAAGGAGCTGTGTGTCCAGGTTCTCCCTTCCCCTACGTGCATTTGTGCCCAGGGGTGTCTTTTGCAGTGGTCATGTGGTGGCCTCCCACCCCTGCGATGTGATGTGGGAGATGCCAGACTGTCACTTGGACTTCAGGTCACTCTTCTGCCCAAATCTGTACACGCTACCTGAAGTGGCAGAATGTAAAACCGGGGCCAGCAGGGTATCTGCTTAATTAAAAAAAGTGGGTTTAGAGTGAAAACAAAAGCCACTCCTCGTCAGTCTTCTCCATCAGCGACTTGTACATTCTTCTCTTGTTTAAAAGCCCAGATAATACAAATACCTGCATCTGACACTTCTTGCCCAAGTTGAATTTTAAAGAGCGATTACTCATTTTAGCAGCTCCATGGCTTTATGAGCAGATAGGGGAAATATATCTGTAAGCTGCTGGTAAGAGAACATTTAAACGCTGTTAAATTAAAGAGGGGGAAAATGCAGTAAAGTACTGCTGTGGCATAGGCTTATGAAAGTACTCTGCTGTTTATCATCTCTTCCTCGGACTTTTTCCTGCCTCCTGTGTGTTCCCACCCTATGTAAAAGGATCACGGTTTCAAAACTGACTGTGTGCAGGCTTACTTTTTGCATATAGAGAGAGAAACAGGGATGTCTAGCACCATTGATTTTGCACATGCGACTGACCCGTTTGAACCTGGTAATACAGTAAAATCTTTCAGAGAGTTTTCCGAAACCAAATAAGCTCAAGCTAGGAAAAACAGGATCTGCCAGGCTCCACTATCCCAAGTAAAAATAACTAAGTAAATAACCAGGAAGTCTCTTAACTCTTAATGGAATAACAGCTTTGGTGACTGATTTTGGTTATCAGATTACACTCTGAAAATAACTGCAGCGCTATACTTGCAACTGGCTGTAAAAGCAAAGGAATACAGTGTGCGCTAATTTTAGCAAATAAGATTAGAGTTAATATTTAATCCCAGAGACCTTCTTCAGGCCGCGGAAAAAAAATAGCAGCAGTTAACTGTCACTAATCTTATCTCCTATTTCTAGCATGTGTTTGCTTATGTAAGTTGTAGTGTTAGGAACACGCTGGCCGAGTGAGAAGTTGGGAGTTTGTTTGCTACATCCTTGGGCTTATTAGACAAACTTCAGGGCTGAGATGGATTTAAAAGGTCTCCACACATGCCTTTAGACTGCGATAGCAACACCAAAATGTTAACAAAACGGGTACCACAGTAGGCCTGCTACAAAACAGTATGCGAATAATGGATTGATTTTGGGTTCTGCAAGAAACAGTCGCCTGTCTTCTATGTTTCTATACAATTGTTTTAAAGTAATATTTAGTTTAGAATTTGATACTCAGCTTGTGAGGTTTGATTCAATTTTCCTTTCTTCCTTCCCCACAAAATGGGTTAATAATTAAATCGATGTTTGAAGATTGGAGATGAGGGGTTTCTAACTGTTTTTAGGTGCCTGGTGATGAATTTAACCTGAAAATCAAAATAATAAAAATATAATCCATAATCCAACAAGCAGCTTGCATGCTTCACAGAAAACCCATCAGTACTCCTATTGATTTCAACAAGACTACTCAAATGCATAAAGATAATAACCTCCGCCTGTGCTGTTTTGTCAGGACTTCTGCCTTCTCAGTGGGTCTGAAGGTCTGACCATCTAATTTACCCCCAATTCGGTAGGATTTAGCAACTAATGTTCTGCAGATCTCATTGTATCCCAGGAGGGGAGGAGGGGGCTCTGCCCTCCCACGCCACCACCAAAGAGCCTGGTCTTTGAATATGCCCCAGGTGCTCTTTATTTGAAAAGGAGCAATTGCATGTACATTTGCTGTTGAACTTTGATGCTGTTTACTAGAAGATCACGTGCACTGTGCCCTCTTTAACATGGAGATTAGGGCTGGAAAAGCCTACCAAATTATCGAAGCCCACCTCGCCAGAACAAGGTTGTGCTTTGCTAGTTTTGCTTTGCAGCACTCAGCCATAAAGTATCCATCATCTTCCCTGGAAAGCCTTCCAAGATGGCACTGAATCCACTGTTAGGTTGGGAATCAGGAAAAAATCCCAACGTTTTTCATTTCTTCAGTTCCTTCTCGCTGCCATCGGCAATAGCACCCCATAGCAAACTAGACAATTCTTCTCTGTTCTTGATGTTAGTATGCATCAGATTACTGTAAACATTCTCTTGCTCCATTTTAGATATTGCCTTGCCAAGTTTTACATTCCTACATGTTTACAGTGATCTTTCCGTGCCCTTAATCACTTTTCCCCTCTTTAAATTGAACTCAGATTTGCTGGCATTTTGCAGAGGTTGACCTTCCCCGCTCCAGATGCAGCTTTTCATACAGATGCCATTCGGAGCAGGGTTACCAGACATCCATGTTTCCCTTGGAAATAACCTTTTTTTCCCCCCATAAGAAATACTGTCTGTGCAGAATTGGAGGATTTTGTCTATTTGTCTGGGATTTTGAGACATCTGGAAGTCTGGGCAGCCAGTTAATGAGCATGTACTGATGAACTCTGCAGCACACAGCGAGTCTAGCCCATCCACAGAAATGTCAGACCTCTGCAGTTGCTCCGAGGCCACGTCCCGTGTGTTCAAAACAATGCAGAGGCCTCCACAGCGTGCTTGATCAGCCGTCACGGAGGAGACCTGATACAACGGGGAGGCTGAGGGAGTTCACCCGCAGTGCTCTATCTCCCGTGGCGCCTGTGGGTGTGCACACAACTACATTTAAAATAGAATTTCTGCCCTAGAAGTCCTTTACCAAAATGCGATGTTCCACTGTGGAAGTGAGCTAACCCTCCTCCTGATTTTAGAATAGTGCATGCCCAGTAGTAGAAAAATGCTGTGCTAAAAACACTGTATTTGCATCTGTAATGCTGCCTTCTGTACGAGCATTTCTCATTGCTGACTCTCATCTCAGCTTCTTATTCTCCCATGATCAATATTGTTTTCCTTGAATTAGCCAGTTTTTCATTAATGATCTAATACCAACCAAAGAAGAAGGGAAGGTAGAGAGTGTAACAATGATACAGCTTTTTCTCCAGAAGGAAAAAGCATTACCCAGAATGTACCGAGGAAATATAATGAGAGGTGATGGAGGAAAATAAGGGAAGGAAGATTTCCTTACAGGGAGGTTTTAAGCAGAGTCTGGCAATGATCTTCCAAAGGAAATAGTGGAAGTCTGGTCACTTAAGTCAATTAAAACTAACCAGAGCATCGCACTCCACAGGACTCTGTAAGGAGAAAAGCAGTATTGGACTAAACTAAAATGGATTTCACATGCTTATTTTCTGCAGGGCTGCTGTCTGTATTTTACCAGTAAATTCAATATGGCTAATGCTGATTAACAACTCTCTTGACGGTGATTATATCACTGCATTATTTCCACACAGTTCCTCGGTATCATAAACTCATGAGGGAATGGGCATAGGAAACACACCCCCAGGCTCGGCTAGCTCAATCTGAAAGACAAGCAGCAGAAAAAGGGCTGGAGAACTTTCTTTCATCTTAGCAGTGGTCAGGCTTGTTGTCACCACAGTGTGAACTGAGGTAGACCTCCGTACCACATGCTCAGCGTGGTGTACCTGTGGCAGCACAGCAGAGGCAGGAGCTGCACATGGACCCCCGGTGCTTGATCACTCGAATTGCTGTAGAGCAAGAAGATGTGCCAGATGTCTTAGGTAGGGCTGCAGTACCGTGTCCTCTGTGCACTAGCTGTGCAGAAGGGTTTTAATGCATGCAAGACCAGCTGGGGACAGGAACAAGACAAAATAAAATGATGCCTCCTTAGACTTGGTGGGGTGTTTGGCATGTTTCAAGTACACAAGAGAAGTCCTCTTCTGGCCTGCCTTGAAAGATAAGGCTAAGCAAGCCGCTGAGAAGCTGAGATCTTTGCTTTGCTTTTCTTGTCTGTGTGGGCATGGTTGTTTTGTATGTACGTTTTACCTTTTCTCTGCCTGGTTTTCTTGTAGCCAGTCAATTCGATTTAAACGATAGAACTGGCTAGAAATTGGAGTAAGGCAAATGATTGGAGGGTAAGGAAGTGCTGACTTGGCATATAAGCTTGGAGAAGGTGCCCAGCGGAGGTTCCCACAAATTGACCTGCCTACTTAAACATTAATTTATATGGAAAATAAGGTCTGAAAGCAAACAAATCTTGGACATATGGTATCTTATTTACAGTAGGGGAAAAAAATAAACTGAGATTGTTGCTGGCATGTGTTTTACCCATCCAGCAAAGGTCTCTCTCACATGTAAATGGAGACTGTTACCTCAGAGAAATGATCTGTTTCCTTCTACAACACAGATCAACTTGGTTTCACTAACTGTTTTCATGGGGATGCATCAGTCAGGTCAAATAATTTCAAAAGACTGTTCTTACCTCTTCCTACAGAAATGTGTGTGTGATGGTAATACACGCAGCGTCGAAGCCTTTTCTTTCCCAGCGTGGGGTGCTCATAGCCATGCTCCAGTGCCTCGATTCCAGCCTTCCTGCCAGAACGCATCAGACACAGGCGATCCCAAAGCTGGTGGGGCTGAGGCAGGGGACCAGCCATAGGAGCCGAATCAGTATTTAGAGAACTTCAGGTGACAGAGATGGCGCTGGCATTCACACTTGGCGGCAAGCTTTGCATCCATTTGTTACCAGAGTTATTGTTTGTGCAGTTTGAAGCATTTGCATTTGAGAGATTCCTCCCGGAGGGCAATGACAGGCGCCGGGAGCTTGGAAAGAAACTTTTCCCCTCTAGATCTGAAGATTGTGAGAGTGAGAAAAGTTGTATCACCCTGGGTAAGACCTTGTAAAGAAGTCACGGCGCAGGTTTGACCAGAGTTTTCATCATCCTTCACTTGAGGCATTTGCCGGGCATCGTGGGGAGCCCACAGCGCAGTCTCGGGCTCTGCTTCCGATACATCCAGCACAGAACAGCTGTAACAGCTGTCTTGCTGCTGTCTGTTATCACAGGGGTTTATTGGGAGCGAAAACCTGAGTCAGCGTGGGAGACAGCCTTGCTGTGGGCTGGAATGAGTCAGCCCAAGGCTCTGCAGCGTGCCTGCGCTGGGGTGGCGGACGGGCAGGTGAAACCCTGGCCCAGCACAGAAAATTATTTTAATTTGCTTTCCAGTCATTCCACCTAGTGGCCAAGTGACACAACTGCCAGGAGGGCTGTGTTTGTGCTCCGGAATCCCTCCTCCTCATCAAAAGGGGACTCAAAAACCCCAAACGGTATTTATGGCTGCTCCTACAGACCTACGCTGCTGTGGAGCTTGCAAGATGTGTAGGAATATGTACGCCCCCACACTGAAGATCTTATCAAAGAGAAACATCGGCCTGCGAGTAGCTCATTAAGTTCTGGAGCAATTTTGTTAATCATGCTGCATAGATAAAATGCAGATAGGCCTTTAGTGAGCTGATAATCTAACAAATAGGCAGAAAGTGTAACACTGATAAAGCAGAGATCGGTTTAATAGCCAGCTGTAAATCTAGGCAATTCTGTACCAGAGGCGTATTGTAAAGCAGGAATGTGCAAGTGTGTAAGTACATGCATGAAAAATGCACTGTTTCTTAAAATAGCAGATACAGCAGTAATATTATGTATGGAAAAGCTATTGGGAGCAATTTTAGAGGTGTTTTAAAATATTTTTCTCTCCATCAAAGTCTGCACGGGTTGTGGTATCTTCATAATCCAGCATTACAAGTGCAGATCTATGAATAACAAAGGCTTGTTTCTGGAAGTCAGGATTTTCCATAAAAATCTGTGAGTTCTACCACTGGTCCTGAGGCAGTGTAGAGAATTCATAGGCTTTTCATTGGGATGAACCAAATTATTCACTCAGATTTATGCTGATCATGAATAAGACCATCACAAATTCATGGCCTGATGTCTCACTGACCTCTTGAGCAGCTTCCTGCTCAGTGGCGTTAATTCAATCGGAAGGACAGGGAAAAGTAGCTCACCTTCAAGGTATCCCATATCTACTGGATAGGATATACTTCTGAGAAGCTGGGAAATGTGAGTTTCAATCCCCATAGCCTGGGGAAGGGACCTGGTCTTCTACTTTCTAGGTCCCTCTTCTGATCTTTAGGCCATTTTATGAAAAGGGGACAGCAGTGCTTCCTCTTCTTGTTTGCTTTTGTAGAAGAAACTGAGCTGGGAATACCTACCAGAGACACCACAGGCAGAAGCAGATTGCAGACTGTGCATCCCAACCTCACAGAGGTGTGCAGGTGTTTGGGTGCTCTGAATCCCATCTAGATGACATTCCTTGGTATGCAAAGCACAGGGAACTCAGATTTGTGTATACCACTTGCAAGCAAGGCAAAAAAGTGTCTTGGTGAATTGAGACTGAAATGACTTGCCAGGGTCACGTATAAGGTGTTTGGTGCAGCAGGAAATCAAGTTGTGGTCTCCCAAGTCTCAACTTAGTGGCCAAACCACTGAATCTGCTTCTTGTGGAGAAACCTTTATCCTTGATGGTGAGTCCTGGTTTGGAAGCAGCCCCTCACTACTTCATGAGGAATAGAGTTTTTCCAATACCTTTGTTGCCTGCCCACTGGGGGGAAAAAAGGCAACAGAAGTTAGTGCCAGTGCATTTTATGTGAAAAAATAGACAATATATATAGTTTACCATGTGGCTTAACAAGTTATTTGATAGTTATATGTGAAGATATCACTGTAGAAAATCTGGGGGGAGGAAGTGTATATTTTTTAATGTATGATATGCAAATGTAAAATATAGTGTAGATGGTATGATGAGAAAAAAGGACAAGTAGTGGTGCATAACTCAGTCCTGGAAGTTTCTTGGAGATCACTCTTTCGTTGCTCTTTCTACGAAGAAGATGGTGGAAAATTACGTACTGAGGTGGGACTTGGAGTAATTTGTATCACTTGAACTATGAATACGGATTTCTTTTCTGTTAGCTGTACCTTAGACTCACAAAAATCAGGAACAATATTAGGAGAATAGTCTTTGTGGGATGGAGAAAAGACCTGTGTAGTCATTAATTACGTATTATTTATTCAGCAATGGCTTGCAAAAATACGAGAAGAAAAAAAGGAACCAGTTTGCTCTTGAAAGAGGCAGAAAGATACTTTCTGTTGAATTTTTCTATGATATTAAATGTTTCCTTCCCAAAACACTTTTGGTATTTAAGGGGTATCTTAAGCTTGAAACCATTTGTTCATCAGAGCCTCCATTGGGGCAGAAGAATCAAATCTGAATTGGTACTTTCAGGGCAGTGGGCTGCCTCACAGTTAAAATAAGATCCATCCAAGAATTAGCACGTGCACACCAGTCTGGTTTTTCAGTCTTTTCTTTCAGCAGAGGTTTCAAGATACCTTCCTAGATTTCGAGATATTCGGGAAAAATAACGCTCAGCTCAACCTGTACAGTGATGTACAGGAGGAACATAAAGGGAGCAATGCTAGTTGCTGGATGTAGCATCATTGCTGACCTGGCAGACGAGTAACTGGTACTGAGCAGTATTTATTTCTGGACTCTAGATCTGTTATGTTATCTAACTACGCAATGAACGACTTGGGTTGATAGCAAGAGCTGATGGTAACACTGGCAATTTCTTTCTCTTTTTTTGCAGGTCACTGTCAGGGGATTTGGTCCATTGTTACAGTTTGCCTACACTGCTAAGCTGTTACTCAGCAGGGAAAACATCCAGGAGGTCATCCACTGCGCTGAATTCCTGCGCATGCACAACCTGGAGGACTCCTGCTTCAGCTTCCTTCAGACGCAACTGCTGAACAACGAAGATGGCCTGTTCCTGTGCAAAAAAGATACCACCTGTCAGCGCATGCACGATGAGGAGAACTCGGATGGAGACGAGGAGGAGACAATGGAATCGGAGACGTCAAAAATATCTTGCCCAAGAGAGAGGATGCACCAAGAGCCCTTCAATTTTGAAACCACTGTTGCTGGAGCAGACAAAGGCGAGGGAATGCTGCCTGACTCTGACATGCTGAGAGATAGCAAGGACAATTTGGACAAAGATGCAGTAACACGGTACCCTAGATACAAGAAATACCAGCTTGCTTGTACCAAGAATGTCTACAACACATCACACATCAGTACCTCAGGTTTTGCAAGCACATTCAGCGAAGAGAGCTCTGGAAATGGCCTCAAATCAGGACTTGCTATGGGGCAGATAAAAAGTGAGCCTCAGAATGAAGAGAACGATGAAGAAAGCATCACACTTTGCCTGTCTGGAGATGAACCTGACATCAGGGATAAAGAAGGGGATGTTGAAATGGACAGGAAGCAGCCAAGCCCCACTTGTGTGGACAGGCCAAAAAGTGGGTCCTCTCCTTCTTGCTTGCGGTCTTTCTTCAACAGAACAAAAAGCATGGATTTGGTTGGCTTCCCCAGCACTTCCCAACAGCACTTTGGCAGGAGTCCAGCATGCCCTTTTGAAAAAGGGACAACTCAGGGTGACCACAAAACTGATTACATCCCTTTCACAGGGAACTATGGACAGTCCCATGCCATGCAGAAGGATGCTTCCAACTTCACAGTGGGATCACCACTCAGGGGGCCCGGCTTTGAAACTCTCTGTAAGCAAGAAGGGGAACTGGACAGGAGGAGTGTTATATTCTCTTCAAACGCTTGTGACCAAGTAAACACTTCGGTGCATTCATATTCTGGTGTGAGCAGCTTGGACAAAGACCTCACTGAGACTGTGCCAAAGGGTCTGTGGGCTGGCGGTAGCCAGTCTCTCCCCAGCTCTCAGACCTATTCGCACAGCGGACTGACAGCTGATCACTTGCCGGGAAGGATGCGGCCGAACACCAGCTGTCCGGTGCCAATTAAAGTTTGCCCTCGCTCTCCTCCTTTGGAAACCAGAACCAGGACCTCCAGCTCGTGCTCTTCCTACTCGTACGCAGAGGATGGCAGCGGCGGCTCTCCCTGCAGTCTGCGTCTTTGCGAGCTCTCCTCTTCCCCTTGCTCCCAAGGCCCCCGATTCCTGGCGCCCGAGCACCAGGAGCCCGGTGTGGTGGGGGATGGATTGTACAACCCAGTCCGAGCCCAGATTAAATGTGAGCCATCCTATGGAACAAACTCCAGCGATGAGTCTGGGTCATTCTCAGAAGCAGACAGTGAATCATGTCCTGTGCAAGACAGAGGGCATGAGGTAGGGATTTAAGATAAGTACATATATTGCAGTCGTTGTGACCCAATTAATCGCTCCTTGATTCTCTCGAATGACTTGGCATTTCCCCAGTATTTATTTTCTTCGTTTATAGAGGCAAAGAGTAACTTCTGTTTATTCCCTCATCAGCTGAGGGTGCATGGTTGAATTCACATAAATAGGTCTGCCTGACCTCCAAGGTGTTTGGTGCTTATCAGAATTTGGGTATGGGGCAATAGCAAACTGCTGGATGATGAAAGCGCGTTGATGTGCTTATAGGAGTCAGCTAGCAGTGTCCTGGCCTCCTCCCTCCCTCGCCCATGGCACAAAGCACCGTTCCTCATCCTTAGTTTGCCGAGGTGGTTTCAGCTCCGCTTGTTGTTGCTGATGATGTATTTGAGCACCCTCAAGCCGTGCTTTTGCTGGCACCAAGGGTCGGGCAGCCTGCACTGAGAGCCCTTGCTGCGTATCGCAGGTGAGGAGCAGGTGAGGCAGACAGAGTGGGAGGAGAAAGAAGCGTGAAATGACTTGAACAGTTGCATAGCTGGCCGCCCTTAGCTGCGGGAATGGTGTTCAAGTCATCTTCCATGTGTGTGTGTGTGTGTGTGTCTCTCGCACGTGCAGGTAATGGGTTTTGCCTCCTCTAAGTGACAACTGAGATGATGTTTTCTGCCCATGACCCCACTTGGTTTGGTGGCGAGCTCTAGCAGCTGTTGCATAAATGGTCTCAAAGAGAAGTTACCCTTTAATTTCCAGGACTGTTAGGGGTCAGGGACTGGAGAGCAAGCTGTGAATTGCCGTGCAGCTCTCCCATGAGAGGGAGGAGAAAGAGGACCCACTTCAAAACTAGAGATGGGCTAGCTGGAGATGCTGCAGTGATAACTGGCTAACCGTGATCAAATAGACTGTGTGAAGTCACTAGTTTGAGGGAAGACCTAAATCATGGAGAAGCATTGTGGAGCCCAGAAACTGAAAAAAAACCCACATATGTTTTCATAGAGTTTCATTAGGAAACTGCATGACTTAGAGAGCATCTTGGTTAAACTGCGTATCTGGCTCCTAGTAATGCTGAAATGCTCCACTGAGAGCTTGTGCTTCAGCGTGGGGAGCAGCGAGTGCAAGTTTGGGGGGTTCACATGCTGTGAGCAACCCCGGACAGAAACGATTTGGCTTAGTTGTAGGCTAGGGATGAAAACAGTGAACTTTGTTTTATCCCTCAATCCTTATTGTGGCTACATCCCAGGCTCTGGAAGATACCTTCCAGACAAAAGTGGATTATTCCTTTAGTTGGGTGGTTTTCTGCTTACCTCTAAGGAAGAGCTGAAGAGCCTGGGGAGCCTCTGGTGTCCTAATCCCTGTCACGCTGTACCTGTGTTTTCGAGAGGGTGGTTCTTGTTTGTCCCCATGTCCAGAGCTGGGGACAGTGCAGAAGGGAGAAGAGTCTCCTTGGGAGGCTGCCTGGGATACTGTAGGTAGGACCTCATTCGGGAGGCCCTACAGTAGACCCACCCTGCTTGGCAAGGTTACTTGATGAAGTCCTGCCTTTATGAGGGACGGAAGGGAGCAGCAGGGAGTGGGAGCATCGGATCCCCACCCGCGTGTGCTGCTTGCTCAGCAAGGGCTAATGCACGGCATGAGGCAGCAAAGAGGGCGGGAGGTTAGGCTTTTGAGGTTTGATGACTAATTAGCTGTCATAATTGGCTAATTGAGTGGAGATGCTGCAGCAGAAATGAGCCCGGAAGAGTCAAATGAGAAGAGTATAGGGGGCTGTTGGTGGTTTCCTAAAAAAAGTGTGCAAATGTGTGCAGGAAAGCATGGATGAGAGGAGGGACATTCACGAGAGGAGCAAGGGGGTGGGCTACAGGAGACCATCTCCGTGTGCCTCTGGCAGCCAGATGTGTCTGGCTCTGGGGCAGAACTGGGAAAGGTTTGCTCCCCTCCAGGTTCTGCTGCTGGTTTCCTCCTGGGAAGTTTTTCAGCAATGTGCTGAGCGAGTTTTCTCCCTGGGACTGCTGAGAAGGCACTTTTTTTTTTCCCCAGGGCATTTTGATTAGGACTGCAAGGCATTAAAAATGTGGTGAGGAAATCAATGCTTCATGAGGTTGCACTGCACTATCCTGAGCAAGCAAAGGGTAAACAGATCACACCGTGCTTCGGTACAGATTTTGTCTGAAAAATTAATTGTTACCAATACAAGAAAGGACACTGCAGCCCCCTTAAACGATGCTTTATTTTTATAGCAACTTGGGGTGTGTATCCTGCAGTCCTGCAAGATTTGCTGCTGTGGAAGCCTCAGTGAAGGATACATTAAACCAGGCAGTAGAAAATATCTAATGGCAGCAGAAAGTTCTTGTATAAGTCGCTCTGCCTACTTTTAGCTGTTTGGCTGCTATTAAAACCACAGGAGAGACCCAGAGCAGTCTGAAATGGACTGCTTTCTGGCCTTCGCCTCCCCTTAAGCTGTATGGGAATCTTTGTCCATTCCCGAAATTGTCGGTTTGCCTTTTTGCTTTCCTGACTACTTCCCAGGCAGGTCCCTAGCCACCTGTCCTATCAGATCACACAGTGTTAGCTGGGCTTCTCTTCAAAAAGCACCTGATAAGATAGCTGGGGGCCACACGCAGGCGCTCACCCTCTGGAGACAGCCGCGCAGGCTCTTCTGCTGTGGGTGGGCTTTCGTTTGGGTGGGACGGCCTGATGGGAATAAGCCTGATGAACTCTGCCCCTTGGTTATCTCACAGGGCTGCTTAGTTCCCCTGGAATTTGGACCTCGTTGGTCTTGATTTGGGTCCCCGAGTGCTGTCGGTGACAGAATTAATGTCACAAAACATCATTTGCCTGCGTATCGATTGTGTGAGAAGTAGGTGAAAGGTTTCTTCTCTCTGCTTTTTTAGGGCACTCTGCTTTCTTGCAGAAGGTTGCCGTTCGGGAGCACGTGCCCATTGTGCTCCCAAACGGCAACCCACCGAGCCACCATTGCTCGGTGCTAGGGCTCGGCGTGAGTGCTGTGTGGGTGAAGGTGACCCCGCTTTGCGGTCGGCCTCCCTGTCCCATACAGAGGTGCCGACTGCAGTCACGAGTGTCAGAGGAGGTGGCAGTCCCTGTAACACCGCTGGTAAATTCTCTCCGGGATGTTTTTGCCTTTCATTTTCCTTCCTGCTAAGGGAGCCACCCAGAATCTTCTGAGATTTCCCGTTCTTAAGGCTCCATGACAGAAGCAACAAGTGCAATGTGGGGTATCCCTGTGTTATGGAGTTGCAGGAACAGGACCATTACTTGATCTGCTGGGACTTTACAGAAACATTTAACAGTTTGTGTTGCTGTTTTCACCCAGCTCCCTCAGGCCTCCACAGGTTGTTAAAAATCAATTATTGGGATATAATACTAGAGAGAAGACTTACGCTCGGTGCTTGCAGGCAGGTTCTGACAATCCTGCTTAAAATAGCAACAACAAAACAATAAGCCCTGAAATAATGAATTGTTGAGAAGGAAGTAGTCTGTCAATCTGTTAACCTACTTAGGAACAGAAACTTCAGCACTACCTACTTTTCTTGATACTCATTTTCTTCAGCAAGTATCTATGGGGTTTTTTCTGCTAGAAAACTTGTAAAAAACATTGTACTGCTTAAACCAGTTAAAAAGAAATCTCAGCTCAGTCTAATCTGATGAGTGAGTTTTCTCAGCAAAAAGAATAAACAAGGGTAGAAGGAGGTAAGAGGTGGAGTTTTCCAAGAACTATTACTATCTAGAGAATTGCATTCAATGTGTCTTTCATTTATATTTCAAAAGAATTTCCCGCCTGGGTTAGTGACTCACTTTTCAAAGGAAATTTTCATAAAGGCAGCGCTAATGCAATTGGACCGTTGAGGATATTGTAGGCAAATACCCTTCAGTGAGAGTCCGAGACCCTCCATGTTAAGCAACAGGCAGACACCCTTTCTCTGTTTGTCGGCTGATGCTTAGCAGAGTCAGAGCCCCAGTAAAAGGGGGTAAACTAAAGTTGCCCTACCAGAAATCTGCTAGAGCTGTGCTGAGTTATCTGAGTCTTCTTCACTGCTTAATGTTTCTACTCAGTGAAGAGTGTTACATAGAAAGAAGGACAAACAAGGAAAATGCATGTTAAGGTGTTAACTTGCTTTTGTATGTAGTTCCTCCCCAGAATTTGGTGATCGGTCACCTCAACTTTCCTGATATTACTAGGTTTATAAATTTGAAAATGAGAAAGTTATCTCTACATTCTTCTCTGGTGGATGTTCTCCTGACCAGGATCCTCGGCAGCACCAGCAGAGGAATTGTGTTTGGCAACATCTGGTTAAGTGGAGTCTTGTCAAGCATTGGTCTTGCAAGATAAACTTCACGGCAGTTTTGTTTTCTTTCCTCTCTTCAGTAGGAGTGGTATCCATACTCGTAGCAGAGGATTACTGGATTACAACAGTAAGAGTCTTCCCTTACAAGCTTGAAATTTCAGGAAGGTCATTTTAAACGCTGTATTATTTCATTGCAGCATACAATCAATTCTGTTTTGCCCGAAGCTGAAGCCCCTGTTGAAGCTCTTGAAGGACTCTTTCCGGTTCTCTTTTTTGTTCTGCAAAAGCAGATTTTTTGGAGAAATACTGCACTTTATGCCCCCTCATTTCACTGCTGATCTGCCCTTCTCAATTGCACCTATGGCTTCGCACCTATGGCTTCTGTCGGGGTTTCTGTGCTATCCCTGTTCGCAGAAAAGCCTGTTAATGGGCAGGAATATTGTATTGTCATGCCCTTTGTAGGGCTGGAATCTGGGGACGCTGCGAGCAGTGAACAGGAAGAGGTCAGACCAACATTTTAAGCACCAGTGGTGTGTGATCTGATTACAAGTCCAAGCCACGGGCTAAAGGATGAGAACTCTGTCCACATCTCCTGATTGTTGGGTTGAAGCCCTCAGCCATGGGACCAGCGCCTTCCCCCAGTTCTCTGGGGCAAGTGGCAAATCAAAAGGTTACTTAGGCTGTCTCCACTAAGATCACAGCAGTGCCCTCTCAGGCAGCATTTGCTGACCCAAACACCTCCCATGACCCTCAGGAGGTGAGGCTGGAGTTGACACCAGGCAACTACGTGGCCATCAATTGCATTGTGGCATATAGGCAGTTTGCAGTGGGACCTGCTGATCAAGCCCATTTCAGACCTGGTTTGTTGACACAACGGTAGGTCTTCGCTGCCTGGGCTTGCTGTTCTGCTCTTGCAGTCCTCTGCCATCTTGGTGTGGTTGACGCCTGAAAAGAAGAGGTGCTTTGAAGGCTTTACCTATGCCAGTAGGTAGACAGCAGAGTGAGGAAACTAGTGAGAGTGCATCCTGCCTGTCCTCTCTGTTACACAAAGTGTGGCCCATTGGCTTTATGCTCCTTAGATAGTGTGTGTCCAAGTTAAAACAGGTAGGTCCCTGTTCTGTGGGACCACGAGCGGTGCCTGAAATAGTGTGAAGGCAATCGAGTCCCTAACACAGGTGGACATACCTCAGTTCCTATCCTGGAATGAATTTCTTGCTCAGCATTGTGGAAGAAAGACTTTCATGCTGAGGAAGATACTAGGAAAAACAGCATTAATGTGTTGGGCTCCTCTATGCGAAGCAAATTACTCCTTTCTGCATCAAAGAAACATGGATATGATTCAGCCCCTGTGCTGGATTGCCTGAGTGGGCCCTAAGAGCTTTACAAGGGCTGGGCAATTTTAAGTGTCAAAAGCTTTTAATATCTCTGCCTTTCAACTTAAGGGCATTAAGGCAACAGTTTCATTTCTTACAACTCTGGAACAAATGACCAAGATTTTGAGGCATTTATTAAGGTCAAGCTGGTACCTTGAATCATAGAATCATAGAACATCGGGTTGGAAGGGACCTCAAGGATCATCTAGTCCAGCCTTTCTTGACAAAAGCACGGTCTAGACAAGATGGCCCAGCACCCTGTCCAGCTGAATATTAAAAGTGTCCAACAATGGGGAATCCACCACCTCCCTGGGGAGATTATTCCAATGGCTGATTTTTCTCATTGTGAAGATTTTTCCTCTTGTGTCCAATTGGAATATCCCCAGGAGTAACTTGTACACATTACCCCTTGTCTTTTTCACGTGACTTCTTGTAAAAAGAGAGTCTCCATCTTCTTTGTAGCCACCCTTTAAATACAGGAACAACGTACGTAATACAATACATAATGATGACTTTTTCGTAGGGATAATATATCGATCTTTTTAGTTACTGTGATGTTAGGGTGGACTTGGGAAGTCCAGTGTCTTTGCTAGTACTTGGCAGCTCAAGGAACACGATGTTGAAATTTAGATATAAAGAAAGAGTGAAAAAGCTAATGTTACTCATGAGATGAGGAAATTCCCCACATTTGGCCTTTATATTTTAATGTGAGTGAATACGGGGCTTTGGTCCTTTCTTTATTCCAAAGAAAAAGAGAGGGGGGAGAGCAGCAGCAGTAACTAGTACAGTATGCGAGTGGCACGGCAGTAACTGGCATGTGATCCAAGCTGGCACTAACCAGTGAAGCCTGAAGGAATTAATTGGTTATATATGGGCCTTTCATGTGCTGAGTCAATGGCTGTCCCTGTCTGTCTAGATCACTGCTGTTACTTAGCCACTCAAAGCACTGACATTTACACTGGCATCCTAATGCTGATACAGGGGGAAAAATGCTGCAAAATCATAAACAAGTTTTCTTTTTCACCAGGGTGGGTTGGCTGTCCTCTCAGGGGTGCATCAGCCAGAGCCAGGAGCAACAGAGGCTGCAGCAGTGGTGGAAAGTGCTGGTTTATTTGTCGCGTGGTGGAAACAGAGCCTCTGCTGTTGTCATAAAAATGCAGGGAAAGAGTGATTGTGCTGATAGGGAAGATTTTAGAGCTCTGTGAGGTTCACTCTGGCTGGAGTGACTCCTGTGAAGCGGAGGGATCCAGCTTACATTTCTAATTCGAAATAGTCCAAACCAAGGAGTACACAGTCATTTCCCGTATAAAAATCATAGTTATTAAAAAGAAAAGTTTATGAGGAAATATACTTGCTGGGTTTTTCTTACCCATCTTAGAAAAGATTGACTGTCCTTTTTTCAGACACCTCAGGTAAGGGTTCTTTCACCTATCTTAGATACCGTAAGATGCAGCATCTTACAGTAAGTCTCATCTCCGCTCCTTCTGCAGCCAGGAGGAAGGAGAAGCCACGCGGGACGCGCTGCCATCCGAAGACCTCTCCGTCCCCGATGCCAGCAGCAGGGACCTGGGCACTAGCTAGTCCCAACCCATCATTTCAGACGGCTCTGAGTGGGTCGGACGAATCCCACCCGTGGCACGGTCGTCAGCTCTTACAAATGGATTTACTGCTCTGTTGTGATAAATACCAGCTGAGAGCTTTGCCCTGTGCCCATGTAAAACACCATTAGCCTCTCACGGCAGCAATACCCCGGCGCAGTTATTCACTGTGTCCATGCCAAAGGCTTGGTGGGGTGGTGGTTTGTTTTTTTTCAGTTGACAGCTAATTGCGGAGAGGGAGACAGGCAATAAAAATGCTGTGAATGGTGAAGGAAATTAGTCTGACTCACTTCCACTCTCCCTTTCACGTTTTTAATCCCGCGCAGTGCTGCCTATGACAGGAGTGGGATTATGCCGGGTTTACTGATAGCAGTCTCTCGCCTGCTGTGTAGATGGTTTTATTTTCAGCCCGTTATTTTTTTTTATGAATCTGTTTCTATTTATTCTCCCATTTCCCTTCAGCGACTTCTACCTGACAGATTTAAGTTGCTTCCCTTTCATTCCCATTCCAGCTACAAGCACATCTCCTCCTTGCAAGTAAATATGTTTTGAAAGGGAGAGGGAGGGAGAAATAAAGTTAACATCGCTTTTCCACTTTGGACTTAAGAAAATCAGGAAAAACTGGGAACGTGAAAGGACTGTTTTTGCAGTGAAACTGTCGTGTCTTTCAGAGGAAAGCACAGGCTGTTTTCATTTTCAGACCCTGGTTGAAGCTTGAGAGAAAAGCAGGTGACACCGAGTTTATGTTGACTGTCCAAAGGCTAGGAAGGGGAAATCAAACAGGTTTTATGTCATTAGTTAGCAGTCTGTAAACAAGGTAGTCCACATCACTGTGCCTAAGGTCAGCCTTTGTGTGTACAAGGAGGAATCTGGGGGGATTGGGGCAGTGTTTGGTGTTTCTTGCTGGTTTAAATTGACCTGTCAAGTAGTGTGTTATGAAGCAGTGCCTGGACACATGGGACAATGTTCAGGGCATGAAACCATCTGAAAGGATGCAATGGGTGTTTGCACTGAATTTCACGTGGCCCGGAGTTGTGCAAAGCAATGATAAAAGAGCACAAGAAAACACAAGCTCATAAACAAGGCAAGGAGCTGGTTATCGGCAGGTCTGGGTGCCTGGGGAGGGTTCACGACTGTCAGTGCCACAGGCCACCACTGTGTGTTTGTGTACATGTGTCCTCAGCAAACTGTTCTGCATAAACAAACTCGGCTCTCTGATGAAAATAGCGTTTCTAACCTGTGCTGTTATTTTCTCCAGATAATTAAAGTGCACCGTTTGAAGATGGTAACCATGTTTTAAATATCAAAGAAACCTCTTCAACCCATATCTTTTGCTTGGCTGGAGCAACTGAAGTCATACCTTCTTTGGTAGCCTGCAAGCAGAATACTCTCCTTGTTCGAGAGGCTGGATTGTACCAAATGGGGACAGAAATGTAAATATTTACTGCCATCTTTTGGGCAGTGTGGGTATGACTCAAAAAAAAAATGGTCAACCAAGTTGCTTAGTTGTCACCTCCTTCAGCTTTGTCGAGTGATTCTTATTTGACCACCAAATGCAGCAATCCACCGAAGAACAGTAGTTTTTTTAGATTCATGTTACGGGTCTCAAGCTACAAGCGAAGCAAGGTTTGTAGGGAGAGGTGCTCACTTCGAGCAAGCTGATAGGTTTGGGGGGAAAAAAGCTAACAGAAGTCTTTGAGCACATCCGCCATTCTCCAGGTTTTGAGACAGTGTGTGTTTGTTGCTCCAAGCTGTCAGGAGCTTTGTGTTTTGCTTTGTTTTAATGGATAATCGGTAGGAGTTGGAGACATGGTTGGAATTCCTGAAGTCAGAACCTGGAGCTAATGTCGCTTGGTCTACAGTCAAAATGGGATGGCAATTTGTGGCCTGAAGGAAAAGTGTTTTACTGCAAGTAACTCAGGTTTTAGACTGTTTGGGATTTTTTCAAGAAATACAACTTTTTCAAGAAATGCATTTCAATCTACAAAAATACAGAATGTCAGCAAGTATTGGTTAGTTTCATAATGCGTATATTTTAGCAGGGTAGGATATCTTGCATCGCACTCCTCCTGACCCTTTCTTCTTATATGGTATACTGTGCAGTTGAAATGCTGATTAGGCAGCCTTTCCTAATTGCAATATGGTATTTTTCATCCACTTGGGGTGTCAGGTTGCATTTTTAACCTCACACCTAATCAAACTTTCCGTCCTGCAGGCTGTGCAGAGACAGGTTTCCTGCTGCGGTAATAGCCCATTCCTTGAAATTAGTTTGAGATTAATAGCAGCGAGGTACTTCACTGTTTCCAAAAGGCTGTGTCTCTTAGTGGATGGAGCCTTTTTTTAATGCAAGATCTGTTATTGGAGCTTTTTAGAAAGATTAACTTTTTACCTGGGATTCACCTATATTGCTGATTTCAGTACAATTATCGTCTGATTCTTACCAGCTGGACCTCCACAATGTATCACAAGGGAGTTTTAAAAACTTGCTGAATGTAAAACTTGATGTGTTGTTTATTTAGAGGGCGGCAGCATAGCTAATGGTCCTTCCGCTCACTGTTGTTCAGCTTGCATTCAGCAAGCAAAATATGACTCTCTGCTCTTGTATTTGTTTGTTTTAGGTGAAACTTCCTTTTCCTGTTGATCAAATCACAGATCTTCCAAGGAATGATTTCCAGATGATGATAAAGATGCACAAGCTAACCTCAGAGCAGCTCGAGTTCATCCACGACGTTCGCCGGCGCAGCAAGAACCGAATTGCAGCTCAGCGCTGCCGCAAGAGGAAACTGGACTGTATTCAGAACCTAGAATGTGAAATCCGCAAGTTGGTGAGTTCTGTGCTCTCGCCGTGGCCCCTCTCACCCTCACACCACAGCTTGCAGGGCACCAACAGCAATTCCTGCCCAGAGTTGAGTGGGTTCAGTCAGTTTATACATAAGTAAGCGGAGCCACTAGTATGAAAATCTAATATACAAAAATATATTAGTATGTGTGTGTATATAATGTATACGGAAAACACAAAATTCCAGTGGAATGAGGCCTAGATATCTCTTTATTTTGATATCTCAAGAGCAGATTGTTGAGTGAGTTGGAAGAGGAGGGAAGCCTGTATCACAGCTCCCTTCTTGCAGTTTAGCTCACCCCCAGTACTTACAGTGCATCCAGAAAGGCATGTCCTCATCTGAGCCCCATTTCCATGCCTAACTACCATAACAATCTGTTAGTCAGGGATTCGTGGAGTCCTCAAACGAGAAGGTATGAAGAGACCTTCAGAGGTTGTCTGGTGCAAACAGTGGTGTGACAGAGCCAGCTTCATCTCTACATAGAGATTTTCTTTCTCTTTGGTGTGCTAGAAGGCAGCTCAGCATTTTCAAGACCTTTCAGCTCACTGTGCGTTTTCATCAGCTTTTTCATTCACTGAACAAATGGCAGAAGTGGCAAGGGAAGTGAAAAGCCAGGAATGTAAATATCCACACAAGTGGTCATCCCTTAGTGTAGGTCATTGAGAGCTGTCTTCTTCCATCTAACGCTCCTGGTGTGCTGTGGACTGAAATCATCACAGGATGATTCAAGGACTATTTAACACAAAAGGCCTGTTCCCACTCCACATGGGAAGGCACTGGCCTTCATGTCCCATGCACCACATTCGGGTGGCAACTCTTGGTTTGCCCCAGCCCTCCTTGACATGTGTCTCTGGCAGAATCTGCTGCAGAGAGGAGAGCAAAGCATGCCCTGCTCACTGGCCAGAGCACGTCTCAGGACAGGTCTCCTGTATGCCAAGGTGTCAGTGGGCTGTGCTACCACATTTTTAGAAAAGGACCAGGGGGTTCTAATTGTCAAGCGGCTGAATATGAGCCAGCAGTGTGCCCAGGTGGCCAAGAAAGCCAATGGCATCCTGGCTTGTATTAGAAATAGTGTGACCAGCAGAAGTAGGGAGGTGATTGTCCCCCTGTACTCAGCACTGGTGAGGCCACACCTTGAGTATTGTGTCCAGTTTTGGGCACCCCAATACGAGAGAGATATCAAGGTGCTGGAGCGAGTGCAGAGGAGGTCAATGAAGCTGGTGAAGGGCCTGGAGAATAAATCTTATGAAGAGCGATTGAGGGAGCTGGGACTGTTTAGTTTGAGGAAGAGGAGGCTGAGGGGAGACCTCATCACTCTCTACAACTACTTGAAAGGACATTGTAGAGAGGTTGGTGCTGGTCTCTTCTCACAGGTAATTAGCAATAGAACAAGAGGGAATGGCTTCAAGCTGCAACAGGGTAGGTTTAGACTGGACATTAGGAAAAAATTCTTCACAGGACGAGTGGTCAGACACTGGAACAGGCTGCCCAGGGAGGTGGTGGAGTCACCATCCCTGAGTGTGTTGAAGATTCGTTTAGATGTGGTGTTGGGGGATATGGTGTAGGGGAGAACTTTGTAGAGTGGGGCTGATGGTTGGACTTGATGATCCCAAAGGTCTTTTGCAACCTGAATGATTCTATGATTCTACTCTGTTCTATTTTAATCTAAGGGAGTGAAGTGACTAAAGCAAGGCTAAATGGCTGGTCAGGAAATTCCTCTCTCTTTCAGTCATGGTATGGACACCTCAGGTGTGGTTTGGGTGGCTAAACACAAATGTCTACAATATAGACACTTACGCTGGAGCTAGTTGTCCCGGTTTCCTTTCTATTCAGTGAAAAGAAATAGATACCTTCAAGTCTTATTTGTCTCATCCTGCAGCAGAGGAGGTGACATACAGCTCAGAAGTGCCTGTTCCTCTCCATCACTAAACAAGATCGCCTGGTGAGCCATGTCAGATGTAGACATCTTAGCTATAGGCACCTTATCTGAAAAAACTCCCCTCCTTTGTGACAGTGTCCCTTTGGTCTGAGGGCCCTGCTCCTCTTCCTCTGCCATCCTTTGCCCATTGAGAAAGCAAGCTGGTACACAATGAAAAAAAGACTTGAAACAAGGGTCACGAAGGAAGACATGGCTACATAGTGTCACTCAGCAAGAGAAATGCAACAGTGGAACTTCAGAATGGGTTAACACTTCTTCATCTCTTTAAAAGTCCTAAAAGCTTTCTGAGATGTCAAAAATAATGTAGTAGTCCCAGTTCATCTGTTACAAGAAGTGAGGTGTGCAGCGTGCAGGACTGGACAGTTTAATTTCATTATGCAGCATAGAATTAGGAGTCCGGCATTAAACCCAGCCTTTGAATATCCAAGGGATTGAGTGTTAAATTAATTCATTCACATAGATAAAACAAAAGGAGCTGAAGTTGGTTTCCTTACTAAGATCCCTGTGTACCCAGCTTCCATTAAAATTAAAGGTTATTCGGAGGCTTTGATTTAAATGTCTACGTGCACATTTAAAACATGCTCAGTTGTAGGTTGAACTTGGTGGGTCTGGGGAGCAGGGTACTTCTTGTTCTTGTCCTAACAGGTTGCATGTTGAAAGTGGCCTTCAGTGTAGGCTTCATTGTGCTTCGTTCTCTGTGCAAGCTGTAGCAAACGTAGTGTGAAAGAGGCAGGGATCTGTTGGAAGAAGCTGAGTTACCGTCATCTCACAAATGGCAGAAAGCCGCATGACTTTGGGTTACTCACTCACTGCCTGTGCCTGTCTGCTTCCCTTCTGTAACAGGGAGGTGACGCTGACCCCACAAGCTGGTTGGGAGGCTTAAATCATCAAGGCTTGCGAAGCCTTCAGATGCCATGCTGCTGAAGCCCTGGAGGGGAAAAAAAAAAAGAAACGAAAATCAAAACATTGCTCAGAGTAGTGCTCCACTGATGCAAAACAAACAAAACATCAAAGATAAATAAAATAGCGAGCAACTGCTTACTGCACCGAGAGTAATCCACGGCACGTGTGGGCTGAGTCAGAGGTTCTGCAGGGTGAAAAAGCGGCTCCTCGTCCAGGTTGTCAGGAGAAGCAGGTCCAGTCTTGGCTGCACATGCCCATCCCTCTGCACTGAGCTGATGATGAGGAGCAGTACATGTCTCTCGTTCTCCAGAGCAGATGACCAAGGGCAGCACTCTAAGGGCTGGACTGTCAGTAAGGGGCTTTCAGCTGGATACCTGTAGCCTTCACTTGAAAATTAATTTGGATTCATTGGCTTTACACAATCCTGTGACGTTACCTTTATTGTCTAACATAATCAACTGTGTATGGGCAAAATAAAGCTTTTAAGTCCCCCTCTCTTCCCGTCACTCACACACACACACATCTCAGGGAAATGAATGAAAGGCATATTAGTGACCACCATGTGGGCCTGAGACCTGCTGAATTTCAGGAATCAAAAACCTTTTGAGGTACAGGATTCTTCCAAAGTAATGTTGAAGTCTCTAGATAGAAGCTGGACTTGAGTATGTAGCAATATATAGTGAGTGAGCCAACTAGGGAAGGCATCCCACTGGACCCGTTGGTTGCGAACAGAGAACTTGTGGGTGATGTGATGGAGGCCGTCTTGGGCATAGCATTCACAAAATGATAGTTTTCAGTTCTTGGAGAAGTAAGGAGGGGGGTCAGCAGAACTGCTACCTTGGACTTCCAGAGCGCAGACTTTGGTCTATTTAGGAGACTGGTTGACAGACCCCCTTGGGAGGCAGTCCTGAGGGCAAATGAATCCAGGAAGGCTGGACATTCTTCAAGACGCAGATCTTAAAGGTGCAGGAGCAGTCTGTCCCCATATGCTAAAAGACATGCCAACAGGGAAGATCAGCCTGGCTGAACAGATAGCTTTGGTTGCAACTCAGGAAAAAAAGAAGAGTTTATGAACTTTGTAAGAAGGGGCAGGCAACTCAGGAGGACTACAGGGATGTCGTGATGTTACGCAGGGAAAAAATTAGAAGGGCCAAAGCCAACTAGAACTTAATCTGGCTACTGCCATAAAAGACAATAAAACATGTTTCTATAAATACATTAGCAGCAAAAGGAGGGCTAAGGAAAATCTTCATCCTTTATTGGATGTGGGGGGAAACATAGTGACAAAGGATGAGGAAAAGGCTGAGGTAAGTAATGCCTTCTTTGCCTCAGTCTTTAGTAGTAAGACAAGTTGTTCTTGAGGTACCCAGCCCCCTGAGCTGGAAGGCAGGGACGGGGAGCAGAATGAAGTCCCTATAATTGAAAGGGAAATGTTTAGCGACCTGCTACCCCACTTAGACACACACAAGTTCTAGGGGGCGGGATGGGATCCACCTGAGGGTACTGAGGGAGCTGGCGGAAGTGCTCACCAAGCCACTTTCCATCATTTACCAACAGTCCTGGCTAACTGGGGAAGCCCCAGTTGACTGGAGATTAGCAAACATGACGCCCATCTACAAGGGCCGGAAGGAGGATCCAGGGAACTACGAGCCTGTCAGTCTGACCTCGGTGCCAGGGAAGGTTATGGAACAGATCATCTTGAGTGCCATCACGTGGGACATACAGGACAACCAGGTGATCAGGCCCAGTCAGCATGGGTTTATGAAAAGCAGGTCCTGCCTGACTAACCTGATCTCCTTCTAGGACAAGGTGACCCACTTAGTGGATGAAGGAAAGGCTGTGCATGTTGTTTACCTGGACTTTGGTAAAGTCTTTGACACCATTTCCCACAGGATTCTCCTGGAGAAACTGACTGTTCACGGCTTGGACGAGTGTACTCTTCACTGTGTAAAAAACTGTCTGGATGGCCAGACCCGAGGAGTTTTGGTGAATGGAGTTAAATCCAGTTGGTAGCCGGTCACGAGTGGTGTTCCCCAGGGCTCAGTATTAGGTCCAGTTCTGTTTAATATCTTTATTGATGATCTGGACAAGGGGATCAGGTGCACCCTCAGTAAGTTTGCAGACACCAAGTTAGGCAGGAGTGTTGATCTGCTTGAGGGTAGGAAGGCTCTACAACACGATCTGGACAGGATTCATTGATGGGCCGAGGCTGATGGTATGAATTTCAACAAGGCCAAGTGCTGGGTCCTGCACTTGGATCACAACAACCCCATGCAGCGCTACAGGCTTGGGGAAGAGCGGCTGGAGAGCTGCCTGGTGGAAAAGGACCTGGGGGTACTGGTTGACAGCTGAATATGAGCCAGCAGTGAGCCCAGGTGGCCAAGAAGGCCAACAGCATCCTGCGTTGTATCAGGAATAGTGTAGCCAGCAGGACTAGGGAAGTGATTGTACCTCTCTACTCAGCACTGGTGAGGCCCCACCTCGAATACTGTGTCCAGTTTTGGGCCCCTCACTACAGGAAGGACATTGAGGTGCTTGGGTATGTGCAGAGAAGGGCATCGAAGCTGGTGATGGGTCTAGAGCTCAAGTCCACTGAGGAGCGGCTGAGGGAGCTGGGGTTGTTTAGTCTGGAGAAAAGGAGGCTGAGGGGAGACTTTATCGCTCTCTGCAACTGCCTGAAAGGAGGTTGTAGCGAGGTGGGGGTCGGTCTCTTCTCCCAAGTAAAAAGCAATAGGGTGAGAGGAAGCAGCCTCAAGTTGCAGCAGGGGAGGTTTAGGATGGCTATTAGGAACAATTTCTTCATGGAAAGGGTTACCAAACATTGGAACAGGCTGCCCAGGGAAGTGGTTGAGTCACCATCCTTGGAGGTATTTAAAAGACATGTAGATGTGGCACTTAGAGACATGGTTTAATGGTGGACTTGGCAGTGTTAAGTTAATGGTTGCACTCAATGAACTTAAAGGTCTTTTCCACCCTAAACCATTCTATGATTCTGTGGGATCTGGTGCATCATTCTGAAAAAGGGCGTTCATAAAAAAGACAGTCACAAGGTGTGCAAGAATATAAAGCTGCAAAATTAAACTCATGCAACTTTAACTTTGCCTCTCAAGCACTCCTACCTTCTCCCCATAGACATGCTGTCCAAGCAGGTAGTGTGCTTCAAGATCTTACCTTTTCTCTTAAGAGAACCAGCAGTGAAGCTCCAGGTGACTTCACACAATACTTGATCACTGGAAATTCCTTTGTCATCTTCTGTCCACTTTGTAACCAGTAATTTCCAGTATGTAATGGTACTAGGGTTTAAGGGGTTTTCACTTGGCTGGGTCTTTTTTATGAGGAACCCCTTTCCCCCCCCTGTACTTACTTCCTGTAAGTCACCCATCTTCTTGACACAGATGGTTTCACAGCAGACAGTGAGTGAAATGGTCGTATCCTCTGATTTTGGTAAGTAGGGGGTTTTTTGCCTGCTTTCCCTCACTCATCCCACTCACATTCCCTTTTTTCCCTGCAAACTCACAGCATATTCTCTTCCATAATTCATTATCTCAAGATGTACTTGAGCATCTGTTTATTTTTTTATTATTTTTATGCTTTCTTGATAGATTTATCAATATTTTAGCAGTTGGTTCGTTTCATGTGCGCTGCTCTCTTTCTCATACGCACAGCTGTATGCTTCCAGTGTGGGCTTCGGACCCAGGGCAATACTATCAGCTGTCAACAACCACCCATAGTTGGATTCTCTGAGTTGTGGAGTTTTCACACCTCAGATGCCGAGGCAGCTTGGGTTTAGCAGTGTTACTAGGTGAGGTACACGGCTGTGCTACTTTTGGGGCCAGCTCTGCTCTGAAAATAGCTCTGGTACTCTATAAAATCTCATCTACTCTCTCGAGCTGTGTGCCCACCTTCCTCGGACAGAAAGTTCACCCCGCGGGGGGCTTGCCAGCCACGTGAGGTCTAAGCTGGAGATGACTCCCACCACAGCACGTCGCACACCACCCTGCGCTAGATAGCGCTGGGGGCCTTACTGGTGCTTTGTTGGATGCAGAACAGCCTGAACTCGGTTCCCCAGTTTTTGAATCCTACATGAAAAAATAAGTCCCACCAGATTCTCTTGCACTTCCTCCTCACCGGTACTGTCCTGCCTCTCAGCCGGCTCCCTCCTAGAGCAGCCCGCTGACACAGCAACGCTCTGAAAACGCTCGAGCTGGGGTGTTGGTAGGGGAGGAGCCCATTGGGAGCCCAGGAGGCAGAGCCTGAGCAGAACAAAGAGGAAATGACATTGAGCTTCTTGTACTGAGCATTAAGAAGCCCACCAGCTTTCAGGGTTTTCACATGCGTCTTCATAAAAATACCTTGATTAGGTCAAACCCAAACCATTAAGCATCAGGACATAAGAAATTGAGCCATGGTGCAGGCCACAGAGCACACGCTTAAATGCTCTCCTCTGAATAATGCACCTCTCAGTGGTAGCAAGGGTTCAGCTGGCACACGGGCCAAAGTGGGTGCACCCACCGGAGAGTGAACTGAAGTTCTGCAACATATCCTCACCTCGGGAACTAAACCCTGTTTTCTTGCTGTTTATATGGATAATGGCTTTTCTCCATCAAATTGTTTCTTTCACATCTTTTTGTGTCAGCCGTCAAGCAGCCTTGGTCTATAAAGGGAACTAACAGTCTCTTGGGAATAACTTGTGACTCTGTCCTCTTCCAACTCAAATGTTTTTCTCCAGATGTTTGCCAAACTGCAGTCCACACAGACCTCATGGTGGTCAAATACCTGATGTCTTTATGACTTTTCCTCTGCCCATATAAAAATCACTGTGAAATGTCGGTGTTCTTGGGTACTGCTGCATATGTGCCCGGCGTGTACAGCCAACAGATGGCCCTTCCTCAACCTAAGATGCCTTCTTTCTTTTTCAGGTGTGTGAGAAAGAGAAATTGCTCTCAGAAAGGAACCAGCTGAAAGCAAGCATGGGAGAATTGTTAGACAACTTCTCGTGTCTTTCTCAAGAAGTGTGTAGAGACATGCAGAGCCCGGAACAGATCCAAGCTCTCCACCGATACTGCCCCGTTCTCAGACCCATGGATCTACAGCCAGCCACCACCATCAGCCCCTCCCCAGCTGGCGTGGAGCAGAGCCTGGTGACCTCCCAGTGCGTCGGGGAAAGCATGCAGTGCTGCTCGGAGCAAGGCTCGGTGCAACTGGGAGCGCCCTGGCTGCCCAACAACATCTCGGAAAATTGTTCGGCCGCCGGGGGGTTGGATGGAGCCGACACAGGTACTTACCCCGAGAGAGAGCTTCCGCCAGAGCAGAGCAGCCAAACGGTCACGGTAGACTTCTGTCAGGAAATGACTGATAAATGTACAACAGATGAACAACCTAGGAAAGATTACACCTAGTGACTTGTAACCTTAACGTTACACCTGGTCAGGTGTTCTTCAGTCAGCCAGTGGCAATGTTCATTTGTTGTCTAGAAGAACGTATTTGGTGCACACTACAGTGGTCTTAGCAGCAATACTGTTTTTAAGTATTCCCTCCTCTCTACAAGCAGGAGTTCTCTTCACAATGGTGCTATCCCTTGCTCAGGCAGGGAACGAAGCAGTGGCAACACTGTCTGTTTTTCTATGTTGATTTCAATCTTAACAGGGATGGACATAACACCTCTGAGGACCCAACCGCAGCTTTTTTCTCAGTGGCCCATGTCACAAAACCCTAACTCAGGAATTTCCTCTGAATGTTCAATTTTTCATTGAAGACAGCTTCTTTACACATCAAAGTTTTATAGCTAAACTGTACATATTATATATAATATATATAAAATATATATATCCATATGCAAAAGTCCCTGCATGCCTCAATTTTTCTCATCCTACAAACTGGAAGCTTTCATTTCTATTGTATAAACAAGTTCCAACATTCCTTTTTGTCTTCGATGCTAGAACTAGTTTGGTAACTTGTTACACGATAATTTTTTTTTTCTCGGTTCGCAGTTCAGCAATATCATTCGATTTGTACTTATTTATAAAATTTTAATGTTGGAAACCTATTTGAGATTTTATTATAGACAATTTTTTTGGCACAGCCATTTCGTGCCACTTGAGCAATGTGGAGTTATTTTATTTTCTTGCAGATACTGTACAGTAATGGTCAACTTTGCCACTTGCACTGAGTTTCTGGTCAAACCTCTTTTCATAAATGAAGTCGTGACTTCAGTATAACTTGAGTATATGGTTTTCTTTGCTTTATGGCTTAAAGAAAATAGAAAAGTTTTAGCTAATAGACAAACACTCAGGAGCTCATTATGTAGTAAAAACGGTCTTGCCAAATACTGAATTCACTATACAATTTGTAAAGAGAATCTGCTTGAATTATTTTTGTATTCAGACTTCTTTCTGTTTCACAAACCAAGTTTAAGTGCTGTTAATGATGCTTTTGGATTCTTATGGGGAAAGTATATTTCACTCTTTAGAGAAAAAAGTATTTGACAACTGGATCATCATACGTTCCACGAAGTAAAGCAAACGGAGATCACATCAATACACTTGGCGGGGGCTGGGGGGGCTTTTTTCTCCAGCCCCGCTCTGCTTTCTTTACTCATGGAAGCAACTGCTGCTCCGGCTAGTCCCCAGAGCCTCACCTCAGCTGTCCTCAGACGTTACCTGTTTTCCTCACCAGACCTGAGTTGCAGAGGTGGGTCTGGTGAAGCCAGTGATCCTGCCTGCCTAGGCCGAGTTGCAGGATCAGACCCCTAGTCGTTGACTTTGGTTTCCTTACAGAAGTCGAGTTAGCACTGTATCCTCTAAGAGCATAACATACATCTGCCAACACCCGATTCGGTCCCTCACCCATCAAATTCTTGTGTTTCCAGGATCCTCTCATCCTGCAGCATTGCCCTCAGCACAAAGCGCAGCTAAAAAAGAGCACTGTCTCGAAGGAGACTACTCAGTGAATTGGCTTAGTTGTAACTGTATTGGATTTGTATCTTAAGCGATGTTGACTCATGTTATGACTGTGTGAGACAGCAGCTTTCCAAGCATAACATCTGTATGTACAGTGTAGACAGAAAAACATCCTCCTAATGCTTTTCTAATAATTATTATTATTATTCTAAGTGTACTGAGTTTTTATTTTGTGGTTCTTTGCCCTACCTGTGCCAGGTTGCGTGGCTTTATCGACGACAACTGTCATGTGCTTTACTGGCTGATATTGTTTGTTCTCGCTGCAAAAAATGACCAGCTGTTCACACCTATTTTAAAAAAAAAAAAAAAGAAAAGTGTGGAGAAGCAGCTTCTCAGAAGCACTGAGTGATAATGTGGTCTTCTGCGCTAACGTTTACACTAGAGGTGTGCGCTGGTGTTTTTTTGAGGCACTCAGTAGATCAGCATCTTGACCCTGGAGGAGGAATCAGCTCCCTCTCTCCACTTCTTCCATCTTCAGACTGTGCTCATGGACCGTCGCCCACTCGCCACAAAGTCTTGCTTTTATCCTCTTCACCCAAACTATTGTAGCCAAGCTACCGAGGAGGAAATGCATATAGCATGTGCCATGTTTGTTGAAAATACTTTTTTTCCCCGCATGTACAAAGAGAAACTAGTATATAATGTAGGAGAATATTTATGTTTAAGTATTAATCATTACTGTACAAAATCCTTACCTTTAAATGTTAAAAAATATACAAATGCCATAAACTCCTAGTTCACACGGTTGAAAAAGGGGGAGGAGTTGTCCTTTCTTTTTAAAAGAGCTTGACCTAAAAATATCTGACCCCCCTCCCAGCCATGTTTTGCAGGTAACTGACTGAGAAGCTCTTTGGCGGGGGGGG
>VYZM01011237.1:52535-62607 GCA_013398915.1 Dromas ardeola | reverse complement strand
TTTTTTTTTTTTTCCTGATCTGAGATGCGTTTGGAGATGCCTCCGGGTGAATGTTGTAGCCTATGGCTGCAGGATTTTAAAAATCTCTGGTTTAGGGCTGCCTGGAGAAGGTTTAGCTCAGTATGAGCAGTGGAGCTGATGGCCTTGCATAAGGAGGGGATCTGCTAAGTATGGAGCGGTTTATTTTTATCGGAAGTGAGGTGCAACTAAAACCATTAACATAAAGAACTTATGCTCTCTTTCCTGCTCGAAATTTTCTCAACAGATTTTGACTTCGTTTCAGTTTTGTCTCTGCCAACACAGTCCAAGTTGATTTTACATCCATATATATAATACATGTATGTATGTATGCATACATCTATAATTCTAGTCAGAGTGTGTGTTTGTGTATTTTCCTGTTTATAATACATATATGTATATTTATAATACTCCTTGGAGTATTTCACGACTCAAGCATCAGATCTGATGCTGTAGAATAAAATATATGTGTATATGCCTCTGTTCAAATACTGTGTGTATATTTAAAAGATCTATTGTTGGTGGTCTGTAGAATAATTATTCCCTTTACTCTCAAAATTTTAATGGCATTACTTGCAAAGACTAAGTGTACAGTATTTTCCTACACTCCACCAAGATAGGTATTATTTATATCGAAGTCAAATATTGATATGCATTTTAAGGTATTACTCAGATAACGTCACCATTTTTGCAAATAAAATTGCTTTTTGGCAGGAAGGAATGCTAAAAATACCTTTTTTATAATTACAAGGTCATTACCCCAACCAAACAACTGCTAAAAAGCCAGTTAGATGACTTCTGTTCTTGTACGAATTTTAGTGACTGTGGGCAGAGCCCTTTCCGTAGGTGAAAGTCACTGTGTGGTTCATGCAGTGCCACTGTTGTCCCTTTTGGCTAATTAAGGGCATGCAGAAAGAAACTAGCGTCCTAAAATAGAAATGGCAACTGGCAGTGTTTGATTTCATTGATTGCTTAGAAGCAGAGACGGTCCCAGGCGACGAACCCAAACGACCCCTTCCGTTTCGGAGGGAGCCGAGCGGGGATTGCAGTCGCCAGCCGGGCTCGTCCCTGCCACCGGAGGATCCCACCACCCTCGGGGCCGGGGGCAGAGGAGGGAGCAGCCACCCCGCGCCGGGGGTCGTGGCTGGTATCCTTTGCCCGGGCCGGCGTTACCCTGCGTTTGTGATGTACCTGAGAGAAACGTGCGTGGTTTCAATCCCCTTCTCACTACTACGTTTGCTCTGCCTGAAGCTGTCTGGATCCCTCAGACCGGCAGGAATGATACTAAACACTTTGGTGATATTCGATGCGTGGTTGTTTGCTGGTAGTTCCAAGCATCACCTTTGATTTCAAGGGTGGGGATGCCCCAAGAGTTTGTTCCAGAACCAGTTGGTTACAAGTGCACCTCTTATATATGCCTTACAAACTTCAGAGGCCATATTCAAAACAGGGTTTTATCAGTGTATGCAAGGGGGTGCAACCCCTCTTCTCTTCCTCCCCAGGTCAAACAGTATGGACAGTTTTCACACATATCTACCTGTATAACCCTCTGTACCTCTCATAACTGGTCAATGACTGTAACAGGTTACATCAGGTGTTTTTTCTACATACTTTTTACACAAATTCTATGCGATTAATGTAACTTAATTCAATGCATCATTTTATTGTACTAGTTCTTAAGCTTGTCTTTATTTTTTTTCTAGGTGACTGTGGTTTCTTGTGATTTTTATTGTATAAATAAATGAGGTGGCTGTTGATGCTTACTCTCTGTTACTAAGAATTTTTACCTTTTTGGAAGAAAGCATTGCTATGAACTAATGAATTTAAAACGTCATTTACTCATTGTAAATACAGTATTGTGCAAAAAAACAAAAATGAAAAAAAAACACCCGACCCTTTTCATTCATTTGAATTGCTAGTGTTAACTGAATTTTGTCTAGACACCATTTCTGTTGATGAAATAAAGACATATCATTATGTATTGTAAATCGACTGACTCTGAAATTGATGTTGCAGTGCTCGGTTAACATGCGGGTTGTAATTGAGACTCGGGAGGGAAGGTTGGATGTGGTTGATACTGCCCAGGACTGCTCTGGACTGATGAAGAGACCTCCACTCACGTGGTCCCATTGCTAATTCACGAGTCGTCTTTGATCCAGGGATCCAGTTTTCTTTGATCTGCCGCAGGAACAGCCGAGGGTGTTTCATTGCAAAGATGAAATAAGTTGTTTTGGAAGATCAAATAAGCTGTATCTATACCCGTTCCCCTCGTGCTTGACTTAAGGCAATTCTGCTAAGTCTTTGTTTTGGTCTTCTAAAGTGTCAGTGTACGTGTTGGGAGGCAAGGGGAGAGGTTGGGGGTTGTTTCCCCTTTACAGAAAACCTGAGAGAAATTGAAAGAGGTTTCTGTAGAAAGAAAAGAAAAATAGCTGAATGCAGTAGTGTTCCTTTCTGAAGCAGGGACTTGTGCTATGGACCATTAGCATCGCTTAAACTGCAGAAGATCCAGCCTTGGAATGATAACAGCCTTGGGCGCTGTTCCCACAGCGGGGTGTGGGGTCTACCAGGGGGCATTTGCTCTCTGGGACTCCCAAACAGGTGGCAGCCACCTCTCTCTCTCCTTGGGCTGGATGCAAGCCTGCTCAAAAGCTTGGCAGGAGAAAATGTGGGAAGGGGGAATTGGAATGACCCCGGTCCACACACTTGCTGGGAGGCTGCTGTGGGGATGGGGGAGGAGGGCAAGCTGCTAGAGGGAGGTCCCCAAGGCTTTTCATCACCAAACAGGAGACCCGAGATTGTGTGCCCGGGCCACCATCCTTCAGGATACAAACTGCATCCTCCTCCATCTGCAGCAGTGACAGTTGCCTCTGATTTTTTTCAATCTTAAAATTCTCGTGGAAGAAAACCAGAAATGTTGCTTTCCAGTTTCCCAGTTTTCTGAATCTTGCTGTTAAGCATACATGAAGAAAGCTTCCCGCCCCCTCAAATCTGTCAGATGTAGCATCCACCGCATCTACACAGAGCCTGGCAGTAGAGAATGTACATTAGCAAAGCTGTTTCTCCATCCCTGATCAGTTGTTGCTGTCACTTAATGGACACCATCTTAAATATTTCCTTTTTTTTTTGCTGTAAAATACTAAACAAATGCACAGGCAAACTGTCAACAAGTTTGTAGTGAGGCAGAATATGAATGTAAATCATGTGCACTGGAGCAAAACCACTGTAATCTCAAATAATCCTTATGCTTGACACTTTTTTTTTTCCTGTCAAGTCATAGAGGATTTTTGTGCTTGGAGAAACTGGCATAGCGAACAAGCTTGTTCCAAGCATCGCTTGCCGGTGAGGTGATAGCAAATGCAAGCTATGATCAGCTTGACAAATAAAAGCAGCTAAAAGCATGTGGCCAGAAACAGGGGCAGGGACAGTCAGAGCAAGGTGCTTTATTTTCCAGATACACAAGTGGAAGGACTGCTTTCTTGGGCCGCGTACGACCCAGAAATCCAACCCTCCTCGCAAAGGAGTCTGCCCTAGCAAACTGAAAATGAGCTCTTTTTGGCTCTGCTTGTCCTTCAGTTCCTCTACATGAACTAATGAGACAGTGAAGGGAAATAAGATTTTCGTGACCCTGAGGTGATACCTTGCAGATCTTCTTGAGCAGCAAACTGAAAAAAAAAGTCCAGATGTTTTGCACTTAAAATAAATTGCCCGATTTTAGTTAGTTTCAAATTTGAAGCTGAAAGTATTAGCTACAGGGAGGCTACATTAGCATGGAAAGTCTCTATCAGAGCTGGAGGACAGCATTAGCACGGGCAGACGAGCAGTAGCATATTCTTCAGCTGGGTTTTTATCTCTGCTAAATTCCCGGTCCCTTCAGATTCCTTGTGTGTTTCTTCCATCTTTTATTCATTGGCTGCTGAGGCCTGGAGAGACAGAGGCCACGTAGCCTTCCAGGCTACTTTCAAATCAAACTAACCCTTTCTTGTAGGTGTCCTGAGCCTTCCGCTACCTTGAAGGTCTGTGGATCAGGCTGGTTTCTGATATGAACACTACTAGCATGCACAACAACTTGTACATCCCAAAACGTTCTCCCAAAGACACCAGACTATTTCTGCAGTGGCAGCACACGCTGACGGGATCCGCCTCAGTCTACGTGAGAAAAATCTTGAGCCATGGAGCGAGCTACCCGTTAACACCAGCAATCAGAGTAGGGTGCTGTCGGGATTGGTGTAAAATGGAGGAATAAAACAAGTGTTTGCTTTCTTAAACTGTGTTATGAGTTTAGCATTATCGCGGCGGGAGAGGGGAGCATAGCAACAGATAATCTGCTTTTTATCTCTCTGCTGAAGGTGGTTTGTGCTCAGTCCCTTATTTCTTCTCCTCGGAATGTCATTACTTTTTCATGATAGATGATAGTTCTAGGAGCATGCTCTGAAAGACAAGAAGAGAAAGAAAGGATGAAGCTGAATTGGCTTAAAGGAGAAAAAGAAATGTTATCATAGTCATTAACCCAGGTTCCAACACATTCATAGGTGGGAATCTGGTGGTTAGCTGACAACATTCTTACCTTGGAGGGCTTTGTTCAGTGCTAGGGGGAGAGGGGGAACACCTTGCTTTTAAAATCAAAATAAACACATTAATCCCTGAAGTAACTTGTTCGAAATCAGTGGGCCCATCCCAGAGGCCTTGCTTTACATGTTAAGGGTGTTTGTATATTTTTGATTGCTTTAAAACCATACAAAGATGGGCTCAATTAGGCGAGTTCCACTTTCTAAAATCCAGCTCATCCGTTTGTTGCTGCGCAAATCCTCAGAGGGGTTCATTAGTTGTCAACTGCTGCTGAGGCCCCAAAGCTTCTCTGTATTTGTGCAAATGGTGAATGGTTACCTTTGGGTGACCAAGTAGCTTTTGCAGGATAATTGGTACACAGGTTGTCATCACCACGAGCTTCTCCTCAGTGTGCCAGGGCAGAACAAAATACAGCTACTGTGGAATTTTAGATTTTGTTTTAAAGAGGTGTTTACATAGAAAAACTATACAAAACCAGCAGTAGTTACCAGCAGGTGTAAATGTGAATACCTTTAAGGATTCCTAAACATCCTAGAGGAACACTGGGTTTTACCAGTCCCTTACGCCACCACTGGATTTTCCCAGTGGAGCTCAGCTATCTAAATAATTCCTCTACAGTTATTGGTTTTGTTATTTCGATGTACATCTCCTCTTATCAAACGGCTCCCAGCCCGAGGAGCGAGAGCGCGTGAGCAGCTAGTTAAATGAGTGGATATTTATTCCTCAAGTGTTGTTGAAAGGGTGAGTAAACATGCCTTGTTCTGGAGCAGACTGCAAGCATTCAGGCTGAATAGCAGCTCTCTCTTTCGTATCCTGCTCACTTTGAAGTATTTTCCCACTGGGTAAAAGGCTCAAAGCTGAATGGAGAATTGAGAAGTAGAAAAAGAACTGAACAGCACAGAAGAATGAAAAAGCAATGCAGTGCGGGAAACCGGACCCAGTGAATCGTAAAATTTCCCCAACTTTGGCAGAGGCAAGATTTCAGCCCCAGAGACTTTCTTTTCCGCAAATGAATAAAATCAGCATCCCTATCTTGGTCCAATTCTGTGAGCTGAGAGTATCAGCTTTACCAGCTGCTTCATTATCAGCTTTATCTCCCTCATTCACCATGAGGAGGGGGCCTTGCTTTTAAAGATACGTTGATTATTTTGCAGCCAAAAATATGGACTTAAAGAAATGACACTCTGAAAGCACAGGGCTCTCTGGAGGAGAGAGTGGGCTAAAGAATAAGGAATGGATGTGTGCGTGAGGAAAACTCAGCACTTCTGGAAAAACAAAAGTCTGAACTTGAGTGCCTAAAATGCCTAGTTCTTTCTGAAAATCTTGATCCAGCAATTCTGGTTTCCCAGGAGAGCGGTTCAGCTAAAATATTGCTAAGAATATTATAAATCTGCTAATGACTTCCAATTTTGTTTTGTGATTTCAGGGACTTATCTTGGCTCAATGAAGAAATATAACCAGATAATGTTAAGTCTCCCCATCTTCTTGGTACTCCAGTGAGAGGACTAGCACAGTAGGTCTCTCAATGCAGGTTTGGGCTTGAGGTGCAAATGCGATAACCTAGTTCCAAGTCATCTGAAAGATGGTGCCTTTGTGAGGGGAGTTGCCAACCTAGTGTAAATACTCCCAACCCCCCAAAAAACAAATTAAAACTCATAGGTTTAGGGCACGTCTTAGGATTCTTTAGAAAACTATTATATATAGGCCCGAAAGAACCAATATTGGACTCGCTCATGTAGCATGCAACTGAAGAGACACAGCTAGCAAAAGACTTTAAATGCAGCTAGCAATGAAATAGCACGCAGCCTCCAGCTTCTGTAGAAAAGTTTGCGTTCAGCTGTTGAATTGTGATGACTCTGAGACACTCAGGCTGTGGCCATGTTCAGCTGAGCTTTCTGATGTTCTGCAATCATTCCTTTGGTTTGTAGAAAATGGCTGAGGAGGAAGACTGCTTGATTCTGGCAAAGGGTGACTTTGGAAGCAAAGATCTCTCCCTCTCTGATTGTTCAGTTGGAATGCTCAGATCTCTTATTTTTGTCATCAACCCAGAGAGGAAAAGACAGTTAGCTGATGGTCCCAATGGCTTCACACAGTCTTCCACACATGAGGTAGTGAGTATAATGAGTGAGTGGTTTGGGTGTAAAACTAAACAGTTGGAGCATAAATACTTTTTCAAGGTTTTATACGACATGGACACGAAATTAAGAAATAGCTCTTCACCTCCACCAATTCAGGATGAGAAAGTTTTTAAATAGCCTTGTTGGTTTGCGTTATGGCCAAACATGGTTGGTCTGTACAAATCCTAGCAATGGGCATTTCTTCTTTTATATCTATAGCTAGTCGGGTTTGAACTGAAGCCTGAAAAGTTGAGGAATCCTCATACCAAAGATGCATTTTTGTATTCAATATCCTAGTGAGCTGTTTCATGAGGGTTTTCAGTTAAAGACTGAGTGCATTCTCTATTAGGGGTCCAAAGTAACCTTTCCTCCAAAGAGGAAGTCCTAAGAAGAATTTCCTGTTGTCTTTGAGGCATTTGATACGGTTGAGGCTTTGATACAGTTTTGTACTTCCTTGGAAAAAAAACACTTGATCATGGCCTGGCCAGCTACTATCAACCACCTAGTTTTTATGGTTTGTTCAAGAGGATGCAATACGTTATGAGAGGTAATTTTTACAACATTTAGTTGTCCCTAATAATAATTTATCTGTTAGAGACTCAAATTTGGTGTGGAAATGGCATTGAAAGTATTGCTCAAAAAAATTTCATCACTGCCTAAAAGTCAAGCATCCATAACTGTACTATTATTAGATCTGTTTGGTGCTTTCAATGCCTTGACCGACAGGATGTGGTTGACTTGTATGCAGACTCTTGCAGTATCCGATGGATGGATTTTGTGTAACTTTGAGATTTTCTTTCATCTCAGAAAGCTATGGTGGTTGTGGGCAGTTGCTGTTGTCCTGCTATCTTAGCACGGAGCGTGGGTATGTGTTTGTTTGGAGGTTGCTAGAATGGCTGTTGAGTATAGAAAGTGATATTTTCAATGTTGAGTTGATACTCCCCTCTCACTGAGCTAATGCAAAGAATGCTGCAGATAAATTCTGGCAGAATGGTAAGGATGAAGGGAAAAAGAAAACAGTCAAACCTGTATGGCACTAAAGACGATCATTTGTGAAAATTATCAAAGAAAATTGAAGAACAGTGTCAATTCCACTATGGCTTTGCTCCATTTGGCTATCCAGCTTAGACTATTAAGATCCAGGTTAGAGTAGACTGTATTTTGGCTGCTTAGAAAATGTTTGTGCATGTGGATTCATTGTTAGGTTAAAAAGCGTTTGTCCTTTCTCTGCATTACTGTTGCAAGAAGTCACTATTAATCAGGCATGGCAGATCCTTTTTTGTGCTTCAGTTGGAAGCACAATTCCTTTTAAGTACTTTTTTTTTTTAATAGCATACCTAATTTTGGAATGCTACTGTCACACAGGTAAATCTAATCACACATATTTTTCTTTTATATAAACATTACTACGTGATGATTTTCTCCTGGAAGTTAAATCAAATCAATGCCAAGTGCCTTTGACAACCAAGACTAGATAGTGAATATAGGAATTGGGAAATACAGATGAGAAGGATATACAAGCTTTAATGCCCAGATTCAACATTTTTATGATGCACCAGCATATTTTTGTATTGAAATTGATATTCATAAAATGCCTTAGCAATGCTAGCAGTAAAATGCATGTGCCAAAATATTGGCTCAGTTGTATATAGAAGCACCTTTACTTTAAAATATCATGCACTGTAAGCAGGAAGTAACAAATTCCTATTTGAATCACATTTTAAAATGGTAGTACCACTCACATACATAATGATCCCCAAAGGCAGCATGCCAGAAGAGTGTTACTTTCAAAAGTAATGACATTGCTTTGTAAACTGTCTGTATCTCTCTGCAAGATCTCCCCTGGAAGATAGTGTCATTGTCATTAAACTGTAAAAGCTGCCAGGCAACTTCTGCGAGTTCTCAACAGGGTGCTACGGAAATTCTGTCTCGCTTGAATAACTTTTTGCACTTCACTTTTTTAAAGAGCCTTCTCATCTGAGTATTAAAAAACAGCAGATTGACAGATTGGACTCTAGGCTCTTTCCCCGTATTAGAAATGTCAAAGTGGAAAGTGGTTAAATTGCATCTAAGTGACAACTGAACATGGCTTATGCTGACTATATATTGTAGAAACTAAACTCCGTGAAAACTGGAATCTACAAACAGTTTTTTGATCAGCAATGTGCAAGAGTGCCTTCTGCTTCTTACCATGAAAGATTTGAAGGTTTTTGGTTGTTTGGTTTTGTTTGTTTTGTATTTAGGAAAAGTATTTATTTTTAGGAAGAATGAGGAAAAATTGAACACAATCTATAACTGAGCATTTTGTGAAGTAATCTTCTGTTTATTACATGCCCTACAAAAAGGCATTTAAGGGCTTGCTCTTGCAAGCATTTGTAAAGGCCTTTTTTGCTCTCAGAGGACAAATCCTGTGATTTGGGGCAATCAGAATTCAAATCACTTTAGAAAAACCCTCATCGGTTCTTGAAAGCAAGCACTGCATCTTGTCAACACTAACTGTAAGCAAGCTTAGAGTGTGTAGCCAAAGAATAGGAACAGCTGCTGAAAGTGCAATTCTGTAATCGTTGGCTCTGGCATTGCAATTATTTGGTGGTTTTTACGTAGATCTTTTGATTTCTTCATTGAGCAACTATTCAACACAGTGATGGCCTCTGGGAGAAACCCCCTGAAGCTGAGAGAAGTTGAGCCATTGAACTCAACGCACTCAACACTTCTCTTTCTTGCAGTGTCAAGCAGGCTGGAGCTGAACAAGTTTTCCATGGGACAGTTCTCGTCGAGTCATTTGGGATGATGTAATGAGTATAAAGAAACTGAGATTCTTGACTTAGGCATCCTTAGGACTCAATAATTCCCTAGTGATGTTTTTGCTTTCACCATAGAAAGGGATCAAATGTGCAGGAGCTCAGCTTCACCTGGAGGATGCGAGGCATAAAGGGCTGTGTCAGAAGTCCTGCCCAAGCCTCCCTGCCCCCTGACTGGCCCTCTCCTCGCCGGGGCCGGGACAAGCAGCGAGGCCCCCCGCCTCTCCCAGGCCCCCCTGCCGCCCCTCTCCCTCCGTCTGCCCCGGGGCGCTACTTGCCATCGAGACGCGGCGTCCCATGGCGGCGGCCGGCGGCGGGCTGCTGGGCGGGCTGCTCTCCTCCCGGCGCTTCCCCTCCGAACCGGAGACGGAGACGGAGCCGGGGCCGGAGCCGCCGCGGGACTCGGCACTCTCGCTGTCACTACCCGCTCGGCTGCCGGTGAGGACGCGGGAGAGAAAGCTGGACTTGCGGGTTCCCGGGCAGTGCCCGCTGTCCGGGGAGTCGCCGCGCTCTTCCTCCAGGTCGCGGCAGATGCTCACACGGCTGTGCTTGCGGGGAGCCCGGCGGGAT
>VYZM01011237.1:20582-52264 GCA_013398915.1 Dromas ardeola | reverse complement strand
CGGCACCACTGAGCTCTTCTTGGAGTTGTAGAGGCTGGCCTCCTCCTCAGCAGGGGCCGCCGGCTGCCGTGGCTGCCCGTAGAGGCTCTTCTGGATCTTCTTGAGGCCCAGGTGGGCAATTTCTAGGATGTTGAGGAAGAGGGAGACCGCGGCGATGCTGTTCATGAAAACCATAAAGATGGTCTTCTCTGTGGGTCGGGACACAAAACAATCCACCGTGTTAGGGCAAGGGGGGCGAGTGCATTTGTAAAGGGGGGACATGTGAAAGCCGTATAAAAGATACTGACCTATCATAAAGCCCACTTCGACCACTGACCGGGTCAGGATATGTAGGACATAGGTGCGCAGCAGGGACCCTCTCAGGGGTGCCTTATTCACTTTCTTCTGTTCCTCCAGCTTACGCAGTTCCCTCTCAACTCTCCTGTGCTCCTCAGGCATGGGCTCAAGGTCTTCTAGCTGAGCCCGCAGGTGGGCTTTCCTCTTCTGTCGCTCTTTCTCGAGAGCCCTTAATCTGTAGAGCGCATGGCCCATGTAAACTAGCGATGGAGAAGACACAAAGATGATCTGCAGTACCCAGTATCTGATCAAAGAGATGGGGAAAGCTTTGTCATAACATATGTTGCTGCAGCCAGGTTGCTCCGTGTTGCAGATGAACTCAGACTGCTCATCGTCCCAGACATCTTCAGCAGCCACTCCCAGCACCAGCATCCGGAATATGAACAGGATTGTGAGCCAGATTTTGCCAACTATGGTGGAGTGGATATGCACTTCTTCAAGGATGCTGCCCAATAGGTTCCAGTCCCCCATGGTCAGAAGTTCATATCTGAAATAAAAAAAAAAACCAAACACGTTATTTTACTACAATACTAAATTTCTTTTAGAAATGGCCTTTTTAGGTTTGGGGCTTTTTTAAAGTAATGATCTTCCATACACTTTCTTCTGATAGCAAGAGAGCTCTTCATTATTTTCTACTTAATGGGTCTCTAAATTAAGGTAGACTTTATGATTATTGCTGAAAGATGCAAATGTGAGATTATTTTAAGTTTAAGAGAGATTGATTTCAGCTGTAAGCCACAGTACTTCTTAACTGCCTACAGTTTTACACTGTTTTCTTCCCACTAGGAAAGACGACACTTTTTTTCTACTTTGCAAATCCTTTCCCAACTATAGTTTAATTCTACACCCACCCCATTTCCACTGTCTGTGGCTTTGCCATAGTTTTAGGTGAAAAGCAACTAGAGTAATATATAACACTCATGGCTTTCATTTGTTTGATAAAGTTTTGAGAAGTATCCTAAAACTGTGACAGAAAAATGTTTCATTTTGTATCCCAGGGTAGTAGCATTATTAGTGCCATCCATCCAATATTTTCCCATCTACCAGGGTAACAATCCACAAGTTTCTCCCTTGGATTCCTAAAAGTACAAATACAGAGCTAATTTACACACGTATAAATACATGTGTACAAGTACATGTATAAATAGTCTCAGTTCAAGGATAATGTTAATAAATTAAGAGTGCTTCTAGGATTAATATTTTTAATCTTATGCATTTCGAGACTTACTGAATCACCAAGACTTTGTCTTAATTATAAATTTCAACATATGAGATAAATAAATAGGGATTACATAATGGAGTGATGTGGAGGTTTTTAGCTGTGGGTGTGAGATCTTTTTAACTACGTCTTTCCCAGAAGCTCTTTGTTTCACCAGCAAATTGATCCACATTCTGCTGACAGATGCTTGATTTCCAAGTCGCTTCTCTGCAAACTATTCAGGAGCTTCAGGTAATGTGGGGAATTGAAATATAAGGTATTTGTCTGTTTATTTGTGAATGCACTGCACATTCAGTGTTGGGTCCCTGGAATTTTTTCTGCTAATGCGGTAACAAAATATTGAAAGCAACTGGGATCATATCTACTTTAGTGTTTGCACTTGAATTCTTTTATGCTGCTGTACTTTCATAACTTCCCAAATTCCACTAAACCACCACCTTTAGTAAAGTGCGATTTCTAATTTTTTTCAAGAGTGGCTGGTTGCAGTATCCAAAATCTTACACAATTTTAATTGATAGCACAGCTGGGTGATATCACCATTATCAATATAGCTTGGTTATGGTTTATGATATGATCCTACGTAGTATGATTCTGCTTGGAGAATTTATCCACGCTGCAAGTAAAGATTCTCAATTGTAACCAACAGTGCAGTCATTCTCTGTATAGGCATCCCACAGACTTTATTTTTAAATTTCTAGGATTTGGGTTTTCTCTGCAGATTTGAATCTATACAGTTAACTTCATTTTTGGCATGGGAAACTTGTTGAGGAAACCTAGCCAGTCAAGCAATTTCTTAGGTGCTGTGATGCACCTGTAATATCTTCTTTCCCTACTCCTTCCTTCTCATATATATCACTGAAATAAGATACATGGAAAAAAAAAAGTCGGCAAGAATTATTGTAGTCTTTTTTCTTCATCTTTAAAGAACAATGTCAGATCTTTCTTCTGACTTCATACGGTATTTTTTTCAGAGCAGATATCATATTGTTGCATCTTGATAGGTTGGGTGGGTGTAAAGATGTTCATATGTTGAAATGTTTACTAGAAAATATTACATCTCAAGCTAAAAATGTTGAATCTGTTTTTCTGAGCTTGGAAGTGCTGATACAGAATGGTTCACCTTCAGTAAACTGAGAAATAGAGATTTAGATAGAGCAAGCTCCCAAACCCTTAGTATTCAAGAAGCCAGGTACGAGTGGGTGACACGTGCTGATTGCTCTGTACCACGTCCCCTGAAAGGTGACTGGATGATGGCAATGCAACAGTTAAGCAAAGAAGCTTTGGGTATATTTGCTGCCTTGCGAATGGCTGGTCCCTTGCTGAAATGGATAGACTCCACAAAAAACCCCAAAACAACCCCCAAATGAGATGCTAAAATGTAAACACAGGAATAAAAGGGAAAGGAGACATGTTTTAATCCCAAAGATGGAAAGACAGCATTTCTGTAGCACTAGGAATTATCATCGCCTATTTTGGTGCAGAAAGTTAATGTATCCATTCAGGGTAAGAGAGGACAAGAGGAGGAGTACAAACATATCACTCTGTCTCTGCAGATGTGCTTGTTTGCTAAGTTGTTTCTACCAGTATTTAAACAACTCTACCCTCATCTTTGTAATGGCCAACAGGGAAGAGTAATTACAGGAGTGGTCTAACTCCATTCTCTAAGCGAGTTTATTATACCAAGATACTTTCCCTTAAATCTGCACTGATAGAACCGGAGTATGAATATTGACATAGTGAACACTGAGTATAAAGCAAAGAAGTTAGTCTAGAGCCACAAAAGCCAGAGTTTCTAAGAAATCAGCCAAAACTACAAACTTGTCATAGCAATGTGCTTCCATTTTTTCCATCTTTCCCTTCCAACGTCTTATTTGAGCTCTATGTAACAGAGTATTTCAGTTTACTATAACAGTGTGATCTCAAATATCAATGATATCATTATTTCCAGTCTACTAGTGTACTAGAAATTCTAGTACTCTAGTATACTAGAAATATACCATATTAGTATAGATTGTACATACCTGAGACATCTGTCATTATACCATCTGACTACCTTAGTGTCTGACCAAATATTTTTATATGGTTATTTCAAACAATAAAAAAATCATACCTGTAATCAGTTAGAACCAGATGGAAATCCACCATGTCTCTTGGAGGGAGTTTCTTTATTTCTGGGTTTTATTATTTCTTTATTTTAAAGTTCATTTGATCATTTGCCACTATTCAAATCACTTCTATATTAAATTTATGCCAGGTTTTCGTCAGCTGTGATTTGAAAAAGCAGAGTTAAATCTTAAATTTCTCGTCAAAAAAAAGTTAAATGCTAAGATGCAAATACTCCTGTGTTTAATTCGCATTTCCTCGAGTCTGACAGGGGCCTGCCTGCTCCGTACTGCCCTAGGAAGAATTATTTTTCTGCTGCTTACCTTAGAAGAAAGCCCTTGGTTAGTCTATCCTAGAGCATTGCAGAAGGAGCACACAGCGTTGCCGGTTGCTATAGCTCAGAAACCTTCCTTCGACAGTACTAGGACATCTTTTTTTCTTCAAGAGCCAAAGCATAAATGTGGTATGCGGAGTGGACTTCTCGGTTCTTTGTAGCTGGATGCCAAGATCACTCAGTCTAAACTATTCATGCACGGTTTAAAAATCAGCAGATGATAGGATGGTGCCTCTAGCCAAAATTATCATGCAATTATTTTAGTCAGTGGCATCTAACAAAGCCGTTCCCTCAAGGCTCAATCCGTATGGCAATAGTTTGAAACGTCCCCATGCCTTGTTTTAGTCGGTTTTTCAAACATTACACCTCCACCCAGCTCCCAAATGAAATTTTAGTTTGTAAAATGGCTAAATAGGCAGCCTTTACAGTACAATAGATTCTTACATTTTCTTTACATTCCATTAGTTTCGCTTTGAATCAATGCCACAGGATCGATCGGTCATGTCCGATTTCATACTCTGTTGCCTGGTGAGTTAATTTAGGATGCGTTAGACTGAGTCTTTGAAAATGGAGGCCACAGGAACCGAGACGCAAGTCTTCAGTTGGAAACAGAGGCTTTCAGCACGGTAACCCTTCTTCAGCTGGGTTAAAAAGCCACCCCCAAGCCTATTCAGAATTGGTATCTGTGAGAGACAAGATCTAAAAAAAGAAGGTGAGTTGCCAAAATAGGATTTTGTGAGAAATCAGGGTCACCAAAGCTGAGGCTCTGATAGGAAGAGCTTTTGCTGCCTAGTCCTGCCCAAGTCTAAATTTTATGGAAATCCCAAATATCTTTTTTTTTTCTCTCTTGTTCCAGAACTTCTGGCCCTTTTCTTCTATGCTACAAGCTGTGTGACTGATTTAGAGGGTAGATTTAGATTGGACATCAGGAAAAAATTTTTCACTGTGAGAGTGGTGAGACACTGGCACAGGTTGCCCAGGGAAGCTGTGGAGGCCCCATCCCTGGAAGTGTTCAAGGCCAGGCTGAACGGGGCTTTGAGCAACCTGGTCTAGTGGGAAGACTGAGGACAGGGAGTCCTGAGCAGGAGACCGATCACACCTCATGCATCTTCATATAGACTATTTAAATTGGAAAAACTTAGAGTGCTGGAAAGAAGAGGTGTGCCAAAATATGGGGTTTGGAATTAGTTTTGGAAAGAAGGGAGCCTGGAAAGAAGGTGGTAAAGATGGTGGCTGGAGGAAAGATCCTGGAGCTCAGAAATGGTTGGTGACAAATGCCATGGGATGCCCAGGGACCCTGGCCAGTGATACCTGAGATGGGTAACTGCAAACAGCAGCACAGTGGGAACCCGCACAACTTCATACACATCTTCCTGGACCAGCAGTGGCCTGGTGGTTTTGGCAGTGCTAGGTTGATGGTTGGACTTGATGGTTTTAAGGTCACTTCCGACCTAGACCATTCTATGATTCTGTGACGTCCCTGCTGGGCAGTGAGACTCAGGGAACATAGTGCTAGGGCAGGAGTTGGAGACAACCAAGCAGGATAGAAGCTCTAATGTTGTTGGTTCTTCAATAAACCCCAGTATCCAAATCCAGTATGGGCTGTTTACTCTGTCTTGCCAGTGACAGCACCTAAACCGTAAGTGGCAGCTATTACAAAATAAGTTCTCAAAATATACCTCAAAATACTAAATCTAAATACACCCTTTATAGCATTGCAGCTTTTGATATTCTCATGTCAGGGATTCACAGATTTGAAAACGAGAAAAAGATGTATGTGGGAACTAATTGTAATCTTTGTATAACACAGCGAGCCGCATTTCCTTATACTAATATACTACTATTATCATAGAATTGCCTAGGTTGCAATTATTTATTACTTATAGTGATTATTTATTACTATTCTGACGTTCAAAACAGCTAACATTTACAGAGTAAAACCACTTCAAAGACCACATGCTTTCTGCCATCTCATCGAACCCATCATAGAACGTTGAAGGCAATACACGTGGAACAGTGAGCTGGACAACAGGCTGCGGCTGAAGCAATTCAGGAATAGGCACACTGAAACGTGCCAGGATGAGACTGCAGAATTTTACCCACCTTTACCCCAAACCACTCCATGTACAGTGTAACCTGACTGATTAGAAACCCCTTGGTTTATTAAAAAAGTCACCTCACTTCAACTTGCAGATTTTTCCATTTTACTACTGGTACCAGACATGCTCCTTGTGGAGCAAGGTACCTTTCACAGGAAGATAAAGGCTTCCTTACCTTTTGTTGTCTTTTGGGTTGGGCTGACCACTAAAACAAACGACAGATGAAATAAAACAGGCCAGGGCTGTCTTTGCAGCCCTCAGCACTGGTACGGCTACACCCTTGGATGCCCCCACCAGGATGTCCACATCCAAACTGCCTACTAAGACCTGCCCCTGCTCCACGCTGCTGTCTAAACTGCCTGAAGGATAGCTACACGGTTTTGGACTGTGCTAATTATCAAAGACCACACTAATTAATTTAATAATATGGACAACTGTGTTCCAGTTAGCAGATTCAAACCATGGGCCCCTTTGGTTCAACAAGAACCATGCAACTTCCTTTCTGTTAAAGTATTTCTCTATTTATTTTATTCCCCATATAATCCATCTTGTGACTCAGATGGGTTTGCCTTTGGTGGCACAGCACAGTACTTTCAAACTCTGATGGGACAGGACGTGCCAGCCACCGCTGAAACAATATCCACCTTTCCTATAAAAGCCAATTTTGCTCCTGAAACACCTCTTGACTGATTTCAGAGATTCTTCTAAGAATATTCTGCAGCTGGTTTTAGAATGAAGACAGTTAGAGGAAAGACTTAATGGAAATGGCTACGGGTTGCTGGATTGACACCCAAGAGAAATGCCTTTACTGCAGTCAACTATTGTATGTAGACAGTTAGCTGGCAATAGACCTTAGAGAGAAGCCCTCAAAATTCAATACTCCATGCTCTACGATTTCACTATTGTGCACATCTCCATAAACACTGCTCTCCGAATTTCCACTTTGGAAAATTTTCCAATACTCACGTCCAGTAAGAGCTTTTAAACTGAATCCTGTAAAAACGTAAGTGTTGCATGGAAGCCGACCTGTTCTTCAATAGCAAGTTGGAGTAAGACTCTGAAAGGGCCAGCTACATTCTTCCAATGAAAAGCCTTGGATACAAAAAGGTCTTTCTCCTTTGTAATATTCCACTCAACACTAACCCAGTGTTTCTAGAAAAAAAAAAAAAAAAAAGAGGAAAGTTGTAGGTTCTAATTCATAAGTGGTTTAATGGTTTTCTGTAGTTTGTGAAATTGTCCAATTTCTGATCCAGTTATTTCTGCTAAGAAATAAGCAGTTTGTATTCGGAGCAGTAATTGCATCAGAGCAGCAGCTGATCACTTCCGTGTTTATTGGCCAGAACATCAACATAGCTACTTGTTTATACGAACTAACAGACGTCAATTTTAATGCTGCTTCACAGCATTTGTAGTTGTCAAGCCATCACCCAACAGTTCTAAAAAATGTTTTCATTTACCTGAGGTTTCACAAAGAAGAGTGTAGATTTACATACAGTACATTTTGCATATATGTATCAAAATTCTTGCTGGAGAAATAAATTACAAACAACGGTACAAAACCACTCCAAGCCAACCTTTGTTTAACAAGAACATACCTGTGTGAATTTTACAGTTTTATTTTTTGCATTACTCTTACAGTAAGCAAACTATTTAGTTTATACAAAATAAACCTGGAGTTTTATATAGTTAAAAAAATCATCTTTGGCTAAACAAAGCTCTCTCTATTTTTATACATATATTTTTATATATATATATACACACATCAGATATTTTACATGACCACATAGGAACCTGTACACATACTTACAATAGACAGAACATTAAAAAAAGTTTCTTAATTTACAAAAAAAGGAATCCAAGTTAAAACCAAAACAGTGAAGCCCTGACCCCCCATCACCTGTACAGATAAGAAAGTAAACAAACACAGACAAGGAATAAACAACTTTGTAATAAAATACTGTCTGCTTTTTTGAGACAGAGAGGAAGAACTTAAGTGAAGAGAAGCCACTTCCCTCAGTGCCTTCAGTACTGTGCACATTTTGATCTCTAAGGATATGGTTAAAAGAATACTCTTAGTAGAGTTTGATTTTTCCACAAACATAAATGCTACTCTGCAAACTGACTACTCTGAGAACAGAATCAGTGAGATTTAAATCTCCAAGAAGTAAACAATTGTCACAAATGTTTGTTAAAAACAAGCACGGGCAGATATACCAATCCCCCACTGAAATCACTAGGCGCTGCTGGCATAGCACAGAAGATGACACTTGATCATCAAAAGCCAACGTTTTAGAAGCCAGCACGTAAGAGGGAAGACTGCCAGAACTGAGACCATCATCTACTCAAGTCATTCCTTGCAACAGTTTCCAGAGCACTGCCTAAAAGGAGGACAATGCAGTGTTTGGCAGCGTGACAACCCATTCCATAGGTCACGTTTACAATATTCCAAAGGTGCCAGTAGCAACATCACTGACAAATTATCTGATGGTTTATTAGAATGAGAAGTCCGTCCCACTAGTTGGAGAGGGCGCGAAAAACCGTTATGCTGAAAGTGAAGACGGGGTCATTGGATTCTGAAAAAAAAGCCAATTTAATCCAAGTTGAAAGGCAATGCACTTAGGTGGGGCTCTTAAATGAAGTCTAACTAAACTCAGCAGACGTTCTGACTGAATAAGGACTACAGCAATTCTGATGCTCAATTAAGAATAAAATCTCAAACATCAATGAAGTCATAATACAAAAACCTGGGCAACTTCCAGGAATGTTTCTTAGGGGGAAAGAAAAAAAAAAAAAAAAAGCTTTTCAGAAATTTGGGATAAAGCAGCAATATATATGAGATGTGTGTGTATACATATATATACATACACACTTTTAGTATGTACTAGTAAAACTGGAAGCAGTTATAAGAGTTCTTTAAAATAGAACATAATGAATTTCTAACGTACTAAACAATTTGTAAAGATAGATACAATTGCTGTCAAAACATGCCAAGTTGACAAGCTTTTGAAACTGCTTGTTTTTACAGAAAAGTTTTTCTCCTGGTTAGTAAGTATAAAGTCACGTTTTATGAAACTGTAAAGGTCTGTTTCTAAATTAATTTTAAAAAGAAAATCACTTGTGAATTTTTTTTTTTAAACCAAGCAGAATGTTCATTATGTTGAAGACCTAAATTAAGTACCTTTCCTAGATGTAATGTGGAGCAGAAAAAAAACACGTTAGCCTTTTCTGAAGAAAAAAAAAAAAATGAAAAAAATTCCAGTACATTTTTCATGGACCCTCCCCCCCCACAACTATTCAAAATTCAATACTAAGTCTTTTTAAATATCATCAGAACTGCAAAACATTTTTAACTACAAAATAGTTCTTTGTAAATGAATACTCATTTACTCATTACGGCATTTCACAATTTAAAAGAAACCAAAAAATTGGTCACTGCATTATTGACTGACTTCACTCTCTCACAAAGGTTGGGACTCATTTTATTTGACTTCAAAAATCGGAAAGCTAGGGGTCTAGACTAGACAATTGGCTTAGATTTCCTCCATTGTCAATGATGACAGATGGGCACCCTCACAGAGAAATTCATTCATCTCTCTGATGAACACTGGAGTCATTAAGAAATGGCTTAGATAATGTGCTTAAAGTTATACACAGACCCTACACTTGGTGCCAGATTCTGTCCTTGAAACCCACTATGAGCAACTGACAAAGCAGCAAGAACCACTCATTCCTTACAATCAGAATGCAATTACTAGATAAGCAGCTTTTGGAATCATTGCTATCATTGCCCTGCCTTAGTTCAAAAGAAAAAAGCCTAACTTCTTAAAGTATGTTTCAAGGTAACCAAGATGACGCACCTGCCATTTTCCAGGGTTATCCACCAAATGGATTCCAAAGCACTCGTACTTTTTAAAATCACAGTTCGACATCACCGTACGCAGTACTTCCGACAAGTTAAGCAAGAGTCACCATTTTTCACTTGTCTTTGCTTATAGAACACATTTAACCAACAGGAGATGTCACCCCCTTGAAATGATACTGCTCCATTTATACGTGCCTGTTCTTTCCTAGCTGGTTTGTTCGCTAAGTTCCCTCTGTGCTATTTTGATAAAGCACTTTAGAGGAAACGTGAACAGGCAAGTAAATAACTAACAGTGCATCAGATTTACCAAGTTTAGTATTCTGACTTGGATACCTCCCACTAATGCCATCATATGAAGGCAGTGGTTGTAGTCCATCGTTGCTGGTAACAGCTAAACCCTGTGTAACCATGAAGCAACTTGGTGGTAAGTTTACTTGCACTTGGATTTCTTGAACAGCTTCATTAACTGCTTGAATCTTTCTGCAACCTAATGAAGGACAAAAAAAGACATATCATTGCAGCCCCAGATTTCCATACCTACCAAGACAGACTGATCTGACAGCATAACATTTTTTTTAGAGACCACTATTTTGTTTTTTATTTCCTTCCAGTAAGTTTGAGCGGGAGAATTTTAGAAGCACCATTAAAAAGTTAACTGGATGTAGGAAGTCTTCCTATACCTTTGACATCTGAAATAGCCTCCAGGTTAATCACAGAGAACTAGAGCCAACTACTGGTTTAACACAGGTTTCCTTACAAGGACAAAAAAAAAAAATCAGTTGGACTTGAATTTTGCCGCATATGACTGTAAGATTCAAATGTAAGGACAAAAGCTTATTTTGTACTCCACAAAAAGCACAGTTTATTGGTTATTTTTTACCCTCTTGTACAGCTATTGCTTCAGGTATTTATGTCTCATCATGGAGTAATCTGCCTACTAGAGATTTTACAAAACTGGTCTATAGATGAGAGCCAAACATCTTTTTGTTGAGCATAGCTACAGCGTATATAGCGACCTCATTCACTTGTGTGTTAGTTATTTCTTATTGCTATATGAATAGTGCTATAGCTTATCCACCATCCACCAAACAGCTACCTGGGAAGAGTGGCATAAATGCACAGGTAACACAGTTTTATCCACCCCGACAGCTTCTAAACCCCACAAAGACTCTGTAACCATACAACACAACATCCTAAAAGCCAAATCTTGAGCACACAGGATTTCCTAACTTAGACAAATGCATGTCTCTCCCTTTTTTAGATTTGCAGGATAGAGATTAAGATAGCAACTCAAGACAATTACAAAGTTATACACAAACTTCTGGAAATACTCTACATCAATTTGACATCTGTGTCTTTTGAAGATTCTTAATTAAAAAGTGAAAGAAAAAAAGAAACATTTTCATTAAAAACGTCCTTTCTGAAAAATCGTGGTATTTTTTCCCAGCTCTAATTTTAATCCTTTTCTAATTTATTAAATGTGTGCAAAGGCTTTGGGCCTCTCCAAATTGCCTTTCTTTATCTAAGTGCTGATTCAACAATAGAAACAATCCTGTTGTCCTTGGCTTATGATTGGACGCACCAGTTTCAAGGCACCAATCAAACAGGTACTGAAGAATCCCTGGACCATAATATCCCCATAATGCATATTTTTAAAAGGTAACAACTGAGAGAATCTAAGATTCTTTTTTCAAGAATCCCCCAACAAAAGACATGAGGAAAAAACAACTCCAAATTAGCAGAAGCTAATTTGTTTAACTGCAATCATAGATATAGCAACATAGTTATCAAATATAAAAATGATAGCACCTACTTGATTTGGGCTTTTTTTCAGCCTAGTGGCCAAGGAAACAAAGGTTTTGCTTGATGGTCCTTTTCTCTGACATTCCAGTAGAATTTCTCGGTCATCATTTCTATAGCAAAAATGCATTTTTAAAACATTAATACTATATATATACATATATATGTGTGTGTGTGTATATATATATGTATATATATGCGCGTACATGCACACAAACAAAAAAAAAAGTACATACAGAAATACATACAATTCTGAGTATTTCCAAACAACATAACATGAGTTCAAACAGCAGCAACGAACTTACGGAGGATCCTCCCCTCTACCAGCACAGAGTAACAGAGTCAGTACAAAGAAGTGGTAGTGGAGATGATCCTACCCTATTAGGAAGGGAAGGATTATTGAAACAGCCCAAACCCAAAGTAACCAAGAAGTTTTAAGTTTCTAAAGCAGGCATTTAAACTTGAATTGAAAAGAACTCATAAATTCAACAGGGGCCAGTAGTTCTAGGAGGACCTGCCTCAGTTTACACGGCTGGGCAGCAGCTTTCACCTCAGAGAAGAGTCTGACTGCCGTAAATGGCTTAACATATCAAACACAGTCAGAGCACATCTACTGTTCACACGAGAATAAAGGACCAGAAATCTATTCTTAAGTGTGTCACCAATTTGCAGTTTGTCTCATTAATGAATTTAGGTATATGTAAAATGTATGTAGACACAGTCATTATACAGTAGCTTCTATGTATCTTTGGTTGAAACCTGCCATATTCCAATAAATTGTATTTAATTGCCTCCATTTCCAGTAAAAATGTAATGACTAGTTATTTAAATAAAAGTTTTTTTAGGCATAGTTCAAAGACAGACAAAGACTGTGACACAGAAAACCTAGTAATATTCGTAAGGAAAACTGTAATAATTTCTTCCTATCTCCTTGGTTTGCATGTAAAAAATCGTATTAGCTTTCGCAGTCTTTTTTCCATGAAGGAACTGGTTTTCTTTTAAAATGTTACCTAGAAACTTACTTTATATCTGAACTACAGTTCAGAAAATCTGTCCTGAAAATTTTAGAAGCTTTATAAAGTGTTATAAAGTGTTGATTGTATCAAGTTGTAGCAAGAACAGCAAAACCTGCTTACTATAGTTTCTTAAGAATAGGAATACACCACGGTAACTTTACACGTATCTTCGACATACACAGTCACCTCATTTGTCTCCCACATCTTACTAACTGGAATATATGGACTGAATGGTTGACTAGTACATTTCTGCAGATTGAGCAGCACAGACCCCAAAACAGAAAACTGTTTGCTTTCATGCCGTCTCTCAGCGGGGGAAATCTTTAGTTTCTCTCCTTTACCCAGTCAATGATGTTTCCAGGCCTTGTAGGAACATCAAAGACCTCCATTCCCTACCAAGCCTGACTGAAATTTTTGGACAGGAAAGGAAATAGGCAGGGGAAACAAATTACAGACAGTGCAATATAGTAGGTCTTGTTACCTTAGCACATAAGCTTTAAAAACAAAAGCAAAAAGTACTCTTGCTTTGGGAGATCTGGGTAAGTGATAGAATTAATTATGACATATGGAAGTCACCTTATTTGAGGCAAATCTGATTTAACCTACCTAAGAAGTGAACAAAAATTGTTCTCTTCCAAAGGCTGCTAACAGGACTACATGAAATCAGTTCATCTCTTAAATTTGTTTTTCCCTGGGCAACTGTTATAGAAAAAGGATAAAACAGACTTTGGCACCTTTCAGTGGTACTCTAAGAGAAGGCACCAATCTCATAAAGCCATCCTGCAGATAGAGGGAGGTTCCCACTACACTGTTTACAGAAGGATGTAGAGCTACCGAATAACTTCAGCCATCAGCTTTCTTCCCACTTTTCAGTATATCACATAGTTTAAAAAAAGCCTAAAACAATCAAACAGACCAAATCAGAAATTACCTCGTCCAGGAAACGACTACTTCTCCCTTCTTTTTAATGATGTTTTTGGCATACAGACTAGGTGATGATGCAGATGAAGCCAAAGGAGAAGAGTCTTTGTTCTGCTGCAACTCATTCTTCTTATTAGGACATTGTTTGGGTGCTGAATTTACCTCTTCAGACTTCACATCACTTGCATCGTTCCCTTCACCTGCTGATTCAGTTTCTTTTCGTTGCCTCTTTGAGTTGGAATTCTCTCTGACAGTCTCTTTTTTCCTTTTTTTACTAGTTTTATCATCTATACTTATCTGGCATCCTACATCAGTATTTGAAGTGGATTTTATTTCAAGATTAGCATCTCCTGCTACAGTCTCATCGGAAAGCTCTTCTGTTAAGTCTATAAATGCATCGGAGCACTCTTCCAGTTCTTCCTTTTTATCACTGATTTCCGAGTTTCCTGTAGAAGTTTCCTGAGTCCTGTTATCTGCAGTGGATTCCACTGCATGACATGAAGTTTCACTAACAATATCATCCGTTAAGTCTATGTATGACTCTATACTGCATCCAGCAAGAAAAGAAGCTTGAGATCTAACACCCATTTCATTCATGTTCTCAGATTCTTTCAATTTGTGTGCCTGAGATTGTTCAGAGCCTTCATGTGGGCTTTCAGTGTCATGGCTCTCTGTGTTTGAAGATTTTCTACAGGATTCAAACATGCCATGAGTTTCTTCCTCTCCAATACTATTATGTGACTCCTTTAGAGGCTGAGGTAAGGCAGGATCTTGTTCTGGTCCAGTGCCGACATGAGGCAACTGATCCGACTTAACCACATCTGGTTTGACAGCTTCTTGCACAGTGGCTGCTGTGGTACTCTGACTGCCCCTTTCTTTTTCCTCACTTCTCATTTCTTCTTTTTCCATCTTGGTTGAGGATGCCCGCCCCTCCTTCACTGAAGCCACCTGATCAGATGCTGGTGAGGTACAAGGCACCGCACGCCTAATCTTTACAATAAAATGATCATTGGATTTCTCCATGATTACTGCTTGCATTGGTAGGCTGGGACGACACTGAAAACCGGGAGCGACAGGCCGGCTTGTCCACGATGAAGAACAACTCGATTTACTGCTTGAGTTATCAGATTCCAAAGCCAAATGAATGTCTTGTTCGGTGGCATCCTCCTCCTCAAGAAGCGCATCTTCGCTGTAATGTGCGCTGAGAACACCCTCAGGAGTTGAGCTAGAATTATTCTCAGGTTTTAGGAAGCTGAGGTGAGCATCTGATTTCAAAGGTGATGGAATAGTTAAGGAAACAGCCAAATCTTCAAGAAGGATAGAAGAAACAAGTGATTTATTCTTTTGTAAACTGCATTCATCATCTTTGCACGAAGCTGCGTTTGTAGGAACCTCAAACATACAGCTTTCGTCTAGTACATCTGGATCAACAGACATCTGAAGCCTAGATGCTAAAGAGGGAGCTCTTACAGGTGAAACAACAGGCCAGTTAATATCCTCTACTGGTCGAGATTCCACACAAGCCTCCTTTGAAGCAATCTCTTGCACCAATCCAGCAGCATTACCTCTGCATTTATGACTGTCTAAATACTGTTTTTCTGGAGTTCTGAATTCCCACTCATTTCTGTCGATATTGCCACCATTTTTTTCCAAGAGATCAGAACCTTGCAATAAGCTTTTGAAAATTTCACCCATTTGAGCATCGCTTACAAGGTTAAACGTAAGACTGGACGCTTGTTGTTCTGTGAGAAGCTCATAACTAAGATCAGACTTGTTAGCATCTCTGGATAGCTGGAATCCTTCCTTTTCATATTTTACACCCTTCAATGGCGTGAGAGGGCCTTGCAAATTGTTCTCTTTAGAGAAGTGCACTTTGGTTTGGGAATTCCTCGTGTTATCAATGGAGTTAAGACATTTTGTAAAGGCAGTTTTTGGTGGATCCGTTTTATTTTTCTCATGGTGACACTTAGGTCGTTGATAATCCACGATTTTCTTCGAAAGGATATATTCTTCAGGCTTTTGAGATCTGGCTTTCAAGGACTTTTTTCTAGATCTTTGCACATCGTTTTTATGACTGATCTTGTGTTTTTGCTTTCCTGCTCTCTCAAACTTCCCTTCTTCACTCTGATTTCCCACATTTCCCACATCACATAGTTTTATTATAATTCTCCTTATCTTTTCAAATAAATAATCAAGCTGTTCATCTACAAATTTCCATAACTGCTTTTTCATATCTGATACTTGTTGTTCAAAAAGACGGTCCACTATTGCATTCTTTTTAACTTGCTTAAGTTTAGACTCTATAATATCACAGATATTCAATTTTAATGTATCACCTAATGTAGACATCTTGGAAAAGTTCAAGTATTTGATCAATGATGTAAAATTTATGATACCAGATTCTATAATTCTGTGAAAATGCTGAACTGGGAAGTGTACCTTGAACTTCATATAATTTTTCCTCATCTGTTTTCGTATAGCTCTCAGCATCTGCATGATTTCTTGTACATTTGAAGGTTCAACAGTAACATGAACTATTTTTTCAAGACAAGCAATGCTCACAGTTTTATTTTTCTTCGTGTCCTTCGAAGATCTGAAAGTCTGATTTTTATGCCTCTCTCTGTTCTTCTTTGTACTTACTTTCACAGAAACAAATTTTCCATTACCTTCATTGCAATGCACAGTTTTGCTATTTTGATTATGCGGACTGCTGGTCAAATTTCGTGGCTCAGGAGAAGCTTTTGGTCCTGACTTTTTTGTATTTTCAGAGCCTCTTTCTGGTTTAGATTTTTCTTCATCTTCATCGCTACTTATGATTTCTCCTTCTTCTATTTCATCTGAAGAGATGCTCAGCTGGGACTCCACCTCTAAGTGTTCATCAGACATGCTAACTGGCTTTTGATTTTCTTTGTTTACCTCCTTTGACAAATTCTTTGAGGGACAGACGACAACCGTACTTTCAGGAATTAAATCTATAAAGAGAAACCAGTTTGCTAATCACCACAAAGAATGCAACTATACACAGACATTTTCAGAAAAACCTGGAAGATTCTCTTCCGTAAAGTGACTGTTCAGAATTGTTTTGAAACTGCCAATAACAACTCAGGAAGTCTGGGATTAACAAGTGTGGGTGGTTTGCTTCAGCAGCTGCTAGTTTAAGGGATTTTTCTGAGCTTCAAAGGGCAAATCAGACCTCAACATTTCACCAAAAACATGTGACTGATCTCACAAATACATCCATTGAAAACAGAAAAATCTCGCCGTTTTCATCAGTTTTGAACTTCTTTCCATCTACTTTAACAAGTTTTCTGAACACTGTACAAGCCAAATTTACACTTTAACGACATTATGGACTAACGTTTACATACAATAGGTGGCTTTGCTTTTAACAGTTTCACAATGAACACAAAATGAGAGGAACAAATGACCTATTAATGTTTGCATTCAACTATTTCTTCCAGGGCTGATAAAAAGGTTCTTTGAGTCTTTCAATAAACTGTCTTACTAAACAAAAAAAGAGTACTAGGCACCGCACACATGAAAAAATTCCTATTTCAGTTTTTGATGCATTTAAGATTACCAGCACTGTAACTATGCACAACAGCATAAAAACCTTTTCTTAGAAATTTTGGAGAAAGCCTCCAGTTCAAGTTCCTGAATGACAGCAATGAGGAATGAGATATGCAAGAGGAAAGGCTGAAGTTCTGCCAAATGTAGTATGCCTTACTCTGCCTCACAAATAAGCTTATTAAATGTTTTATATTTTTGAGATATCATTAAATATATATTTAATCATTATTTAGAATTCAAACCAAATGTTATTTTGTTAAGAAAAAATAAGCACTAACAGTTAGCTACAAAGCACCATGTTACAAAAGATGAAAAGGCAAGCTCATTTCCATTGTACAAAAATTCCACTGAAGTGCATATGTATTGATTAACGAGATTTACAGTTAATTTTAGGCTTGCTGGGCACTCTAGTTAATAAAACACTCTAATGTTCAATCGCACATAGATTAGACTGCTTAATGACCTCTAACAAACATTTAATCTCATAAAAGATCATATCTAAATTGATCTTCATAAAAAATGAACCTGTGATTAACACTTTAAAGCATCAGTTGAAAATGTTTACTTTATACAGATTCTACAGGAGCAAAACCATATTCAATCCCTGCCTCCATTTCAGTTTTACAAGGATCAATGCCTTCTCAAACTAACCACTTCAATATTTTGACAAACCAAAGCATAAAATGAAAGTGGTCAAAATACAGTATTAATATATGTACCCCTGTCCTGCAGAACAGTAGAAAGGCGAGTACTGAAATTCAAGGCCAAAAGAAACCATAGCCTCCTGTCAATTTAACAGATGCAGAACATTTGGCATGCATATCATTAGTCAGATCACAAAGACAACTAGGCACCTAACTTCAGGGCTGAAAATCACTGCTTTGGAATTCAGTAGCAAGTTCTGGACAGGATGGATTCCTCTAATAAGTAACTCAGGGAAACACTACAAAATTAGAAAACTACTTTTAGTTGATGTTCATCTATTCTGATCCCAAAGCTCTCATGTCCCCCCAGATATTTCAAAGAATATAAACTACTTGTAGGAATGAAATATAAACTGCTAAAGGAATTCACACTTAAGAGAGTAGCCGTCTCAAGCACAAGAGACAGAATTCCAGAGTACATCACACTGATCTTTGCAAAAAGACATAAGGATTACGTGCCAAAACACAGAAAAAAAAGGATTTAAATGCCACTCTACCATTCCTCTTCTAGTAGGAAATCTAAATTTCCAAGAAAACTTTTTATTAATTGCATCAGGACATTACAGGAAGAGTTAAATTCACACAAGTAAAAGACATAAATTTTGGGTCACCTACTTTCTCTTCCTGTGAGTGCTGTCATCGTATGTCCTCTCCTTCACATCTTATGTAGGAGTTAGCTCTAACTTCATTAATGGTAAATCCTAATGTTCTATTGGTTCTATTTTTTTCCCCACCGACTGATTCACAATTGTAAATTATATATAAAATTTCACACTGAAATTAATTCAGATGGAGAGCACAGCCTTCTCTTAGCTGACATTCCTAGAAATTAAGTTTCGGGTACTCTCTCCAGCTTCCTCACAAATAAATACATGAAAGAATATGATCCTAAGTAACTTTCACCTCTACAATTTCATAGAAAAACCTAATGAGATCTACTCAGAACTAATGGCAATTAAGAAACCTATATGTATTTTTTTAGAAGTTAGTACATAACACTTATTTCAACCACTCATCTGTCAGTAGTGACAAACTCCAATTTTTATAGCACTAACGCTCAATTGGCTACAATCTTGGCTGCACTGTTAAATGGTTCCACTACAAACAGCTTATACAGCTTAAGAAGAAACAATTTATATTTTTGAGAGAGCCGTTAAGTCATTTCTGCTTTCCATGAACAGATCTTCTAAGCTTTTATGTAGAAAAGAAATCAAAATATAAGCATGCAAATACCTTTGTTATAACTCTTCACAAGACCTTTGCAGGGACTTTCCATCTTAAGTGCTTTAGCCAAAGGGCGCACTGGACTGTTCAGTGGGCTGATGGCCTTTGGAATATACCTCAAGTGATTGAGATCAATGCTCAGTATTGAGCTGTCATCATCAACAGGAACTGGGTTCATTTCTCTCTCTTTAGTTCTAGGATACATCTCACCACTAAGAGAAGATGCTGCAGTACTGACTTCAGTTAGGTCTGGCTCCAGATCACAAGCACTCTGGTCAACTAATGGTTCATCCTTATCAGTTAACATAGTTCTGTCAAGTGACTGAGATGTACTTATATTAATTTGGCAGATACTCTTATTCTCAACGGGACACTCAACGTTTTCTGCAGCCAAGTGATCACCATCCTTCACTACTTCTGTTAAAGAGTCTGGTTTTGTTTCGCTAATATCACCTGTGACATCACCGGACTCCAGGTCACCAGAACTTTTGGCTTCCGAGTCATCTAAGACAAGGTTTTGAGAGCCACATTGCTCTGCTGAGCTTCCTATGTCAACAGCTAGCCATAATTCATCTTCCTTTTTCTTCTCTGCTGCTGACTCTGGAAGGGCTCCCATACTTTCACTAGCAGGTTCAGATTGTGCCACTTCTGCTGCCGGTACATTATCATCCTGCATCACACCCACTGTCACAGGCAAGTTTTCACACTCCGCCACATTCTCTGCCACCTCCAGGGGCAAAGATTCAGGGTGATTCAGATCCGCCACTCCAGCTGCTGTTGCTGAGGCTTCCGATTCAACCAAATCACAAACCTCTGATGCTTCTGACAACATTTCAGCCTGCATCTCACCAGGAACCGGTACCTCTGCTACCACCGGCAAGTCTTGGGGCTGTACCGGACCCACTTCGGCTTCTGGTAAGGTTTCTGAGCTCAGTTCATCAGTTGTCACTGCTGGCAATTCTTCAGACTGCGCTGGATCTGCTGCTACTTTCAAGGCTTCATTTTCAGAATTGACAGAAATAGGCAGCGCTGGTTCCGCGTCGCTTTGAGCTGCACTGTCCAGAACTCGTACTGTTGAATTAGCTTGCTCTGCAGGACCACACTTAACAGGCTGGGCAGAATCTAACAGTTCTGCCTGCAGCGTGAGCTCTGTACTTCCCTCCTCAGTGGCCTTTTGGGAGGGTGTTTTAAGTTCATCTGTTGGAGAGAGACATTGCTTCTTAGCAGGAGAAAGAGTCAAATTTAGCTTTTCCATAAAGCTAAGTTTTAAGTCTTTGCTTTTTGTCCCAGTGTGATCATCTTTAGTTTTGGGTATTTTGTGGTCTTTTAAGCTACCTGCTACTCTGTATGTTTCTTCTAGCTTATAGGACTTGTTTCTCTCACTTTTTGTAAGATCTGTACCTTTCTTGGATTCTTTTCCAAATTGGTGAGAAATCTCTTTTGTGATTTTTCTTTCATTTCTAAAATGTCTACTTTCATCCTGATTATCTCTTTCTCTTTTCCTTTTTTCTTCAGTTCTGTGTCTTTCTGATTTGGAATGTGCTGTTTCCCATTCGTATCTACTACTACTTTCCTTCAAGCGTGCGTATTTATGCTCTCTGCTGTTGGAATTAGAAGGTGAAGTCCTTCCCTCTCGAGAAGTATGATCATTTGTTCCCCTTTCTCTCTTGCAGTCAATGTCTCTTCCTTTTCTAGACTCTTCCACACGACATTTTCGTGATTCATGAAGACTCTTTGAATGTTCACTCTTTGAGTGTGGACTACTCCCTCTACCAGACCTCCTTGGTTGCTCTTGTAGCTTTTCATTTGGTTTATTTTTTTGGCCAGTGTTTTTTTCATCTTTATCGTGTGTTTTAATATCTTTTTTAAATAAATTTTGTGATCTCTCATCAGCATACAATTCACCTCTTGTTTGAAATCTGTCTTTATTGGTATGTTGTTTCTCCCAGGAAGAAATACCCCTTTCTACTCTTCTTTCTACACTTGGACTGCATTTGAGTTTTACGTTCTGACTTTTTTGTTGCGACTCATTTTTACTAGGCTTCTCTGAAAGGGTTTTCAGCTTTTGCTGAGGATCTGAATTCCCCTCTTCACTGTCACCATTGTTACAGTTACCATTGTTTCCGGTGCTCTGATGTACTTCTCTTTTGTATTTGTTGACATTTCCCCTACTATACTGTTCATTACTTTTAATTTCTTTTCTTTCCTTTCTGTTATCCTTGTTGGAACTATGGTCATAGTTTGGTAGACACGTATGAGTACCATCGTTGCAGAGCTCTTCAGGAGGGCATCTCAGTAAATATGGAGTGTTTCTTTTTTCAGAGCTAGACTTCCCGTTGTCCGTATTATGAGACGAGTAACTGTGGTATGTATCTTTTGAACAGTCATTTTTCATTCTCTGCTCCGCCTTTATACTGTCAGCTAAATCAAAAGGTCTGAATTTGGAATCTTTTGTTTTACACATCTCAGAGCACCTTCCATTAGTTGATCCTGGAAGGTATGTTCTGGTGAAGCTACTTCGATGATTGGGAAATTCCGATAGCCTGTATACAAAATGAAGAAAAAGTCATGTTAACTTTTAAATTTATTTAAACATAACTAAAGCCAAATTGCAATTGATCCATCTCTCTCTCAAAATTTTTCAATACATTCTTTCAGCTTCAAGTTGATGTGGGATAAAAACAGAAGTTAAATAAGTTCCATTAGCACACGTTAAACCAATATAATTTGTATACATATTTTCCAAATGAAATTCATCTAAAGAAAAAGCAAGATCTGTGGAAAAACACCTTAATGGGTCTAATTAACAATTTCAGTAATTGAAATTAGTATTTCGTTGTCCAACAATAAAGAGAGCCTTCCTCTAGGAAAAAAATGAAGTTGTTCTTTACAGCACTAGTGATTAAAAAAAATAATAAAAAAAGAGCAATTTAATAATTCATTATTTGGTAAAGTGGCAACCATAATGTGACTGTGCTTACTCTACCTAATAAGCAAATAAGCTACCATGTCTGCAACTTGCTGCAAGCTGCAGAAAACAACTAGAAAATTACAATAACCAAGCCTCATGAAGGCCACATGCTACTGCTGCAAGGTCATCTTAATAAAAGAAAAAAAAAATTAAGAAGGGCACGTGTAACCTGTATGACCTGAACTCTTACTTATTATTGACAGAACTCAAAGTTACCTCATCAGAAAAAAACACACCAAACCAACCAACAAAAAAAACCCCAAACAGACACTTTGCTGCCATATTCAACAAAACATTTCATTAAAATTACATTCTTAAAGGCAACGGCAACCTTCTTAAATATGCCTCACCATGTCAAAAGAATGATTGCGTCTAACCAATGCAGAAGTAAACAGAACTAAAAGTCATGCCAACAAATGATGACAGCAAACCACCAAATGTATGGCTGCGTTTAGAGAGTCAAGGATGAAGGGGCTGCTACACACTGACATTTGGTTTTGGCCTGAAATTCTGTGTCGATTCAGTGTCCAGCTCTAAGGAATCAGTGCAAGTGCAAAGTAATTACACATTTATCTCCAATACAAAATGCAGTTGGTTTTGCTTTATAAAACCGAACACTTCCTATGCGCCGATACAGTAAATTTAAATATGTAATGATCATCTTATACAACTGGCTCTACCCCAAAAATGTGACATTGTGATGTGAACTGAACATTGAACTAAAACAATGCTGCAGGTCTTGTAATCCAAAATCCTTTCCTATATTTCTGTTTAATTTTGAACTATACTGACAAGTTTTTGCTGTGCTTTAGGCTGCCCATTAAATCTGCATACATGTGTGATGAATGACTGTGTCCAAGTGGGGTTTGGGGTTTTTTTAGTTTGTTTTTGTTTGGGTTTTTTAGTTTGTTTTTTGAGATAAGCACTATTTCCCTCAAAGATATTATCTTTGAAGTAGTCTTTACAGACAGGTAGATTGAACAAGATAAGCTAACTTATTATAGACCATGCAGCAGACAAGGCATGCTTCTAAGACTTCAAAGTGCCACTTTCATCACAATTTTCCATGATGGATGACTCTAAATACCTAGATCAAATGCCTTGTTCATAAATTTTCATCACCATCAGAAGGTATCGCAATAGAGTTTGTAAAATCTTTAATGAGGGCGAGTATTCAAAACTAGAAAATATTTTTCAAACAATTTAATTTAAAACCCAGAATACTACATTCAAAGGTGTGAAAATGACAGCTATCATGTCAAAATCAGCTGAAAGAATTACACATGTTAAAAGCTCTTGACTTCCATCAGATCATATCTGGTAATTTTTCAGTATTTAGAAAAAAAAAAATAATTGCATAGTTAATATGCACATAGACTCTAGCACAGTAACGCCAAATGAACCTTCTTCTTCATGACACCTTTTGGTGCAAGAAAATATCAAGTAGTCAAACTGAAACACAAACAAACCAATGACATGGCTGATGTCACACAAGTGATAAGCAGGTGACATTGTGATAAGCTAGGGGTCCTGAATCTTGGACCCCTGCTCTGGTTTCAGGCAGTTCTTAACTTAACCTTAAACTCGGCTATTCTCCCATCCATACTTTAATATTTTCAACTCCTTGCAGTAAGATTAGCAGTATATGTAAATTACCAAAATTCTCTAGCTCCTATCCCCCACCATTGGAGACAGAGCTTTCATATCTTGCCATGAAAACATTATACAGTCTCTTTATTTAGTTACATTTGTTGTCTGAAAAGTTCGATGGAATTCATGTCTGAGACCATAAAATAGAGTTCTGAAGCTGAACCGTGTAAGATAATATCTGCTTTGAAATATGCAAGATTGTTAGATAACCCACCAGGAACGGGTGATTAAACAAAACAAACAAAAAAGAATTCAGGCAAATGGTCACCCTTTGGATTCCTCGTTTTCTTAATTAAAAAACAAAGACCTCAACAAGCAAAGAAGATACATATCTATTTCGTCTTATTGTACCAATTATTTACTAAGTAATGATTTTCTTCATTAGTTTTACTTAAAATACACATGGAAGTTTCTTACAAGTATATAAACATGAACAGACAAAAAGCATGGATTTCGTTCCACTGTCTAGTTGTACCTTTGATGGAGATTACTGATTTCTTCATCTTTACGGTTAATTTCCACTCTTGCTGTTTTGATAAGTGCTGAAATATTCTTTTTGAGAGCTTGATTTTCATTCTGCAGAATGACATTCTATTTTAAATATATACAAAAAAAAGGGAGCAAGAGAGAGAAAAACGAGAATTAGCTTGGGTATCCAAACATGTAATGAAAAACAGTGCAAGACAACTTTGAACAAGTCCCATCACATGTAAACTGACAACAGAATATACAGAAACTGTTTTGGAGAAGTCAGAATTAAGTCTTAATTAGTGAGATCCAAAGCTCTTTTTTTTTTTTTTTTTTTAAAAAAAATCCCTCATGTTTATGGTCCTGTTTAATTATTTAAGATGCTTTAAGCTTACAATTCATTAAAACTGAAATACGCCATAAACCAAGTAACCATAGAGCTAAAAAATGATAATCCACCCCTTTGCTTCATTCTTTTACTCAATTTATTGCTTTCCTGGTCACTGTGTCAAATGACAGATGTAGCTTTTAAGCGCTTTCAGAGAAAGCGGGTAATTGTATTTTTTTCAAGGTATCAAAACCAACTTTGGGTGCTCTATCATTCTAACATTTCTAGATATGATGTTCTAGAACCCTATCTGTCAATCCCATAAATAGCCCCCTCTCTTAGTAATTGCCCTCAGCAAAACCTGCTCAGAAAGGCAGACAAGTTTTGCAGAAAACAATACAGAAGTGTCACAGGGCAGAAGGTGCTTACCATTTCAAAGCATGGAACTTTTGGCACTTATTTGTTAACACACAGTAGAGCATGTTGCAGTATTGCCCGAGAAAACCTAACTATATAGAATGGCACAGCATGGGGATACTAGCTCAAGTTGAAGAGTAGTTCAGCCTTATCAAGATGGCACTATGCTCAAAGCATCGCAGACATCCTCTTCCAGTTCTAATGACAGCTCAGGTACCTTTGCAACCCTCTCCCTAGCATATTAAAGACCTATTTTAAAAAAAACCAAGAGAACTGGATACCTTTCTGAAGACTATTCGACATGTTTATTTTCTAATTAAGGAGACAGAAGTTAGCTTTTAAGCAACTAAAGTCTTACTGCATGCAACATAGTGAAACAAGGCAATTTACCTACTGATTTTATCAGTAGACTACCTCGGCAACTATCGTAGGCAGAACAAACTCCTAGCACCTGCAGAGGTGCTTTACAAACCATCCACACGATGGATTAATTCTGGAAAGCGTATGAATTTAACTCTCTCTCAAAGCAATATTCAGTTTGCTTTATATAAATCTCGACAATGTTGCCCTTTGAACTACAGTACCTGTGCCTGTATTTCCTTAAATTTCTTCATCAACTCTTTAATTTGCTGCTGACATTTTCCATATTCTGCCTGTAACTGTCAAAAAGAGAAGAATTCACAGCACTGAAGTGGACTTAATTACACAGTTAGTTAGTTAACACAGTAATTTATATTACGAAGTTCTGCTTTTTTCCAAAAGTAACATATTAATGCCATATTAAAACAAAAAGCTTCAATGTGCTCCAACAGGCATTCAAGTCTCTAAAATATCACAAATGCTCAGATAAGAGGAAATCCTATGTGTGCTTGCTCAACAGTACTAGACTAGAGAGTAAAAGGAAGCCATAATATTGTGAAATTAAAAACATGATTATCAAGGGACAGGAGTTCTCAGAGCCTTACAGATGAGGACTTGTTTGTCAGATTTTACATAATACAAAACAGATAAGAAAAAACACAATAAAAAGTTACTACAAACAAACCTGGACTGCAAAGGACATGATCCTGTTGAGATCACAAAATTAATTAAAATACATTTGGCATTAGCCCTTTTTTAAAAGTAGATGGCGATTAAACTTCACAGAAGAATGGACAGCTTCCCTATTGTCCTACTTGACAGTCAACTGCTTTCAAACTTTCAAAGTGACATTTTCATCACTTAGTAGACTCCTGGAGGTTTTGCTCATGCTTCTTCTATAGTGCATTACATCTGCGGATGTCTGTCCCTTTTACTCCAAATCTTAAGTTTGTAGTTAAGGTGGGTCTTATGGACCAGGTGATGCTACATGGGTAAGTGTTCCACTGATTTGCTAGAAGCAGTTATGTACTGCATGGTGGTCTTCAGTCTCAAGGGCAAAATTTAATCATAGAATCATAGAATCTTCATGGTTGGAAAGGACCTTTGAGATCATGGAGTCCAACCATACACACACAGAAAAAACCCCTACAATCTCTGCCACTAGAGCATGCCCTGAAGTGCCAAATCTATACGTTTCTTAAATACCTCTAGGGATGGTGACTCAACCACCTCCCTCGGCAGGCTGTTCCAGTGCCTGACCACTCTTTCAGTAAAGTAATTCTTCCTAATATCTAATCTAAACCTCCCCTGCCGCAACTTCAGACCACCTCCTCTGGTCCTGTCATTATTCACTTGGGAGAAGAGGCCAACACCCACCTCTCTGCAACCTCCTTTCAGGTAGTTGTAGAGGGCAATGAGGTCTCCCCTCCGCCTCCTCTTCTCCAAACTAAACATGCCCAGTTCCCTCAGCCTCCCCTCATATGATCTGGTCTCCAGACCCCTCACCAGCTTGGTAGCTCTCCTCTGGACACGCTCCAGCACTTCAATGTCCCTCTTGTACAGAGGGACCCAGAACTGAACACAGCACTTGAGGTGAGGCCTCACCAGTACCAAGTACAGAGGTACAATCACTTCCCTAATGACACGTAAGGTTAATCCATGACCTATCTGCTTTAGTCTGGTAAAACGCATTGGGAGAAATATCAAGACTAGCTTTGTATCAGACATCTGAACAGATATTTAAGTAGAAGGAAATTACGGTACATTTTCCCATAATGTAGCTGATACATGAACCACATGCAAAGGACATTAAATGAGAACAGACCATGCCACAGAGTGAGAGATTCACTTATTCTGAGAAACTTGTTGACGTAACAGTTTATTACCACGCTCTTGTTTTAACTTCATTTAAAAACAGCTTCCCTGTTTTTTCAATAATGTGAACATACTGACAACATTATTTGCACTTTACACATGAAAAATTGGAAGTAAAAAAAACCCCAAACACCAGAATTATTTTTGTCACATTAATACACACCTCATTGTAGGATGCTTCTTTTGCAGTCCCTTCTTCAATTAATATCTCATCAAATAAATTTAAGCTGTTTCCACCCGGCGTGGAATTTGGAGCAGAATTGTCTGTAGAAAGAAAATCAATTACATAGAGAAAACGGTATTTTTCTAGCCAGGTTGCATTGTGTCATTAAGGAAAACACATGACTCAACTGGAGAAATTACTATCCTGAATTTCAACATTTATGCTAGTTTTATTGGAAATATTTGGTCCAATTTACATCAACACAAAAAGTAATGATGAAAATTAAAGTTCAACTGAAAACATTGTGTTCGAAAAATAAAGAGATAAATGGGACAGGACACCTAATAACAAAGATGGGTGCATTTTATGACTGTCTAATAAGTTGTTTTAAGTCAAAAGACAGCTAACTGGCAATAAATCCACCTAATTTACAAAGCAAGAAAGGTTACATCTTAGCAGCAATCTGAGGTTCCGCAGTTCCAGGGCCAACAGATAGCAGAAAGTTAGAATAAATATGTTCATCCTACAATTCACTCAGCTTTTGGCCAGATGAAAAAAAAATATTGAGAAAAGGAATACTCAGATGCCAATGACCTACACATTCACAAACACAGATCAGCTGATCAGAATCAAATGGAGTTACGGTAGAGTTGGTATGGGGTTGAATACCATGCTTCTTGTGTTGAATAAATGTTCTTTGCTGCTTTATATTCCCTCACAAACATAAACTCCCTAGCTAAATTCCAAAGAAATGAAACAAAACCAAAAACCAACCCAATAACCAAACACACAAATTATTTAGATAACTGTGCTTTTTCCTCTGATCAACCTGTGCAATTGTTCACCAAATACTCATTACTGATAGGACCTGACTTATAACACCTCTGAAATACAGACTCATTTGCAGACAAATAAATGAAGTTAGCTACCAAAGCTGCACTCCAATCCTTTGGACAAAAACATAATGCAAAGAGTATTATTAACACAATGCAAGATGACATGCAAATAACACCGTATCTGCATATAGCAAAAACCTCACCAATCCTCTTTTTAAATTAAAAAAAAATAATCCCTCAGAGCTAGACTATATAAAATGTTACCTCTAAGTTATTCTTCCTTGCATCTATTACATTTATTAAACAATGCATCCCAGTATGTCACATACAGACTTAGAGAATACTGTTACATGCTGTAACAAATACAAAATGGAAAGAGAGAAAAAGATGTATAGATGTTTTATGTCTGTAAGATATAGTATAGTCCTTCCATAAAAGTTCAATGGCCTTACAGTAGTAAGGTCAATAGAGAAACCCTTGTCTCTACTAAAACTTGTTGCTACTACTAGAAACAGTATTTCATTAAATACTACAGTAAGACTCCTAAAAAAGAACACGTGCTAGGTCCGTTTCTTTCTTACCTTCAAAGAAGTTACAAAAGGAAATGAATTTACATTAATTCACATTAGCATGTGAAATTATTGAGAAAGTAACAAAAGTTAAAAGGATGTACTGAACGTACTGTATCACACAGAAAGTATGTTTTGGAGCTCTCACTGGGGATTTAGTGATCAGTGACTGTTGGTTCTGTTCCTGAAGCTATTTAAAAACAACGAAATAAAGGTGCTTTTTGAAGGTAAAATGTCCCATATCAAGGCATAGATAGAATAGCTAAAGTTTCTCTGCACCCCTTTATATGCCTAAGTCTCTTAAAATAGCCAGTATCACATGAAAACTATCATATAATCATTCAGCTAACAGATTTAAGAACTCTCTGGTATATTTATACAGAGTGTAACATATTATGTCTTGAATTTAAACAAGTCACTCACTGAAGCATATGTTACACCAGCTAAATGTAAACTTAAAGCTAACTGTTGTTTTACTTGAAACCAGCCGAAGAAGCGCAAAGACTCTATAATGCTCCAAGCCAAGCTGTAAGATACAAGCAACCTACCAGGAACTGTCAAACCATTGTCCAAGCCATCGTAAATATCCACTGAGCTCTCATCACCTTCCTTGAAAGGGGAAGCTTCAGCTAAAGGAAAAAGAAAAAAAAAAAGCCAAAGTAAACATTTAGTAAACTCCAACCTCTAACTTTCCCATAAAATACGCATAGCTATGATCTTAGACCAGTAGAGAATAGTAGAAGTAGTAGGACAGACTAGTAGGCTAGTAAAAGACATGGGAATTCTACCCAGCAAGCTACTGCTACTGTGGAGAAAAAGGTCTTTAGTCACCAGGGAGCAAAGACGGTCTTGTAAGATCAATTCCTAAATATTACAAGAACTGTGCATGAAGCATATTATATGGCTTTAAATACAAACAAAATTAAAAATTATGAACTAAGTCAACTTGATCTGAATTTGAAACTGTTTTCTAGAATACATTAAATACAAAAGTTATACAACTCATTAAAAAGAATAAAAGAATTAGTATGATAAAACCATTACTGTTAAAAGACACATTTCTCACTAAACATTAAGTACTGTAACAGTCTGTACCATAATTAAAAGAATTTGCTTAGTATTGCCATCTATTCACATACTAACTGGTTCTGTAAAAGTATTCTAATCTAAAACTCCTCAGTCTCTCTTCATGTCTTTTTCCAATGCCTCTTGTCACTCTCATCTCCTCTATGTGAATCTCTCCAGTCCTGCAACAAATATTTTTACAATAAAGAAAAATACCAACATCCACAGTCCTTCTGAGGCCGGGAATATCACAAACATATGTCAGATCAATCAACTGTGGAGCTAGAAATAATGTTAGAGTTTTTTGATTGCTGGTACTATACTAGATGATAGCGCATTTGCTCTTACAAATAGCAAAGAAAGGAACAAACATCCTAACATGTCCAAATATACACTTCATTAGGATACAGCGAAGATTAAATTACACACTGTAAAACACAGGGGCGAAGCCAGTTCCAGCCATCCTCTCAAAACATACTAGAAATCCAAAGTACACAGTTATGTTTTAAAATCCAAACTTACTAATGGATAGTAATACTATCCATATTACTTACTGATAGCTTACATCAATAACATGCCACAGACATTTAATTACGGTTGAAACTTATCAGTATTTGTCCCAACTTAAATTGTTTCCATTTTGTTTTCTAAGTTGGTTTTGGACCTATTTATTTTCTTAAGACTGCTTGTATTATTTCACTGCAAAGCAGAAAGTAATCTAACAGATCTTACCACTGTAGCGGATATCAAACAGTCCCAGTCCATCCTCATCTGCTGCCATGATACAAACTCCCTATGGCTTCCCCATCTATGAGTAAAATATCAGAGGAAAGACAACAGATTAACTGACAATTTCAGAACAACATCATAAAACAAAAGCACCTTGAAATAAGTAAATTACACCTGAGCCACCTGTGGCTCTTGCTCTTCAACAAAATCCAACACTAGAATTAGAAAACTCAATATAACAAACGTAGAGCTCTACGAAGAAAAGTAATATGTCCTGTAAATAAGCATCCTGAAAATCTTCAGCTGTATCTTTTATTTGTATGCTTCAAATAAAGTTCCCATAAAGAAACTTTGGTTTGAAACACTGCATTCTATGAACAGGTTATCTGAATGTATATCTTAACCAGTTAAAATAATACGATTTGATAATTCTGATTTCTTCCCTGCTGACCATTTAAGAGCAAGTTTCCCCTGTCTGACACCACCAGCCAAACCAATAACGAGCGGTAACAGCCAAGAAACATTTTGCCTGCCAAGACATATTGCGATGCTTGGCCACAGGACGTATAGTATCCACAACAGCTATTGCGGAATGACTTTACAAGCACACACGCTTCTAGCACTGACACACAAGCACCTCTGAAGCGAGGGCAGCAGCCTCCAACGCCCAGGCACCGCCTGCGAGGAGAAGCGGAGCACAGGAAGCAGCCCGGTGCCGGGGTAAGCCCAGGCACCGACCGGCGCTGAGCAGCAGCAGCCTGCCGGTTCAGAGGCGGCGGCCCTCACCGGTTCCCCAGGCCTCACCCTCCCGCCCGCCCCAATTCCTGTCACGGCGGAAGAGCCCAGCACCTCTCGGGGGTCAGGGCGGGAGAGACGCCGATGGCGGCCCGGGAGCGGCACCCCAGCTGCACCCCATAGGCGGCACCCCACACCGGCGGGCCGGGGTGGACCGGGCGGCGGGGGAGCCCGGGCCAGGCAAGGCCAGGCCAGGCCAAGCCAGGCCGGGCCGGGCGGTGGGACCCGCGCAGGGGCGATGGGGGAGGGGAGAGGAACCGCGCGGGGC
>VYZM01011235.1:56378-74871 GCA_013398915.1 Dromas ardeola | reverse complement strand
CGGGCCGGCAAAGCCACCCCTCGGCATCGGCCCACGGTGCCGGGACGGTGCCCTCTGCCCCTGCAGACAGCAGGGCAATGGTTAATTTTATGTCCCCCCTCCCTCAAGTCTCCGGTGGTGGGATGCTGCTCCCATCCTTTAGGGTTCCTATGGGTTGTACAAGGAGGGTCCTGCCCCTTGTGCATCCCTCCGGCATTATCCCACCCTGCGGAAAGCCAACGGAGAGGCTTCCCCATCGTCACCTTGGGGCCGGGATGCTGCCGGGAGCAAAACAAGGCCACACAATGGGGCTGTGTTCTGGGCTCCCTTATCTTCTCCCCCCGCACCCCGGGGTCCATCTCCAGGGGTGGAGGAAGCTCCTCTCCAAGGAAACACAAGACAAGCAGCGTCTGTCCCCGCCACCAAAGGACACAGTGATCCTGGCTTCGCCGAGGCACGCAGGGCACGGAAAACAAACCTCTGGGGTGGGGGGGGAGTGGCACCAGGGCAGGCGCTGGCCCCCCTTGCCCCCAGCCCACCCTCTGCTCAAACGTGGCTGCTTGGACGTGGGGGTTAACGCAATTACCTGCCCCAATTTGGACGCCAGCAAGGCTGCACTGGAAGCCTCCGAGGCTCTCCCGGCTCAAAAAGGTCAGCGCTTTGGCTCATTTTAATGCGCAAAAGGTGGCCAGAGCTTTGCTCCCCCCCACACGGAGAACGGTTAAACCACGGCAGCGCCATGCGTTCCTCACCCGCGTCTCCCCACCGTTATTTTGTGGGTTCAGAGAGCGCCTGCGCTCTCCCTCCATCACACTCCCCATGCCCATGGCTGCAAAAGCAGATCCTGACCCCCCCAGCAGCGCTGGGGCTCCTTGGCCAGAGGATGCTTTTTCCCAGCTCCATGGTACCACGAAGGAGTTGAGTCATTTCTCGCATTTTTCCCAAGTGAAGGCAGTAGCTACACCCTTCAGATCTCACAAAACCACAGCCCGGAGCTCGCCGGAGCCTCCCAAAGTGACTCATTGCCCTTCCCCATCCCGTTGGCGTCAGGGCATGACCCCAGCCCGGTGCTGCTCGTCTGAGATCATCGTTTGGCCCGGCGCTGTGGAAAGGAATTACCCGAGTCACTTCCCAAACACACGCTGTGTTTTACTTCTCGGCTTCTTTTCTCTTCCTCTCCCTTTTTTGGGGATTTGTGCCCACTCGCGGAGCATTACAGAGACGCAAAAGCAGAAGGAGCCAAAGAAAAGCAAAGGGAAACCTTGCGCTCCAGCTCCTCCCCACCTCTCCTGGCATGGGATGCTCACAGCAGCCTCCGGCTCCGCTCCTCATCCTTGTTTTTCCCAACTCAGCTTCTGCTCCTCCCCACACAGCCCCAAAGGCAGCCTTCGGTGGGCAACTAGTTGCCCATGAGCCAGCGATGTGCCCTGGTGGCCAGGAAGGCCTGGGGTGTGTTAAAAAGAGGTGGAGGGAGGTCATCCTCCCCCTCTGCTCTGCCCTGGGGAGGCCGCAGCTGCAGCACTGGGTCCAGTTCTGGGCTCCCCAGTTCCAGAAGGACAGGGAAGTGCTGGAGAGGGGACAGCAGAGGCTACGAGGATGATGAGGGGCTGGAACATCTCTCTGCTGGGGAAAGGCCGAGAGCCCTGGGGGGGCTGTTCAGCTGGAGAAGAGCAGGCTGAGAGGGGATCTCATCAATGCTCAGCAAGAGCTAAAGGGCGGGGGGCGGGAGGATGGGGCCGGGCTCTTCTCAGTGGTGCCTGGTGACGGGGCAACGGGCACAAACTGGCACACGGGAAATTCCATCTCAACATGAGGAAAGACTCCTTTCCTGTGAGGGTGGCAGAGCCCTGGCACAGGCTGCCTGGAGAGGCTGTGGAGTCTCCTGCTCTGGGGATATTCCAAACCCGCCTGGACGTGACTCTGTGCGACCTGCTCTGGGTGACCCTGCTCTGGCAGGGGGTGGGACTGGGTGACCTCCAGAGGTCCCTTCCAGCCCCGGCCGGTCTGTGATTCCTCACCAAAGCCCCCCTGAACCACCATTTTTCCTACAGACCAGGGATGTTAAATGAGGCTTTGCCAGAGCCCAGCAGCAGGTCAGTCCCACCACGCTTTGCTGCACCCCCCTCCTTCTCCTCTGGCTGAGCCGATCCCCCCACACTATCACGTTTTTCCCGTGACAAACCTCCAGAAGGGCTGAAACCTCGGGGGTTCCCCCGACCACGGCTCCCCCCCTCACCCCAAATCCCACCCTGACCCTCTGCCCCCCAGCCGAGATGGACGGTGACACCAAAAGCCCTGCCCACTTCCCCAGCGCCGTGGCCCTGATGTGACAGAAGCAGATGCCGAGGCATGCCGGGGTGGCCGGCATGGGGTTTCCTTGTTGGCAGCTCCGTCCCGCTCCCGGACGGCTCTTCCGCCTGTGGGAAGCAGCAAGGCGAGGGCAGGACCTGGCAGCCACCCTGGCAGGCGGAGTTTGCAGCCCCAGCGCGTCTCTCCTCGTGTTTCCCCAGTTTCAGGGGGGTTTTGCCTGCCCCGGACACCCCCCAACATGCCTGAGGACACCACCGCCTCCAGGCTGCGGCTCGCTGGGCTGTGCTTCCTCCTCCAAATCCTCACCATCATCCTTTTCGCCATCTTTGTGCGGTACAGCCCAGAGAGCGGCTCCGGTCCCTGCTCCCAGCAACCTAACTGCAGCTGGAAAAACCAGGATTTGGGTTTTCAGCATCCCCGTGAGTATCCCCGCCCCGGGTGGGTGCAGGGAGAGTCTCTACCTGGTCCCCAGGCACTGCTGAGGGGGTGGCACGGGATGTCACCGTACCCAAGCCCTGTCACACCGTCCAGCTCGCAGACCCAAGCAGAAGAGGGGGAACATCAAGCCACAGGGCTGGGGTACCAGCGCATCCCACCCAGGAGGGGTCGGTGGGTGGAAAGCAGACACGCTGCAGGGATTTCCCACGTGCTTGGACAAAGCCAAGCCCAAAGCAGAGATATTTGGGTCTAGGGCGTGCATTTCAGCAGCGGGAGCACAGAGGGGATCACTCGGCGCAGTGATAAACCTGGGGTTGTCCTGCCGTCCCCCGGGGGGGGGAACATGGCAGCTGCTCCTGGCACTTTGCGGGGGGGCTGGAAAACTTCCCACTGACCTGCTGGGTTTGGCAGTGCCAAGGGATTTGCACCGAGCCCCTTTCACGGAGGATTCGGCTCCCTCGGTGCTGCCGCAGCGTCCAACATGGGGTTGGGGGATCCGTCCCACCGGGAGCATCCTCCTGCGTGCCCGGCATCGCCGCGGGACCTCCTCCTGGGCTGGGGGATGAGGGACCGATCCGGGTTTCTCCAAGGGAAGGGCAAGGCTTGGGTTGGAAAGGAGCCTCCGGAGCACCCTGGCCGAGGGAGGGGAGCTGAGCCGAGCCAAGCCGCCTGGCAGGGAGCAGGGACCGGGCAGGTTCTCCCGGTTTTGCCTGCCCATGTCACCCCACCTAGCGCAAGCAGTGACTCACGGCTGCGGCATGGCCCAGGGGGGCAAAGGGCATTTGGCCCAAGTGACAATCAGATCCCCTCTCCTCTGTTTTCCCACCAGACTGGTCCCATTTTCCTGTTCCTCTTGGCCCGCAGAGCGGGAGATGACGTTTCCAGGGGCAGCAGAGAGGTGCCGGGGGGTGGCTGGCACCTCAGAGCCACCTTCGTGCTGGTTTAACCGGTGCAGGCGGCTCTCGGCCACCCCAGGAGGTTTCTGGGCTGCAGGGTGACACACGCGCGTGTCCCGCGGGATCCACAGAGGGTGGTTGCAGAGTGGCAGGCGCTGCGTCGGGCAGGGACAGCTTTACCTGTCACTAAGCACAAGTGACACCCGCTCCTGCTCTCCGCCGGAGGTCTCCAAAGGAGATCCAAGGCCGGATCCACCACTGTTCCAGAGATACGTAGGTGGAACAAGGCTGATTTATATCAGCTGAAGCCTTCAGCTCCCCAAAATCCGTCAGGGCAGGGGGTGTCTGAGACCCCCCTGGGGAGCCCGGCAGGCAGGAGGGTGGCTGCCTGCCCCCAACGCCTCCAGACCCATCCTGCCTCTGCTCTGCCAGGTTTCCGGCATGTCAACCTCCAAGCTCTCCTCGGCTTCGGGCTCCTGGTGGCCTTCCTCGGCCGCTACGGGCCAGGCAGTGTGGCCATCAGCATCCTCGTCGTGGCCTTTGCCATCCAGTGGGCCGTCCTGATCCAGGGTTTTTTGTACTTCTTCCTCAATGGCAGAATTTACGTGGGAGCTCAGAGGTAAGGCAGGGGGGAGCCGCTGCTGCCCAGCCGCCATCGCCCCGGGTCCAGCCCTGGCACACTGGCTCCCTCCTCTGTAAAACTCACGGCTCTGCTTTGGAGGAGGGTTATGAGGACAAGTAGCACCAGGTTTCTGGGTTATTTGAGTCCCACACTAGTAAGGGCCATGTAAGTACTGCCAGTGTCACAGCCAGGCATTTAGGGGGGCACGCTGGCCACAACCCACCTCAAGCCCAGCCGTGCCTTTGTCACCAACACCGCAAGGCTCGGGCTGCCCATTCAGCTGGCGGAGCGGTGGGACGCAGGGCTGCAGGCTCAGCTCCTGTCCCCCTCCCCCCCAACCCTGCTCTCCCCAGCTCCCCCGCTCGCCCCCCGGCAGCGGTGGGTCCAGCCCCACACCTTCCCCTCTCCTTCCCAGCATGGTCAGTGCTGACTTCTGCACCGCAGCTGTTCTGATATCCACCGGAGCTCTTCTGGGCAGGGTAAACCCTGTGCAGATGCTGCTGCTCACCCTGCTGGGAGTCACCCTCTTCAGTACCAACGAATACATCCTGCTCAGTCTCATGGGGGTGAGTCAGTGATTGGGGGCCACCAGAAAAGGGGGTGACCATGGGTTTAGTCTCCTCATGTCAAGACCTGCCTCGTCGGTAGAGACAAATCCCGTATCCTACCTTCCTGCATGTTGTTTTTCTGTACTCACTAGATAAGTGACAGTGGGGGCTGCTTGACCGTCCACACCTTCGGCGCTTATTTCGGCTTGATGGTTTCACGGATCCTGCACCAGCCTCATATGCACAAGAGGAAAGAGCAGCAGGACACGGGACACCAGCCAGATGCCTTCACTTTGCTTGGTACAGAGCTCAAATCCTACAGCGCCCGAGTCATAGACATGGTGGTGGAAGGACCATCACCAACATTAGGACAGCATGGCTGTGGCTTTGACCAGCAGAGTCACGCAAACCATCAAGGACAGAGGTCCTCCACCTCCCTGTGGACCTGTCCTGGGGCTGCATCAGCCTCTCCAGGAAAAAGCTTTTTCTTGTGTCCAACCTTAACCTCCCACACCGCAAACTGTGGCCACTTGCACCTCCTGACACTAGCAAGAAATTTCCTTCCCACGAGGGATCAACCCCAACATCAAAACCTGCCTGTTTCCCTTCCCTGCAGGAACCATCTACCTGTGGATCTTCTGGCCCAGCTTCGCCTCAGCCACCACAGTCCGTAACAATGCCGAGCCCTGGGCTGTGCTCAACACCTACTTCTCGCTGGCGGCGAGCACCCTGGCTGCCTTTGTCCTCTCGCCTGTTCTCTACGAGGAGAGCACCCTGCGGATGGTAGGTCCTCTCCTGGGACAAACCCAAGTCTCACGCACTGCCCACGTCCCGTCCTACAGGGATGGCGAGCATGAATACAAAAAAGAGGCTGCCCATTAGGCTTTCCTAAGTTCATTAAGACCCGTTTGACCCCTGAGGAAGCCCAAATCCCTCCAGCCCCATGCTGATGTCCTCCACGGAGCCAATTTCCTTGACCATGTCCTGCTCCATCAGGTTCAGATCCAGGATGCCACCTTGGCTGGGGCAGCTGTGATGGGTATGGCTGGGGAGATGCTGGTCACCCCCTTCGGGGCCCTCATCGCAGGGTTTCTGGCTGGCTTGATCCCCCCACTTGGCTTCAGATTCCTCACGGTGAGTTACCTGGGGACAGCAGAGGACACCGGTGCCAGGTCAGGGGACCACCCGCCTTTGGGGGAGGCTGCATGGCCAACCTGCAGCTCCCAAACCTGCAAACACCGAGCTGCAGCGCAGCCACCCCCCCCGGGATGAGCATCTCCCATCCCAACCCCGGCTCTTCCTTACGCTCTCCCCAGCCCGTCCTGCGCTCCAGGCTGAAAACCCAGGACACGTGCGGGGTTCACAACGTCCACGGGCTGCCGGGGATCCTGGGCGCCCTGCTGGGGACGCTGCTGACCGCGCTGGCCACTGCAGATGCTTACGGTGGCAGGTGAGAAGAGCCGGAGTCAGGGGTGGCAGCGACTCCATGCGCCAAACTGGGGTCACCACGACCACTGAAATTGGGGATGCTCCATGCACCCCCTTACAGCACATCACCCGGAGCCACGAGCACAGCTCCCCATTTCCCTGCTGGGGTGAACAAGCTCCCCAAAAACCCGTCCCCGCTCTGGCTTGCAGGCTGGAGCTCGTGTTCCCGCTGGTGGCCCAGGGCAGCCGGACGGTCACCGACCAGGTGCTCTGCCAGCTCTGCGCCCTCCCCGTCACCCTGCTGCTCGCCAGCCTCGGGGGGTGCCTGACGGGTGAGTTTTGCCTCAGGTGGGACGGGAGAAAGAGTGTGAGGGGCAGGGGAATCCATGGATTTTGGGGGGAAAAGCCAGGAGCAGCCCCAAAGTGGGCCCTTCTCATCATCTGAGCCAGCGATGTGCCCTGGTGGCCAGGAAGGCCAATGGTAGCCTGGGGTGTGTTAAAAAGAGGTGGAGGGAGGTCATCCTCCCCCTCTGCTCTGCCCTGGGGAGGCCGCAGCTGCAGCACTGGGTCCAGTTCTGGGCTCCCCAGTTCCAGAAGGACAGGGAAGTGCTGGAGAGGGGACAGCAGAGGCTACGAGGATGATGAGGGGCTGGAGCATCTCTCTGCTGGGGAAAGGCCGAGAGCCCTGGGGCTGTTCAGCTGGAGAAGAGCAGGCTGAGAGGGGATCTCATCAGTGCTCAGCAATAGCTAGAGGGCGGGGGGCGGGAGGATGGGGCCGGGCTCTTCTCAGTGGTGCCCTGGGACAGGACACGGGGCAACGGGCACAAACTGGAATATTATGGTTCGTCTGAATATGAGGAAAAACTTATTTGAGGGTGGCAGAGCCCTGGCACAGGCTGCCCGGAGAGGCTGTGGAGTCTCCTGCTCTGGGGATATTCCAAATCCACCTGGACACGACCCCACCTGGTCTCTGCTCTGGGTGACCCTGCTTTGGCAGGGGGGTGGGAAGAGGTGATCCCTTCCATGCAGTCTGGGATGCTGTGAGCAGTCGGGGCGGGCAGGGCCCAGCACAACCCCCCCGGTGCCGGTCCCGGGGCTGTCCCTGTCCCCGGGCTCCGCCGAGCCCAGCCCGGCATTGCCGCTAGATGTCAGGGGAAGCCCGGCGAGAGAAGCCGCGCTGCGCCGGTCGCCCCGCTCTCAGACGCCCTCGCCCGGCTTTCGGGCATCCTCAGGAGCCGTCCTGAAAATGAAAGGGCTGAGATCTCCCCCGGACACGCGGTACCTGGAAAACCCCGGCCTCCGAGAGGTAAAGCTGGGGCTTTGCTGGTGAAAAAAGGGGTTTGCGGGGCTCAGGCAGCAGCAGGGGTTGGATGCTTCCCCGGCTGCCGATACCTCCCTCCTTTTGCAGCAGCGTTTAGGGCGGGAGACAGCTTCATTAAACCCCCCACCCAGCCCCGATTTGCCCCGAGCAGGGCCCATTTCTGCCCCTCTCCATGTCTCTGCCTTGACGCAGGTGGCCGAGGAAGGACGCGACCACAGGGCAAGCAGAAAGGAGCCGAGCACCAGCACCTTGGTCTGATGACCCCGACCCCTCGGTGAGGTCCTGCACCACCAGGTTCAACCCTCTGCCAGCATTGCCAGTGCCGGGCAGCTTCTGGCACCCTGTATTTCCCAGCAGCCTGCTCCGGAGACAGCCAGGCTTGTCCCCAGGTGGGAGCCAGCTCCTGGTCCCAAAGGTTTTGGGAGCAGTCGGGTGCTCACGGGCCTTTGCAGGGTGAAGAGATGCCGCAGTGACACGGGTGCTTGGCGGGGGAGCGACTTGGCTTGCTCCAGGGACACCTCAGGGTGTCCAGACTTGGCTCAGCCACCTCCCCTCTCTGCTCTGTGCCTCAGTTTCTCCAACTACGGCGCTCCCAAGAGAGGAAGGCAATGAGGGGGGGCTGTGTCAGGGAAGGGGCATCCCAGGCTCCACAGAAACCAGCAAAGACTTTCTACAGACGCTTTTGCACACAACAATTAAAACACATAGATCTTTTGTAGCTTCAGGATTTACCAAGTGAGTTTACACAGAACCTGCCCAGCTTTGCTGGCTGAGTTTCCTTCAGGCTTCTTTCCAGGGAGAGAAGCAGGACCCCCCCTTCACCCTAAAGACTGGTGGGTTTCATGGATTGCCCCATCCCCATTGTTCCCCCCCCAGGGGGGTACCCTCCCGGAGCCTTGGCCACAGCCTGGAGCAGCCAGTACCTGGGGGGCAAGAGCAGGGTGACACCGGGGTCCCCCTCACGGGGGTGACCCCTGCCTTCCCCTGACCACTCATCACCTTGCACCAGGCTCTGGGGCCAAGAAAAAGCCCCCCTCCTCAAAACAGGGAAGTGCCCCCCAGCACCCAGCCCTGAGGGATGCTCCCCTGGCCATTGCAGTCCCCCTGCTCCCCAGGACACCCAGCAGCACCCAGCACCCCGTGTCCCCACATGCCCCCTGCTCACCCTGGCACGGGCAGCAGCCTCCAAACCTGCCCCAGAGCTGCTTCGAGCACCCCGGGAATGTGGCAGCTCCCAAAGCCCAGGAACCCCTGCAGCACCCGGAGCAGGGGCACAGCCCCACAGGGCACCCGAAGGGGCGACGGTGGCCGCGCCGGGGGGTCCCCAGTGGGACCCACGCCCCCAGGGGCGGCTGCCAGACGCTTTCACACCTCCAGTGCCAAACTCCAGCGTTCGCCATGTGGGGTTCCCGTGGGCGCAGGTGTCCCCAGCTGCCACCACCGTCCCCTGGGGAGGGGACCACAGCCCCGTCCCACGCAGAGGGGACAGGGGGTTCAGGCCAGCGCAGTGAGGTTTGGGGTCACTGGTCTGCTACCCAAAGTGGCCACGTTCAGGACCATCTTGTTTAATACCTACTGCTGTTGAAACACAATTATTTTTTTTTTTAATTATTTCATCAAAGATGAAAAAAAAACAACTATCATTTGGTTGCCAGCTGACCATAAAACATAAAACACATAAACCATCCCTTTTTAGGGATGTTTTAGAAAGGCTCTTTATCCTTTCTAAAAGGAATTAAATCAAACTAGAGAAAATTTGGGGTCTGAAGCATTGCTCCACAGCAGAAACTCAAAACTTCTCACTTTGATCTAAGTCAAACCATCACTTTTAACTTGTCCAGTTTCAGCTGTTCCTTACAGAAAACTTGGTGAAACCAACACATTTGCTAAATGCTTTGGTGCCACTGAATTTCCATGACAAAACACAGGGAAGTGGGCCATGAGGCTCCATCCCTGCTGCCACCGCAGGGTCTCCCTGTCCCCGCTCCATACAGAGACCCCAGCCCCACTCTGCGCTCAGGTCGCGGGGCAGGACACATCCCACATCCCCATGGCACGCACCACCCTCTGGAGGGATCACAGAACCATGGAATGGTTTGGGTGGGAAGGGACCTGGAAGACCATCCCGTTCCCCCCCCTGCCCTGGGCAGGGACACCTCCCACCAGCCCAGGTGGCTCCAAGCCCCGTCCAACCTGGCCTTGAACCCCTCCAGGGATGGGGCAGCCACAGCTTCTCTGGGCAACCTGGGCCAGGGGCTCACCATTTTAACAGTAAAGAATTTCCTCCTGATATCTCATCTAAATCTCCCCTCTTTCAGTGTCAAACCCTTCCCCCTGGTCCCATGGCTCCCTTCCCTGCTCCAGAGTCCCTCCCCAGCTTTCCTGGAGCCCTTTGAGGGACTGGAAGGGGCTCCAAGGTCTCCCCGGAGCCTTCTCTTCTCCAGGCTGAACAAGGATGAAGGATGTGAGAGGGAGAAGCAGCATGAGGGCTGGTGCCCTGGTAAGGGCGTGCCAGGCTCCATCCAGCACCCGCAGCCCGGGGTGTGGGGCTCACCCCTAGCCCAACGCCGCCCCCTCGCACCTCACCTCCTTCCCACCCCTCTCCTCCTCTTTCCCAGGCAGCCCCTTTCCCCGCTTTTTGATCTCCTCGCAGCACGTTTCAAAAGCAACCCACTGTGAGGGGAAGAAAAGCCCCTCCAGTGAGATCATTGCAAGACCCCCAGACGTAGGGGTCGGGTGTGAAATAGACCTCCCTCTTCCTCTTCCTCCTCCTCCTTTCCCCCTCACCCGGCCCCCCCGGCCCCTCTGAAACGCTGTTATGTTTTGTAATCGGATTAGGGGAGCCCTGCGCCCTCCCTGCTCCCATTTACCAGCACGACCAGCTTGCACACCGCCACTCTTCCCTGCAGATTGTTTAAGCGAGCCGGGCGCGAGCGGCCAGCTCGCCCGTGCAGCGGCGAGGGTAGGTTGGGACGGCGAGAGCCTGAAAGGTTTAGTCAGCGAACAAATTGCTTCTCGGTAGGGGCCGTTTTCTTCCCCAAGTTGAACATAATGATGGCAGTTTGGCGAACAGATGGTGCAGCCTAAGCAGATAATCCCGCCGGCCCCACTCGCTCCAGGAGAGGCAGCGCCGGCTCTGCCTGCAGCTCTGGGGGCCCGTCCCAGGACAGGCGGGTCACCGCGGTGGCTGGGTGACAATCGCACCCCAGGAAGGCACGAGGAGCTTGGGCGAGCACCCCACCTTCACACCTCTTCTGCTCCGAGGGTGGTTTGGGTGCCAGACGCCGCTCGTGCCTCAGTTTCCCCAGCCCCGCTGTCTGCTCCGCCGCTTTTCAAAGCACGGCTCACCCCCCCGACCACAGCCCGATGCGCCGCGAGACAGCACCGCTTCCCCTGCACAGGAGCAAAGGACGGCTGAGAAAAAGCTCATTTTATTCTTATTTTGCCTCTCTCTCCAACAATACTCAAGATGTGGAAAGAGCTGGAGACGCAAATTCTGCCAGCTCGCAGGGGCTGGGTGCCTGGCGTGCGTGTGTCAGGCTCAGCCAGGCTGGGACCTGCCTGCTAAAGAAGTTTTTATTTAAAATACACCAGCAGGAAAGGCCCAAGGCCCCGCCAACATGAGGCAGGGGAGGGCACGGACACATCCGCATGGAGCAAGCCCTGCCTGTGCCACGCTGGCACCAGGGACCCCTTCCCCGCGCCCACAGCCTGCAGGACACGCTCCAGACGCACCACACTGCATCCCTGCTTCCGGGCTGGGGGGGGTGTTTAATTCATGTTTTTCCCCCCTCTGCCAGCTTTGTCCCCTGGGATCCCCGAGGCTGACAGCTCCCTTGCCCTCTCCCGCGGCAGCCCAGCTGCCAAGAGACCTGCCTAAATCACCTCTTGCTAATGCAGGAGCTCCATCAGCTGCTCAAAGGGTGTTTTCCAAGGAAAAGCAATAACAACATCTATCTGTTACAGCTGGGGGAAACTAAGGCACACAAAGAGGCGTCCGAGAATCCATTGGAATTAGAGGCAGGACAAAGCCCGGGCTCCCGGCGCTCCTGGCGTACACGTCCTTACACATCCACAGCCCCCACCGTCTCCCCACCCCCAGGAACAGCTGATGCCGTGTGCTGTTTGATAGAAAGCCAGCTAATCATCTTTCCCACCTTCGTTAGAGTGTGAATCGTTATCCGAGCGACACCTGTAAAGCTCCTTGTCAGACGAGGCTGGTGCACGCGTCTAATAATGGGCACCATATGGGAGAGGGAAGGCTCGGGAGAGGAGCAGGGGCCCGACCACCTCCGTGATGAACAAAGAGCAGCACCCGATGGCTTCCCATCGCGGCAGAGCATCACCAGCGCCAGCGCTGGGCCGTTGGAAGGACCGGCAGCACTGTGCCGCGGCAAGGGAAGAGCCCAGGCAGCGCCGGCGGTGGAGGAAGAGCCACCGCTTGTGGGACTAAACATCCCGCTGACTGCCCGAGCGGCCCCTGCCCTTTAGAAAACAAAACCAAAACGCAAACCATTTGAGGGTGTGGGTTAAAGGCAGGAGGGCCGTCGAGCCCTGCTCCCCACAACGTGCCCAAAGCCTGGGGCCGGGTGTCCCAAACCCACCGAGGGACATCCCGCCGTCCCTCGGAGCATCCTCTCCCCGCCAGCCTGGCACAGGCCACCCGCGGGCGCAGACCTCCCGGGACCCACGGGTTATACGGTGACGGAGAGGACACGGCGTGAATTAGAGACAGGTCCCTGCCTTGGGGCTGATCCAGAGTCCCCCAGCCTCCCTCCCTGACCCCAAACTTGGGGGCCAGAGCTCAGCCCCCCCTCTGCCAAGCCACCCCCAGGACAAAAGCCCCCACCGCCTTCCACCCACTGCAATTAAAGTCCTGTTTTCAGGCCCCCATTCATCGCCAGCGGCGTAATGAGCCTCCAGGCACCATCAAAGGGGGCAAAGCAATTAAAATTGCTGGTGGCCACATGGGTGGCTCTGGCCTTGGCTGCTGCTGGTGCCCGTTTCGGGGCAAACAGGCAATGCCAGGGCGGGCAGTGCCTCGAAGCGCCGTGTCTCCACCGAGGGCAAACAATCAGCCCGTTCTTCCCTGGGTTAGAAGAATAATAAAATAAAATAAAGAGGGAATAAAGGCCTCCAGTAAAACTGGGAGTCAAGTTTATTTACAAACTGAATATGAAGTGAAGGGCCCGGAACAAAGGTGTTATGTAAGGGACAGTCACTAAGGGGCTCTTTACCCACGCTAATTGCCACTTGCTCTGCGATATCCATTTATCTTCCAGCTGAAACGGCCTCCTCAGCCTTGCGGGTTCAAGCACTGCTTGTTTGCGAGGCTGCCCGGCACAATTAGCACGCAGGAGCAGCGGGCGATGCAATCCCACCGCCCGAACCCACTGGGAAGCCTCGTGTCTCCCCCAAAAAAAAGCGGGATCGTGTCCGGAGAGGTTGGATGTGCCGGTGGCTTGGTCGGGAGAGATGCTGCCCTGTGTGGGGTTTCAGCGTTGGTTGTGTGATGGGGAGGGACGAGAAGGCTTGGTTCTGCTGGAGAAGACCTCCAGGTCCCTGCATCAGCCCTGCCCGAGGGGTGACGAGAAGCAAACCATCACGGGATGCCCACGGGAGCGGCTGCAAATCAGGGAATCAGAGAATGGTTTACTTTGGAAGGGACCTGAAAGGTCATGGCCATAAAAGAACAAGATCTGGAGAGGATGAATGAACCTGGTGCTTGTGATGGTGTTTCCAAATGGTCCGGCTGGAAACTGCCCTCGGATGCAAAAAGATTGAAGGGCAGGGAATGGCAATAAATGAAAAACCATGGGGAGAAGCTGCCATGATCGCTGCTGAGCCCTGCAGCACGTGGCCTCTCTGCTCCCATCCCTGCTCTCGTCCTCGGAGCATCCAGGGGTGCGAAGACCAGGGAGGGACCGTTAGCTCTGCTCCGGCCGAACCGGCGGCAGAGGGAGGGAGGAAGAGGAGGCGGCAGCATCCCCCGGAGCCGAGAGGTCAATTTTATTGACAAACCGCCTCTTGAATGGAGCGCAGGGAACAAAGCCGGCCCTCAGCCCGGGTCAATCAGGACTGTGTAAAGCGAGGGGCCGGCACCAGCGGCCCCAGGAAAGCCCTCCAGGCGAGTGGCCTTTACCACGGTGTTTGCATAACCCCTGACCCCTCCTTTGGGGGTTTAATTGAAATCCCAGCTTGGTGACAAATTGGCATGACCAGCGGGCCGAAGGGTGGGAGGACGAGCATGGAAGCGATGCCGGGAAACCCTCTCCCTGCTCCGGCAGAGACTGACCTGCTGCCCCTTCCCGTTCTGGCACGGGCGCTTTACACCCAAATTGAGCGTTTTAATCACAGCCTGCTCCTTCCTCTCCTCCCACCTCACTGTCACGATGGGCTTTGGACAGGCAAAGCAGCCCTGGAGCAGGCAGGCACTGCCTGGAGATGCACGAGGCTCCTTCAGAAAAACCCATTTGGGCTGAAGACTCCTTGGACTGAGATGCTCTGATGGTTCCCCAACCTCTGAACTATAGATGGTTCCTCTATGGCCCCCGATAGAGTCATTTGTGGTTTGCACCCTCGCCACACAGACCCCTCCCCTCTCCCCATTCGAAGGGAAGGGTCACGGCCCTTCACCAGTCTTTTGTCTTTCAGTAAAAACTGCTTTTTGGAGTCAATAGTAGAAATGAGGTTCCGAAAAAGAAATATAATTAAAACCCCAAAGCGGTTCCCACAGACTGGGGATCGAAAAACTGACATTGAGCCAAGTGGGGCTGAAGTCTTCCCATTTCACAAGTTCCTGGGAGAGAGGTGAGAAATGAGAGACGCACCCTCGTGATCGCAGAAATCTCATTTTCTGCAGAAACCAGACTGGGGGGAAAAAAAAAGGAAAAGAAAAAAGAGGAAAAAGCCCCAAATCAGCCACCTCAAAATCCCCATCCCTTTCGCAGAGCATTAGCAGCATCTCAGCGATGCGGAGTTGCGCTGCGCGAAGGTACCGCTGCACCTGAGCTGGATGCCAAGGTGGGTATTGCTGCTGGCTAAAGGGACTCTGCGGAGCTACAGCATAATCCTCCGAAGCACTAATATTTTTCCCTTCGCTTTTCCCCCCCCGTCCCAGAATACTCTAATCATCAGCTGCTGAGATTAGACTGCCGTGTTTTCCTGCCCACAGGTAGGATATTTAATATTTTACGTTCCGTAGATCATCTGAGATCTCTCCCAGCTGCTCTTTAAAGGGGATGGAGTAACGGCTGGCCCCATGTGCAACCAGAGCCCCAAAGCGCAAACGGCACAAGTGGGGCTTGAACCAATTCCAGTCTAAACCCGTGCAGTTCCCATGTGCCGGCAGGAGCCCCAGCATCACCGAGGCTCCTGCCCACGCTGTTGCTGTCTCTGCCCTTGCGGCCGGTCCTGCAGGACTTCGCCAGGTCTGGTGAAACGTCCCACGCTTTGGAGCATCGATCACATTTTTGCAGTACCAACAGGAGACTTTCACTCGGAAGCGGGTGTCTGGACGCCCAACTTGCGCTAAATCACCTTAAAAACAGAGTGGCCCCACTTTGAGGCGAAATCCCAAAATATCCCCATTGGTGCCTGCTTCACCATCTGTACCTCATTTGCAAATCATTTACAGGGATTTTTACATATCCTAAAATACTTTTAACTGCGGGTTTCATGTCTGTCACCCGACACTGATTAATACGTTTCATTGCTATTATTACTATTAAACGTGCATCCATCCAATTCGTAAATGAGACACCCTGTCGACGAGGATGGAGCCAGCAATCGCCAGGGTTCGTTTCCAGGAGGTGCGGCCACGGATGTGATGAGGCTTTTAAGAACAACCCCTCGCCCTCTCCATTTGTAGCCCTCAAACTGGTTTGCAAAAGAGAACCAGATCACCAGTGTGCAGAAGGAGAGGCGCAAGGTGGGAGGTGACTTGCTTCCAGTGACTCCAATAAACTGGGAGCACTGGTGGGAACTGGGATGTCTGATCCCTTTGCCCTCCCCACACAACCTTGGAGTTTGCCGCGTTTCATGGGAGAGAAGCGTGCTGTGATTTTGCATTGCTTGACCTCCTTACCTCCCAGCCCCACACACTCTTGGGAACAAATCCGGGATGGTTTCATCCCCCCACGCTTTCTCTCCCCACATCCCAGGACAACCGGGTCCTCACGCTCTGCTGGCTGTCACTTAGCCACCTTCCCTCGGGTGACTATTCCTTCAAACAACCTTCGGTTTCCACCAGTTGAGGTTCTTAGGGGCTTCTTGCACAAAACCCTTTGAGGTGTTTCACGCACGGCTTGAAAAGGCTCCTGCTTCCTCTGGGGGGCATTATCATGACAGCCGGCTTTAATTCAGCGCAGATCCAGGCTCCCAGCTGGATCCTCAGCCCCGCCAAGTCCCCCTGACACCCTTCGGCTGGCACAGAGAGGCCAAAGGAGCGCGCTGGTCCCAGGATCACAGGGAACTGGCCCAGCCCCATTTCCCAGTCCCCATCCTCATATATATTCCCTTCCAGTCGCCCCGCGCTTTTCTCTGCATGTTCTTCTTTTGCGAGAGCTGCCCTCCTCTTCCCCACTCCCACCGGGTGCTTCCCCCCTCCCCGCGGTCCTCCTCTGTCCCCGGCATCCCCCTTTCTCTTGGCTCTCTATAAACAAAGCGCCTCAGTGTCTGGGGGAAGAAAAGTTGCATTATGCAAATGGGAAAAAGCGAACAGGAGATTTCTCACTCCGAGAACCCCCATTCCGGGCCTGCACCTCGGTTTCCATGGCATGACCAAAGCCTGCTGGAGGCTGGTTTGCATACGGATGAGAGAGGAGATGAAATCAGCACGAAAGCCCATCGCTGACAGAATGCCATTGTTTNTGGGAGGTTAAAAAAAGGCCATAAAAAAAAAAAAAAAAAAAAGAAAGAGGAAAAAAACCCCGCCGCTTTCATCCTGGCTTTGGTCAGTGACAGGGAGGGGGGGTTAAATATGACGATGGAAGATCGTCTGCACGATCGGGCTTGGGGTGAAGGTATTCTGGCACCGGGGAAGGAAATTCCCAGGATGCACTGCCCTTGCGAGCCGGAGCGATGCCGACGAGAGATGGTGCTGTGGGCAGACCGCTGGGCTGGGAGCGGCTGCGAAAGGAGAGGAGATCCAGTAGCGCCCGGCATGAAAATCCCCCACCCCACTGACGCTTGACACCAGCCACAAACCCGTCCATCCCACAGCACGTCTCAAAGAGGGTGTTGACCCAGTCAAAAACACACCGTGGCCGGGAAAGGCACTGGAGCAAGCGTGTGGGCTGGGATCAGGTTCTCCTGGTCACAGGAGAGGAATGGTTTTGGAGTGGAATGAATTAAAACCTGGGAAATCAAAGGCCAGAGCAGGAAGAGGGTCAGCGAGCAAGCATGGCGCATTAGCACTCCTTCACCGTGCAAGCTGCGACCATGCTGGTGGAGAAGGAAGAGCTATGTGCATCTCAAAGGACAACACAAAATACAGAGAGGAACACCCATGGGTGCCCCATCTCCTCCATCCCAACAGCCTCCTTGGGCTATTCCTGATGTATCAGGCTGAGGAGGTCACAGCCCCTCTCAAAGGAGGAGGGATGGATTGATGGAGCCCCTCTCAAAGGAGGTGGGGTGGGTGGATGGAGCCCCTCTCAAAGGAGGTGGGGTGGGTGGATGGAGCCCCTCTCAAAGGAGGTGGGGTGGATGGATGGAGCCCCTCTCAAAGGAGGTGGGGTGGATGGAGGGAGCCCCTCTCAAAGGAGGTGGGATGGATGGAGCAGGAGCACGGCTGTTGGCTCTTGGCCCCGGGTGGCTCTCGGCCCCGGGTAGCTCTCCTCCCCTCGCCATGGCCACCCAGTCCCTCTCCCCCTGCCCCGCTGCCAACGGTACATTGTCTCCAGTGTGTGCCTTCCAGAACAGCATGATTTGCCTTGAAAGGGCTGATTTGCTTTCCCCGGCCCATTGAAAAACGCTGGAGACCAAAGCCTGTTCCCTCCAGGCGCTCGGAAACCTGGCACCCTTTCCACTTCGCTTCCCCGTGCCCCTCAGCCCAGGGGCTCCTGCTGAGATTTTGCTGTCAACAGAGTTTTGTTCCCTTTCTAGGGCGGCGCAGAAGGGACACAAGGACCTTGAAAATGGCAGCTTCTTTGACACCGCTATTCTCCTTCGACCCCCCTGGCTGAATAAACAGCTCAGAAAAATGGAGTTTACTGTATTTTCTCCTCAGGGGGAAAACACTGCATCTTGGTCCTAATTAATTTACCTAATTAACATTATCTTCATTGGGTCTGTATGCAAAGACCTCTTTCTGTACTGGCCGGGACAGGGGAAAAAACAGGAAAAAAATATATTCAGTCATCGCCCAGCCCCGACTGTAAAAGGGACATCGCAGAAAGAAATGCGCTGCCCCGATCATTCCAGCCTGGGAGAAAGCGGCCAAGGGGGGAATCGCCTCCTCCTCCTTTTTGCGAACAGGGCACAGGATGGGGCTGTTTTACCCCACGCCAGCCTCTCGACACTGTGCAGTGCATGTCCTCGGGGAGTTAACTGCTGGGGATGCTCGGGTGGATGAAGAGGCCGGAGGGAGACCAAGGGGCAGAGACTGTGATCGGAGGGAGCCAGGAAGATGCCCATGAGCAGGTTAAATTCAAGCTGCCGGGCTGACTCCGCCGCCGCAAGCTCTCTGCCGGTTTATACCTGCCAGGGAGCCTGCCCCGTGTTCACACCCTGAATTTTCCTGGGGTTTGCCCAGGTCCTGGTTGGTGGGTGCCAAGGAGGCAGAGGGCCCTCTGAACCCTCCGCCTTTGCCTCTCCCGCCTAGCAAAGCCCTGCTCTGCTATTTTGTTCTTTTCCCAGCCAGATGCCAGCTCTCTTCAGCCTCTTTCTTCTCCCCACGCTTTGCTTTGCCGCATAGTTCCGGAAATCAGAAACAAAAGGAGAGGAAAGA
>VYZM01011235.1:18042-38504 GCA_013398915.1 Dromas ardeola | reverse complement strand
AAAAAAAAAAAAAGAAGAAAGCCCACCCCTTTGTGCCTCTGCCTGCGCTTTCTCTGTCCAAGGGAGATGGTCGTTCTCCGGTTCATTTTGTACTCGCAGTTGCATTTCCACACACACACACACACACATACCCCCGCCATCCCCAGCCCTGGGAAGGAACCACTGCGTCCCACCAGCCCTCACCTTCTGGCCTCCTCTCTCTCCATCTCCCCACCCACCACCAAGGAAACACCAAAAGGCTCCTTACAATAATAAAAAAAAAAGAGGATATATGAAAAAATTGAGGGGGGGTAAATCCCTCCCTGCTCCCCCCTTCTGCTCTGCTCCACCCGTTCCTCCCCAGCATCACAGACTAAGGCCAGAGTTGCAGCCGATGGGTCCCAAGGGGGTTTTTTTGGAAGAAGGGAGAAGGGGGCAGAGGCATATTTGGTCACACACTTCCCTGCCCTTACAGAACCAGGTTAAATAGGAAGTTTTCAGCTTGAACAGCAGCAAAAACGCAATGGGATACAGCTCAAATACAGACAAGGTAATGATTTGAAGAAATATAAACCCATTTTTCCCCACCTGCTGAGCAAGCTCATCCCAACACAAGCAAGAACCTGGCTCCGAAGCCTCCCGGGGCTGAGCAGAGTGGCTTCGCCATCCCCTCGCCAGCCCCGGGCGGACCTCGGGGGCAGCAAAGAGGTAATTTAGTCACTTCAGGCGCGAGCTGGGAGTCACCGATTCAAGCAGATTTCATGCCCTGCCACCGGCCGTATCTCTCTATCAGAGCGGCCGGCGGAGGTCTGACCCACCTCCAGCCTGCTCTGCTCAGCCCAGCCCTCGTCCCACCACGGCAAAGACCCAAGCAGCCACAGGACCCTCCAGATTTACACCACCAAGTCAGAAGTCCAACCATCTCAGTCAAAAAAACTCCAGCATTTTGGGGTTATAATCTGCTTTTTCACTTCCAGAAAGGGGAAACCTCCCTGTTTCTTCGAGAATTTGCACTCGGTTTGTGACAAGTTCTCCTGCAATTTCCCCCCCCCCCAGAAGATTTATTTTTGTTGGACATTTCCTCCCAGAGCTTCCCATTTCAGCAAAAAGGAATCAGTTTTGCCCAAATTTCTTGGCCTCTGCAGAACAATCCCCAAATCCAAACCACACTTACTCCTTATCGCTCACATCGGACCCGCAGAGGTGGCTGAAAACAGCCGCTGTCTCAAATCTGCCATGAAAGTATTTCTTAAATTTCCAGAAAAACCTCTCACCAATTTAATTTTTAAACCGTTTATTTTACCTCCATCGACAAGAAAAGCAGAAAGGATCAAAGCCAAGCCCTTTTGTGGCTCGGGGTGCCCCTGCCATCAGCGGGCTTTGTTCGAAACGCCCTCAAAGAAACTCTCATTTTGGTAAAGAGCCAATTATAAAAATTGGGGTTGGGGCTTTGCTGAGCTTTAGAGGTGTAAAATTGTCATCCCGTCAGTAAAGCTACCAAATGGTGATGCACCGGGCAGAGTTTAACTTTGCCTGAGCAGAGGGAACAGGGATGGAGGGGACGTTTCGTTGCTTAAAGGCTGGTGAAAAAAAGCAGTTTCTCAGCTCAGGAACAAGCCCATCACTCCTCATCCCTCCTGCACAGCAGCATTTTCCTGCAGCAGGTCCTGGGTGCAGCACAGCATGGGGTTTACCTGCCCCCACCAGCTTGGCTGAGCCCCACAGATGCCCTGTGAGTCTCAGGGAGGGGGGGGGGGTCCCACGCAGCCCCCCAGCTCCCAGCAGCAGGACCAAGCTGACGCGGGTGCAGCAGCGCTGGGAAGAATGACCCAAAAGCCATCCCCTTCCCAGCCCCACGTGCAGGCGAGGGGGAGATGGGTGTCTGCCCCACACCAGGACCGAGCATCCCATGGCCCCACAGCACCCTCCAGCCTTGCTGCAGGGATGCAGGCACCCAAAAGTGGTTTGCGAACCTCCTCCCTCCTGCAGGTGCCCCCACAAAAACCCTCCAAACCCACCCCAGGAACCAGCACAGGGCAGCCAGAGGTGTCCCCAGCCACGTCCCCAGCCACCCCGGGGGAGCCGAGGAGCCCCCCGCTCGGGCCCATGCCCACACATCGGTCCCACTCGACGTCACGGCGGTGGGGGGACCCTGCCATGCTCGTCTGGCCGCTCTCTGCCCATCTGCATCACAAAAGCCCCATTCTTGCGAACTTGGGCGACCTCCCGACCTCGCCAGCTCGGGGAGTGAATGGCTTTAGTCTGCCACGACCATCATGTCACTTTGATTAGTGCGTGAATAAACTCTCAATCCCGGGCTGGGGGAGGCAGGGCTGGCGGGAGCCGCGCTGGCTCCCAGCCCCGGCCGCGGGGACGGCACCCTCAGCCATAGAAACGTGGAATGGTTTGGGTGGGAAGGGACCTCAAAGCCCACCCAGTGCCACCCCCTGCCCTGGGCAGGGACACCTCCCACCAGCCCAGGTTGCTCCAAGCCCCGTCCAACCTGGCCTTGAACCCCTCCAGGGATGGGGCAGCCACAGCTTCTCTGGGCAACCTGCGCCAGGGGCTCACCACCCTCACAGCCAAGAATTTCTTCACAATATCTCACCTCAATCTCCCCACTTTCAGTGTCAAACCCTTCCCCCTGGTCCCATGGCTCCCTTCCCTGCTCCAGAGTCCCTCCCCAGCTTTCCTGGAGCCCCTTGAGGGACTGGAAGGGGCTCCAAGGTCTCCCCGGAGCCTTCTCTTCTCCAGGCTGAACCCCCCCAACTCCCTCAGCCTGTCCCCACAGGTGCTCAGTCCCGCACCCAGGGATGGCCACAGGGACCCCACCACCCAGAGCACCCTCACCCCTCTGCCAGCCAAACCAGACCATGTAACCCACCGCCCTGCGTGCAAGGTGGCACTGAATTCCACCTGGGTGCTTGGGGGTGACGCCAACCCCTTCCCACCACTGCCACCTCCCCAAGGGACCTTGATGGCAAGCAGAGCAGCCAAAACTAAAAGTTTAAGGACCCTCAGGGAAAAGCTGCCAGTCTCACTCATCACTTCAGTGACCCAAACTCAAACAACAGCATGAAAAGCATCATCAGGGAAGCTCCCTGTGCCAAACCCCGCTGCGAGCACCATCTGAGCAGACTGGTCCCAGTCCAGGTCCCTTCAGCCCCTGAAGGGGTTTACAAAAGGGCTGCAGGAGCCTCCAAACCATCTGCCCCTTCCCAAATTGCACAGGGAAAGAGCAGCGAGGGCAACCCCAGCCCAGGGCAGGAATTCCTGAGCACGCGGATGCCTCTGGATCCATGGGAAGCTCAGCCCTGCGCTTGTGACAACAAGCAGCCAGCGCCACTCGCCTGAAGGAGGGATGGGTGCGGTGGGGACAACCCGCTGTCACTTGTCCCAAGGATGCTCCTGGCTCGCTCGGGTCCAGTGGCCACACCCAGCTCAGAAACAGCCACACCATCTACCCCCAGCTTCACCTAAGAAATCATGGATCACCTGGGGGATCAAAAAAGTTGGCAAGAGCCGAGAGCAAGCCTTCGGGCAGGCAGAAACTCAGGCTTTTGGGGGAAAACGTGGGGGGATCTCGTATTTCAGGAGGCCTTGAAGTGCACTTCAATTTACAAGCCAACCTGCAGTACGTAACGAGTCGCAAACCTCTGCTTTAGAGGAGAAGCTGAACTCCTGCACGTCCCTCCCGCTCGCTGCGCATCCCGCAGCATCTAATAAACCCCGAGTTGCTCAACATCTCTCAGAACTGCCAAAATACCACCATTTTAAGTCTAAAAATGCAAAATCTGTAGAAAAGGGTTAGGAAGACAGTAAATTAGGCCCTGCACGAAGGGCTCTACATGGGAAGCTAATGACCTTTTGTCTCTCCTGTCTACAGACGGGCCTCATTTGCATGTATGCAGTTGGAATAATCTCGCCCATATTTCAAGCGTGTGGCTGCATCCCCGCGTCCTCCTCCGGAGAGGTTCCCTCCCGCTGTGCCTGCCATTATAATAGTGCAGCCACTTCAGACTGCCTTTAAAGCCACCTAGACACCAGCCGGGCTCCTCCAGCCCGACGGGAGGCTCTCCCCACGCAAGAGAAAGAGAGGTTTGAGGCCCCATATGTGACAAAACTGAGACGTCGCGACGCGGCTGGGGAACACCCCGAGCCGCGAGACGCCGACAGCAATGCCCCTGCCCCAGCTATGGGGAGCATCCCTTGGTTTTGTGGGGAGCTACTCCAGTAATGGCCCCCATCCTCCTCTGAGGACCAAGATTTTAGGTTGATCTCAGATTTACGGAGCCTAATTGATTTACCAGATCCCGGTGCCGCAAGCTGGAGCCCCGGGGTGCCCTTTCTTAGGTGCTTCGAGGGTATTTTTGAAGCAACTCCCAAAGGGCAGGTTAAAAGTGTTGGAAGGGGAAAATCCAGGTGCCGGTTGAGGTCTCTCCCTGCTCACGTTCCTTCTCCTCAAAGCCTGGAGGTATCTCAGAGCTGCTTTAACAGCCCCAGGAGGAGCTATGAGCCTGACTGGGGGAGGCTGGTGTTACTGGGACCAGAGCAGCTCTTTGCAACATCCCCAAACCCAATTCCCGCTCAAGGTGTGCAGCGGGAAGGCAGGGGACACCTCGCCCAGAGGAGCCATCTGGTAGCGCTTGGCTTCCCACTGTCCATCCTCATCATCAACCTGCCCCATGGAGACCCCAAGAGCAGGACTAGCCCCTGGCAACCCCAAGAGCAACCCAGATGGCAAGAGCCAGAGCAACAAAACTCAGGTAACCCTGGCTGCACCCCAAAACCACCGAGAACCAGCTCCCCCTTGCTCCCCAACACTCTCCAAGGCTTCCAGCATTAAAAATAATAATTGTCTCTCATTTATGCCACTGTCCCCCTCCACTGAGCCCCAAGACCTGGTCTCAGCCCCGCTCCCCGCGCCAGGATCATGCGTCGGGGCACTGGGAAGGCAGCGCGGTGGCGAACACAAGCCCTCAGACAGGCAGAGCTGTCAATCCGGCCTCTGTCGCTCAAAAGATTGATTAAGGACAAAAAAAAACAAACAAAAGAGAAAAGGGAACTTATGGACATGAGCTGAGAGGCGGGGAAAGAGGGGAGGGGAAACGAGCCCGGCCAAGTTAAAATTCCGACGGAGAAGTTGCAGCTGAACTATAGAGTCTAGACAACCATTCACGGCCCCGGCCCCAATTGTTATATAGCCTCTATTGTCTTAATTAACCATTTTAGCTGAAATGGGAGCAGACAAATCTTTTCTTCTCCGTCCCACCCCTCCTCTGCTGCACACTCAGGCAGACAAACACACAACCGAGTCAAGTGCTTTGATTTAAAAAAAGCCCCCTCGGCGTATACACACACACACACCTTCTTTTTTTGTGGGGGGATGGACCTTTGCGAGGTTCCTTGAGAAAATCACTCGCCAAACAAGCCGGGGGAGAGGGGCTAGTTGGAAGGAGGTGGGGGGAAAGAAATGCAAATCCTGACGCAACATGAATGGGAACAAATGGGTTGATTCTTTTAATCTCCTAATGTGCTTAATAAAGCATTATTGCAATGCAAATTTTATTTTAATGCTGTACATATTTTATTTGACATGCTGGTAATTTTTAGTTGGCTGAACAATCCACCGCTTTGTTTTACTGAGTTATTTCTGGCCGGGGGTGTGTGGGGGGAGGATGGATATTTTTGAGGGTATCATGGGACTTCTGCCAACCAATAGCCCCCTGGGAATCTCAGCAGCACACTCTTCAGAGGCTTAAGCTAAAAAAATAAATAAATAAGAGGGCCAAATTCTCCTCTCATGACCCCAGTAGAGACGCAGGAGCGACTCAGAAGCGTTTCTCACCCCGCTTTCTGCACCCTCCCCACAGCCTCTTCCCTCTCCTCCCACCCGTTCCCTTCCTGCCCGCTACATCCCATTTACACTGATTTAAAAGGGTTTTAGGGGAAAAAATTCAAGCGGCGGAGCAGGTTCCCCTCACCGAGGGGAACCTTCAGAGGGGTCTCGCGGTCTCTGTCTCTAATACTGCCCCTTCCCCACCATAAACCAAACCCCAGCATCTCTGCAGAGACCCCGCAGAGCTGCGCCCCCTTCCCCTGCGGAAATCAGGGCTCCACAAACATTTTTTGAGAGCCAGCCTTGCCCTGACGGGGGGGAATCTGCCTCATTTTATGCCAGTGTGTCAAGGTACAAACCTGATTGCAAAAGAAAGAAATTAGTGACAATTATAATCATCGTGCCGGGCTGCAGCTCTCTAATAGAAAACTGTCATTTTGGCAGGATAAATGCGGCTCAAAGAGCTCTGTAAAACAAACACGGATGTGTGCGAATGTGCGAGATTGGGATCACTCCCGAGTCCACTCGGAAAAGGGATTTTTTTCATCATAAGGCTGAGCATCATACTGCTCCCCACACGTGGGGAACCCAGGGACGACTCTGCTCCCCCCATGGAAACCCCAGGAGATGAGCTGAAGGGGAGGGAACCACCACATGAAGGACTCTGGCAGACGAGAGGTGGAGAAGCACAGAAAAGGGGTGCAAAAGCCTTTACTAAAAGCACTTGGAGGGTCTGGGAGCTGGAGAACAGAGTCTGTAACCTCTTCCCATCTCACCGAACCCCTCTTGCCACAGCGTTTCGTCAGGGCAGGGGGCAGAAGCATCACTCTGTGGTGGGGATGGGCTCCTCTGGCAGGATGGAGAAGACCTTGTGCACAGAAGGAACGTGCCCCACCATGAGCCTGGAAATCCAGCCCCCAGACCTGCACGGCAGCAGATGTAGGGGCAGGCAGGGAGATCTCCCCATCCTCCCCTCAGCCCTACAAGTGTTTTGCTGCAGGAGATGTGGAAACCAGAGGCATGAAGAGGGTCAACACTCTTCCCTCAACCCCTGGGGGAGACTGATCCCTCCTCAGTTAAACACAGTGGCTCGGAGATGGGGTCAGGAAGCCTTTCGGCTGCTGATCACCAGCAGGGAAGAGCTGCAGGAAGGATTAAGGGGATTAATGCGGTCCAGAAGCGACTTCTAAGAGGTTTGCCAGAGCCAAGAAAGGTGGTCTGCAGGGCAAGGAGGGCCAAGCAGGGACCTTTGCCAAGGGAGCAGGGAGTCTGCAAGTCAAGAGAGGTCCAAAATATATCCTGGCCTCTCGTGGTCCTCCCACAGCTGTGCAAACCCACTGAGCTGTCACTAGTGCCCTCCCAGGACACAAAGAGCAGCATTTCTGTGGAGAAAAAGCCAGTTCTGCCTACCCACATTCACAGCCAGGTCTGCAAATTCCCACATTCCCATCTCACTTCGTTCCCACAAGGTACACAGGAACAAGGACCACAGAGACTTCACGCTTTGAGCCCTGCTGGGGATACCCGAGGGGCATGAGACCCATGGTACCAGCCAGGCCTCCAGTCACCCCATGTGGGGGGCTCCCATCCTCCAGCCAGCAAGTCCAGCTCTGCACCCCTTCCCACCCACCCCACCTTCACCAGGGCGCTCCAACCACTACAAAAGCAAGTTCATGAAGGTCTTCCAGAAGAGCAGACCCTACAAAGATGATCAGGGTCACCAACACCCCCAGTAAATCCTTCAACATCAACAAAAAACCAGCCAGGCCCTTAAGCATATACAAAGAACAAAGGCCGACCTGAGGAGCAGGAAGACCAGTGCTGGCATGGATACAGCAAGGTCAGAAGCTGAGATGAAGGTAGAGCAGAACAAGAGCCCTTCCATGCCCTCCTTTAAATAGAGCAACAGCCCCAGGCTGGCCCCTGCCCTGGTTGCTCATGGCTCTCAGGTGTCATCTCCTCAGGGGTGGGACCACAGCTTGTTCCCAGCACCCAGCCGCTAGCGCTCTGCTTGACGCCCACCTGGCTGGGATTCAGGAGGGACCTAGAGCAGGTGGAGCTGGGGTGGTGGGAGCTTGGTGCATGATCTGACCATCACGTGTGTGCTCCAGCCATCACATGCATGTTCCATCCATTACATGCATGCTTCATCCATCACATGCGTGGTCCAACCATCACATGCGTGCTCCAACCATCATGTTCATGCTCCATCACATGCATGTGCCAACCACCATGTACATGCTTCAACCATCACATGACTGCTCCAACAATCATGTGTGTGCTCCAACTATCACATGCGTGCTTCAACCATCATGTGCATGCTCCATCACATGCATGTGCCAACCATCACGTGCGTGCTCCAACCACCACGTGCATGCTCCATCTATCACATGTGTGCTCCAACCATCACATGCGTGCTCCAACCATCACATACGTGCTCCAACCATCATGTGCATGCTCCATCACATGCATGCGGCCAGCCATCGTGTGCATGGGCCAACCATCATGTGCATGCTCCATCCATCACATGCGTGCTCCATTAATCACAGCCACACTCCAGCCACCACGTCCACGCTCCATCCAGCCGGGCCTGGCTTCGGGAGGGCACGACAGGACCTGTGCCCTGAGAAGGGGCTGGAGAGGTCCAGAGGATGGGAAGGGTGTTGCTGCCTCTGCACAACGCACCAGAGTCTTCATCTTCGTTAAAGCCTCCAGGCACGCTCTTAATGTTACCTCTCTAATAATAATATTTCATCTGCCTTATCTGATTAGGTTAGGCTCATTTGACTTTTGCAAAACACCTTTAATCACCTTGCAAATTCCCCATCATTATAAACAGAGCCACCACAAACATTTTCAGCAATCCAAGTTTTATTTTCAGCAATCCTTTTTTTTTTCATACGCAAGAAAGGCAGTTGTAAAAAAATATATATTTTAAAAATATGAACAAGACAGAGGCTGAGAAAACATTAACAAGGCCCTGTGCTTTCTGCTAAAGTGCCTTCATTTCATTATCATTAAATTTGCCTAGTAATTAGATTTCGGTGCATGAATATTTTAAAAAAATGTAACAGACAGGCTGTCAAAAAAAAGCACGACAACATCAATTCGATAATTTTTTAGACAGAGACATTCATAAGCAATTAACACAGATTTCCCGGCTTTGGAGACTTTTTTCCTTTCTTTTCTTCTTCTTTTCTTTTTTTTTTCCCCTCCCAGCCTTGTGTTCTTTCACCTGAAATCAAAAGAAAAATCACGGTAAACATCGGTACTTCCTTTTCTCTTTTTTTCCTGCTTCGCCAACACGTTAAGATGATCCCGGTGCCAGTTTTCCCTCCCGCTTGGCATGCTCCGGCGCTCCGCTCCCCCGCCTCAGCCTTGCTAAACACGGGCAGGCGCGAGGTTGGGTCATCCATCAGACCTTCCCCGCTCCTGCAGGACCAGATTAAATTAAGGTTGCATGAAGCTTCTGTCTTGATCTTCAGGCATTTCTGCTGAAAACAGTGATTTTGATCACTATTTGCATAATTGTACAGTTACGTATTCACCGGGTCCCTAATTATACGATCTGTGTTCGACACCGCTCCAGACGAGGGGAGGTTTGCGAGGGGCATATTAAACTGCTCTGCGGTTCTCCCCCCACCCCCGGGCCTGATCCTGCCTCCATGTGGGCTCCAGTACGACCATCCCCTCCTCCCACAGCTCCTCCCTGCAGGGCTTGGGACCACCACACCGTGGTGGGAACAGCCCTGTGCTTGGCCACCAAACCATGGTGGGGACAGCCCCATACTTGCCCTCCCTGCCCTATATTTTTGTGAGACACACACCCAGAGCCATGCCAGCCCCCCCAGAAAGAAGGGTTGTGGGTGGGATGGCAGTCCCTGCTCTACAGCCACCAAAATGACCCCCTGCAGAGCCATCGTCCTCCAGTTTTCACCCAAAGGTGCAGCACCACCAGCCTTTGCCTTGCCCACGCTGAACATTTCCAACAGGACCAAAAGGCGGATGGCAAACAACATAATCCCAGATTTCCCCCTTTCTTTTTTCCCCTCCTCAGTGGTCCCAGAAGAACCTCACAGGCCAGAAAGAAGTTTAGCGGTGGACTTGGCAGTGCTGGGTTGACGGTTGGACTTGATGATCTCAAAGAACTTTTCCAACCTAAATGATTCTATGATTTTATGACTCAAGATCCGAGCTATTTTGGAGGTGGGTCACCACGGGGTAGGTCCAGTCCATGCCTGGAACCAGCACAGCCCCCAGACTGCATTTCCCATACAACTGGTATGGTGACACCAACCCCATGGAGATGCCCAGGACGGAGCTAGTTGCTCACAATTGGGCTTCTTGCACATCCAGGGGGGCAAGTTCCTGCTCCCCCCTGAACTCCTCATTCGGAAAGCAGCAATATTTGGGGGGATTTTATTTCCAACAGAGCTTCCAAAGTTCCTGGGATTAGCCCTAAATCAGGACCAAGCAATTAAAATAGTCTAGAAAAGGGGTCTCTTCCCTCTGTACATGCCGAGGCCTTAAGAAATTGAGTCCTTATTTCAACCGAGCCCTCGAAATGCCGAAAGCTCAGCCAGACCCCGGCGTTAGGTCTGGGATCTCTTAAAAGAGGAAGATTTTGCAGTAAGCCCCGCTTGGGACAGCGGAGAGGCCGCCAAAATGAGCTTAAAGAGCTAATAAACGTGTTGGGAAGAGAAAACAATAACAAAAAGAAACCCCAAACCCCAATTATTTGACCTAAACATACGTGGATGTTAAAAATCGGTGTCTATGTTATTTTTTATTATTGTTATCATCAGGATCATCATCTCTGGCAAATTAAGAATACACAAAACAGCCACACACAAAGAAAATCCTGGACCTCAACTCAGGTCATGCCTTCCTAAAATCTCCTTTGCAAGGTTTTATCGGCAAGAGCAGGGAGTGGAAGCAGTTGGTACAAGCAGCTGAAAGACCAAATCAAAAGCATGTGAGCAGATTAAAGAATCAATCTCTCCGTTTGATGCAGAGGAAATCCCACTAATTATAAAGAAGGGGCTTATTTCCTGGAGTCACTCTGTTTGAAGTCATCAAAACTAGTAATACTTAATTACTCTACTTTATGGAATATATAACATCGAGCCCCTTCTCCCACTCGCCCGTCCTCTGATGCCATCGCTGGGGTTTCCAGGGGGTTATGGTGATGTTCCTCCTGTACCTATGCACTTATTTATTCAAATGAAGCCCTTAACGGCCCTCGCACGAGCCTGCGGGGAAGCATTTAAACGTGCTTTAAAAGGAGATTATAATGAAAAAAAAAAAAAAAAAATATCCAGAGTGATTTGACCATGCAAGCTACCTGGCCATTATCGCAAGCGTGTGCGCATTGTGTGCACGCCGTGCCAGCAAACACCGTCAAAATCAGGTATTTGGAATTAAACCCAAAGGGAAGGTATTTGCCTCATCTTAATCCTGGGAAAGGGAAGGGGGCTGGCAGCGGTGTTACTGAAACACGGCCTCCACAAGCTGAGCAATCTCGGGGTGCCCAAGCAAGAGAAAAACGAGCTGCCAGCTTTTGGGTTATGGCCACATCTATCTGACATCCATAGATAGAAAATAAAAATAAATAATAAATACGTTCAGGTATTTTGAGGATAAGAAAGAGTGGCAGGTCGGCATGGGATCTTCCCAGAACTGGTATAAAGATATTTAATATTGAGGACTGTTTCTGATTTTCCTCATCTCTCCAGGTGGCTGTGGGGCAAATCTGGTCAGGACGTTTTTTGCTCAAGAGCCAACAACTGCCAGTCTCATAAAACACCGCACTAAAGCTCGAGATTCTGGAACCAGGTGATAAACATGGAGGGGAATCACAGCTTTGATTTTAAAACAAAAAATAGCAATAACTGTATTTTTACAGGTTGAAACCTTGAAAAATGCGGCCCAAAGGATTCAGGCAGGGAGGGGAGAGTAAGTTCATTTTTATGAAGTCTTGCCCTTCCTGAGGCAGTCTCAAGGGGAGCTGAATGCTCTCGAGCGCATCCCTGGCACCGAAGCTGCTCCCAGGACCCGAGTCCTCATGGAAAGCCACCCCTGCCGAGGGAGCGAAGCCCACAGGACCCAAACCCTCTCCCAGGATGAGTTTAGTCTCTCTAAGCCCATCACCCTTCCAGAGAAAACCTCCAGGGAGCTGGCTTCATGAAGATCTGCCCATTTCCATGGCTGGGGATCACCGGGACAACCCAGGTTTGGGTTTGACTTGCTCAACCTTGGCTGGTCATGAGGCTTTTTCCCAAAATTGCTCTCTTTTTCCAACAAAGCTGGTAAATTTTGGAGGGGAGAGACAGGAGGACACCTCTTCCCTCATCACCACCCACACACACCTACCTGGGTCTATGGGTGCTACCCAGAGATCGCTATTACCGGTAGCAATAATAAATCTTGCTGCTCGTCCTGGAGTTTCTCCCAAATAACTTGAGTCCAGCTGGGGGAGCGGATGGGAGACGTGGGGCCACGTGCCGCTCTTTGGAATTCTGCACATACCACCCCGCCTCGGGAACGTCCCAGGAATGCTGCCGTGGAGTCATGAGGCTTCGCAGCCAGCAACTGGGGGTGAAAAGGGTGGTTTGTTGGGTTTTTTTTCCTAAGACAGAAAGAGAAGAAATCTGCTAAACCCAGGTTTGACCTGACTGGGAAATGCAACTGGGCTCCACACTAGTTGTGCTGGCCTGAAAAATCCCTTTTAAGATGTCTGAGCTTTGTGAAAACACCAAGCAGGATCACATCTCTATAAAACACCTCTACCTGCATGAGGAGCCTTGTGATTTTGCTGTCGATGGGAGAACGGGTGAGTGCGGTGCCCAGTGGCATCCACAGCCCGGGGGTTGGCATCTCACCGCTCCCCTGCTCGCGACTCATGCCCTTCCCCGGTCCTTTTTGCAGAGAAGGTCCCAGAAACCTCCCAGAGCTGCTGCGCTGCGCTGGAGGATGGATGTAACGGTTTTAAACAAAAAGAGGGAGATTTAGATGAGATCTGAGGAAGAAATTCTTGGCTGTGAGGGTGGTGAGCCCCTGCCCCATCCCTGGAGGGGTTCAAGGCCAGGTTGGAGCAACCTGGGCTGGTGGGAGGTGTCCCTGCCCAGGGCAGGGGGTGGGACGGGATGGTCTTAAAGGTCCCTTCCACCCCAAACCATTCTACGATTCAATGTGCAGTGTGGCATCCGCACAGACCTGAAGTATGAGAGCTGTTTCCAGCCCAGTGAACACCTCTGGTCCGGGTCCCCAGTACTGCAATGAGACTTTCTCTGCTTGGGGTTCTCCTTTTGAGAGCATCCTCAAAAGCAGCTCGGAGCTGCTTTTGCCGCATCTTTTACATGCCCCATACCACGAATCAAAATAATATTTCCCTGAGCGACACAGGGAGCCTTCCAGCATTTAGCCCCTTGCAGGTGATGGGAAGAGTTCAAGCTGGGCCTGAAATAAAACTCTCACACCTCAGTCCCTCTGGAACCGACAAAAACCCAAGATGAGCCTATGGCTGATAATTTTTTGCCACTTCAGCTCTAAGGTATCGAAGGAGGAAAAGAAGGACCCGCTGCAAGGTGAACATCCCCAGCTTTGCTGATTGGTAAGAGAGCAGCAAGAAAGGAATTGGATTTTATCCAAAGAGGCTTTCTAGGGCTGAAGACATCCTTCCCCGCCATCTATCACGGCCACAGGCAGCGGAGCCGGGTCTGGGCTCCAGGTCCCCGTCTCAGCGAGGGACAACCTGCTGCGGGTGGGAAGGAGCCTGGGCTGCATCCCCCCTGCCCCGGGGACGGGCTCTGGACAGACAGACAGACTTAAACCCCCCCGTTCCACCCCTGTCCTACCTCAGGGCTCCGTGCAATGGCCCTAAAAGCAGAGCAGTAACTAAAGTTTTGGGTGCTGCTTCTTCACACGCCGCCCTGAGGCCACAGGCGATGGGCTTTTTCCCCTGTGCAGCCTCCAAAAGTGGGCTCAAGGGGAGGCGATTTCTGCACCTGAACAATAAACACATCCGCAAGACCTGAACCTTTCTCGAAGTTAAGCACGAGGGCTTAAAGCCTCTGCTTTTAAGAAGGGGGTCCCGCTCCCCGTTGGCTCTCCCCAGAGGAAGGGACGAGCAGGTCCCCGCTGCCGAGCGAGGACCTCGCTGCCGCCCGGCCGAGGTCTGTTTGTCACTTTTCCTTCATTATTTGCAGTTTGTACACAGGCGTCATTAGGGATTCATTCGGTTTCCCTAGCAGCAGGCATTAGTCTGGCTTCCCTTTCCCCCTTCTCTCGCCAGCGCCCTTTATTTTTAGTGTCTTATTTACAGTTTGACAGAGTAACTGTAACCCTTGCAAGCTACTCCAGCGCCTTTAATCGGGGGAATAATGGGTCCTGTCTGGCGATGAATAGAATTTAGGGGACAGATTGTTCCACACTCGCCCGGTGGGGTAATTTATTTATGTGCGCACTTGTCAGGAGGAGAAAGGGACGGGGGATCTGTATGCGCCGAGGACACTGAAAGGGAAGGGAGAATGGAGCCAAACGCCCCAGATCCCGCTGCCCCCCCCCTCCTCCTCCTTCCCACTCTGGCAGCTGAATGCCTCCGGTGGCCGTGAACTTGGAAGGGCCGAAAGCCCCATTCCCAGGCCCTCGGCACGTCAGCTGGGCCGCCGAGCGGCTGGGCTGCCGGCAGCGGGGCTCGGGGCTCCAGATGGGTCCATCCGCGGCGGGCAGCCCTCCCCGGCACTGCCCCGCATAGCCGCGGCGCGGGGAGCACGTCCCATAGCAACCGTACAGTAGCAGGAGCACAGCGGGGGTCTGGGAAGAGAGGCAAAGCCCTCGGAAAAATACAGGATGGGTCCAGACAATGGCCCCCTCTCATATCATAAATTACACGGCAGCAACAAAAGGGGACGAGGGATGCTGCCCTCTTCCCTGCTCCCCGCAGCCTGCCTGCACATCCTGCGTCCCTTGGGCATGGGGAAGGTGGTGGCACGAGGGAGGGGTGGTGGCATGGCACCTTCCAGCCCGTGACATCCTTCACCCTTTCCCTGTCCCCTAAAGCACATCTACCACGCTCCGCAGCATCCCTGCTTTCTGCCCCAAAATCCTGCCTGAGCATCCGCCGCCTGGGCACCGGGGTTGTCCATCCCTGTGGTCCCTCAGTTGATGCTAATTGTCCCCAGGATTGGGGAGAAATGGCTCCTGGCCCAGAGCTGGGGTGATTTCTCCTTCTTCTGCTCTTCAGAGAAAAGGCCCTTTTGCTCCTTTTTCCTCTTCATGGCTCAAGGCCAGGAGTATTTTGCATCTTGAACCGATGGTGGCAACGTCTCAGCTCAGCTTCTCCCATGGAGGACATGGGTTAGTGGCGGTTTTGGCAGTGTTGGGTTAGTGGTTGGACTGGATGATCTTAAAGGTCCCTTCCAACCTAGACCATTCCATGAGCTTTTTTTGATGGCTGGGGCCAGACCAGGCTCCATCGCAGTTGTTCCTGCGTTCCCATGCAAAGCAGGGCAGCGGGGTCCACCTCAGGAGCACCAGGGCCACCTCAGCCAGGCGACGGTCCCCCTTAGCAGAGAGGATTCACCCCGCGGAGCCCCTGAGAAGAGGGGGGACAGAGGTGCAGGGGTCCCTTTGCACCCACAGCCGCCAGGCAGCATCCGGCTGGAACAGAAGCGGGACTCAGGCTGAGCCCACCTGGACCCAGACACGGAGAGGCTGAAGCTCCACCAGAATTTGCTGCTGATGTCTCCCCGCTTGGCCTGGCTCCCACCTACGCTTGGCACCTTTCCTTTCCAAAAAAAGCCTTAAAATTAGTGCATAATTACACTTTCTGCCTAAGTGAAGACCCTTTTTAAGATGCCAGTGTGGTATAAAGACACCCCTGGTGTGGCTACACACATTTTACACCCATGGAGACATTTTGGCCGCAGGGGGATTTGCCTTCACCGCTCTGTTGGTAGAGCCAGGGATGAAACCGCCACAGCCACAGACTCCGATCCCCGTTAGCAGCAACCACGTTGGTACAGAGCATCTTTCTGTTCCTGGGGTTTTACTGGTGTACTGAGAGAGATGCTTAGAGCTGAGCGAGCCACAGGGGTCTGAGTGTGGGCAGACGACCAAGCAAGGACCCAGATCCATCTCACCCATCCCAGGTTCCTCTCCCGCAGGTGAGGATGCTACAAGGACTATATGAGACCTCAAACCATGGAAGCAGCCAGCGAGTGGATGGCACGGGAGGACTAAAACAGACAGAAAGCACCAAGATGTCATCTCCAGGCCACGGTGGAGAGAAGTGCACAATCTTCTCTGGATCTCCACTGGCTGGAGGACAACCGTGCGATGCTCCGGCGTTTCTCCACCACTGCTCCAGGACCAAAGGTGATGTGCTGGCTGCTTTGTGAACGGAGATCTGACTGATGGCCCTCACAGCCTGGTCGCACGACTGGTGAGAGCTCTCAGCACATGGAGGTCTAGCGAGATGGGGACAATGTCTGCCTGGACGCAGGGAGAGGACCTCACCCCAGGGGCCCTCCACCAGCTCACAGCTGAGGGACGCGTCATCACCAAGAGCCTGTTTCAGGGAAGACCTTCCCCGTGGCAGAGAGATCAAGACGTTCCCTTGCTCGGCTGAGCTCAAGCCAAGGCAAGAGTCCTTGCATAGACTTCAAAGATGCAAGAAAAAGGTTTTTGCACTGGAAACCTGAGGGGCTGCCCCGTGCCATGGGCCACCGCTCCGGGGGGTGCGGGCAGCCCCTGCCCCGCTCCGTCCCATGGCGACGAGAGTGGTGCCGATGGGCAGCGAGACCTGCGGCAGGATCGCGTCGGGCCTGGGGGGGAAACCCCCTCGTCCGGGTACAATGACTGTCTATTCTGCTGATCACAAGCCTAATCCTCTTTGGTTTTTAATTGGCATTTGGGCTAAGCTGATTTAAACCTCTTCACCTTGTTGGGTCCCCCCCTCCCCACTTCTTTCTTTTCTCTTTTTTTTTTTTTTTTTTGACCAAATAACAACGCTGCCATCACCAAGTCCCCGGCACAATGACATCTTTGTGCGAGGGTGAGAGGAGAGGAAAGGGGAAGGGAGGGGGAGAAGAAGGGAAATGTGCCGAACCCACTCGGAAACAATGCGGAGTTTGTGATTCAGACTTGACCACTGGCAAAGGACCCGCTTCAGCTGCGCCTTGTTAATAAACGCACTGTCCCTTCCCAGCCCCTCTCCCCCTGCCCGTCACCTCCGCCTCGGGCTCTACCTGCGGTCCCTGTCTCCCGAGGGATGTAGCATCCCCATGCCCCGATGCCACCCACCGCAGCAGTACCCGCATCCCACCCCGATCTCACCGGCCAGGCTGCGGCGTTCGGCCCACGGGGCGATGCGTGGCGGCGGGATGGGGACTTCCCGGTGTCCTCTCCACCCCATCCATCCCCAAACCAGTGCTGGTGTCCCCACGGTGGAGGCCAGTGCTGACCCCAAGCAGCCTGGGTGGATGTTGGTGAGAAGCGGGAACTACGCCATGCTCCGGGCCAGGGTCTGCTGGCAGGAGGAGAAGGAGAAGGAGGAGGATGCACACAGGATGAGCGGTGGTGAGGGGCTTTTGCTGAGGGTCCTGCAAGACAGGTCCTGCTGGCAGCTCCCACATGGCCAGGGGCTCATGGCTTTTGGGTTTTTTCCATACAGCCCCCACTCCCGGTTTCGCGTTAGAGTGAGCCCATCTGAGTTAAAAACAAAAGCAACAGAAACACCTTTATTACCCTCTTGCCATGTAAAAGAAAAAAAAACACACCACCCCGAGGAACCCCAAAGGAGCCCTTTGTTCCTGCAGGTGGGAAAGACACCTCTCGCGGGGTTTGAGGATTATGAGTTAACAAACCAGCGGCAGAAGTTAAATACAGAACCAAATCCACGGTTGTTCGAGACTTTGGGCCAAGTGGATGGCGAGGAAGGTGCAGGCAACCACAGAGCTTTTGACCCCTCTTTTTCCCCATAACGTTGGTTGCCGTGGTGTCACACCAGTGCCCGAGCACTTATTATAGGGACACTCAGCCCATCCCGGTGCCATGCTGGTGCTAGAGACTGTCCAGTGTAAGAGCTTATGGAAAGCCCTTAAAAAAAAAAATAAAATAAATCCACTTACCGGGAAATTCCCTGCGAACTTTCACCGGGGCCAGGGACCCACGATTCGCCAGCCAGAAAATGCGCAGAGCATCACGTCGGGTGAACCCCTGGCTCCTCCCTGGCAGGGAGAGAGAGAAGAGAGGATGGGAACACGTTAAATGTCAGCCCCTGGCGGGATTACACCAGAACAGGGAGATTACAGCCACGTTTCTGGCAGAAAAAGGGAAGGAGGAAGAGAAAAGTCAGTTGGAAAACTCTCGGCATCCTCACAACCGTGCCGGTTTCCAAACCCAAGCCCTGCAGAGATGGCCCCAGAGGGTCTTCAGCTCCGTGGGGAGTGAGAGGAGCCGGAAACTGCTCCAGGGGGATTTGAAATAGAGGAAATCTCACATTGCCCCATCACCGTCCCTTGTCCCCGCCGAGCGTGGTGTCAGCCGGCCTCCTGCTGTGGTGGCGGTGGCAATCCTGCCAACCCCAAGCATTCAAGAATTACGAGGCAGGAACAAAAACTATAAATCGAAGTCAAAGAAATGCACTTTTTTTTTTTTTTCTTTTTTCCTTAATTTACCCTCTGGGGAGCTGTGTTCTCCAAGGTTCCCCCCCCGCCCAGGGCAGCGGCTGTGACCCGGGGTGGGGGGGATTTATCTGGCTGGGCTGCCCCGAGCCGCGGCCGAGCCGGGAGCTGGGACGCGTCAACCCATCGCCGGTGCAAACGGTGCCAAGGGAAAATGATTGGATGGAGCGCTGGGTGATGAGCCCGACGCTCTGCATCCCTGTGACCTCAGCCCCGGCGCCGCGGGGTTTTCCCCTCCCTGATGCAGCAGGAACTCCAGCACCGGCAGCATCCCTAAATGCCCAAAAATAACAAAACCCGAGGAGCCGCAACCCCCCTGCCACCAGCCGCTTGTTGCATCCTTACAGAATTATTTTTTATTTTAGTATTACATTAATATTCACTCTATAGAATTTTCATCTGTATAAACTCTGCTTTCATCCACGGCTATTCACAGGCTACACATCGATTTAAACGCCCAGTGCAGGATTTACTTGGCTTGTTTAATAAAGGCAGGCGCTTGGGCCAGAGAAAGAGCCTTTTCTCCTGCCCATTAGTCCCATAAATCATTGATAACGCTACAGAAATCAGAGAGACGATCCGATCCAGTGGAAATTAAGCGATGGCGAGCGAGTGAGTGGCGCTGGTGGGAGCAGAGCAGGGATGCCCAGACCCGTCCCCTCCTTCCAGCCCCACTCCCGAGACATCGATGTGCCCCATCCTGGGGTAAGAATGAGGAGGGAAAAAAAAAAAAAGAAAAAAAAAAAACAAACCCTCTAGCACGGACCAAAGGTTATAAATAAAAGCAGTGAGAAATCAACTAAGTAGCTGCAGCTTAGCCAAATAGCTAAGAGCCTTAGTGCATTTTTTGCGAGCTTTGGGGAAGTATTTCCCATTCCTGAACAAGGCGGTTTGGCAGCGTGGGGAGCTGGATCCGCCAGGGCCGGGGGGATGCCGCTTTCCTTTGGGTTCGGAGCATCACCATCCCCGGGGACAGCGGCCGAGGCCACCAAAAGGGACACGAGGGTGACGGTCACCACTTCCCCACTCCCTTCCCACCTTACAGACCCCACTGGGGCTGAGCCGAGCAGCAATTCCCCCCGGGGACCACCCCAACCGGGCACGTTTGGGGCACCGGCATCAGCCCACCAGGAAAAAAAAATAAAAAAATTATTTATTTTTCTTCTAAGGATGAGTTTCTGGTTATTTTTAATCTGCTTTCAAAACTCCCATCGCACCGGGGTTAAACTCGCTCGGCGTATTTAGGCTTTTAAGTTTCTAGGTCTCATGGCAACGGAGGGATGGGGAGAAATCCAAAAGAACAACAAACCCGGCCTCGTGTAACACCGAGATTTTTCACTTAAACCACAAGACTCCCCCATCGGGATCTTCGGATAAAAACACCCCAAAATATTTCAAGTGCTGTTCACACCCCAACAGGTTCTATGTTGTATAAAGTGATTTTTTTTCTCGTATTAACCTTAGTTCAAAACTTCGTACCCACAAATCATCTGGACCAGGGGAAGCCCCTCACGCCTCTGCCCATCACGCACAAGGAGGGGATGAATTTCCTCACGTTTCACGTTGATTTCTTTTCCCCCCCCTCCCAAACAGCCACAAAATGGTCTCAACAAAAGACAAATGAGTCTGTTGAATTTTTCTAGTCTAAAAAAGGGGAAAAAAAAAATAAAATCAACCAGCTGTTTCTCTAATGCTATCGCAATACACAAAGAATTAAACACCATCGATTGCGACTAGGAAAAAATTCTGCAGCCGAGCCTCAAAACCCACAATATCCCCATGTGGCGGGGAGGTCATTTTAAACGATAATTAAAAAAAATCCAGTAAAAAAAAAAAAAAGAGAAAAGAATGTACGTCGCCGTTGGTGCCATCCCTGCTGCAAAAAATGAAGATGAAACAAAAGGAGGTTGATTTTGGGGTGTGGGTTGGTGTTTTGTGCGTGGCCGGGGCTGGGGGGG